>CM064578.1:9568274-9893512 GCA_032716605.1 Paralithodes platypus | reverse complement strand
GTTTGCATGTGTGTTCCTGTTTCCCCATGCTTCCTTCCCTGGTTCTTCTTGGACATTATCTCCACTTACTCCTTCGACGTGCTGATTATGGTGTGTGTTCTTCTAGTGCAGGTAGGCTGCCTTGCTTTCGCCTTGGTTGTCGCTCCCCGTGCTTGGAGAGGCACAAGTCCATGCTTGCGCCACTCGCTCTGTGTGTCCTCTACGGCCTACCTCCCTGCTCTGTGTGGCACGTGTCTGGCCCTGGTGGTTGTGCTGCTCCATGGCCCTGGTTCCTCGGCGGCGGCTGTGGCCTCTGCTTCCCTTCCGTCGGTGTGGACGATGGTCTCCCGCCACCTTAGGACTGTGGGCCACCGTTCCCCGGCATTTGTTTGCCGACCGGATCCGCGTCGCCCTGGGTATCCCTGACCCGACTGAAGGCCGTTCACCTGGCCCTCTCCCTGCTCGGGCCCTCTCCCCTGGGTCCCGCAGCCGGTCGTCCCATCGTCGGGGGGTTCCCCGGCTCCGTCCACGCTCTCGCACGCCTCGTCGTCCTCCTGATCGCCTTGACGACGCCCATCGCCCTCGTCATGGTTCTCGCCCTGAGGCCGGGGTTAGCGGCTCTGCCCCTGTGCCCCCTCCCCTGGCCTCTACAGATAGGGGCTCTACTCCGTTCCGCCCGCTTCCCCAGCCCAGACTACTTCCTCTTACGTGTCCTCTCCGCGCGCGGTTGTTCATGCTGTAGCTGGCCCTCTGCTCCCTCCTCCTACACTGTCCAGGAGGGTCCGCCTGGATGTCGTTGCTTCTCCTACTTCACCTGCTTCAGTGCCTATTCTTCCTTCACGGTCTCGTCCCACGGTGGTGGTCCCTCCCTCCTCCGCCTCGGTGTCGGGCCGCCCTGTTATCTCAGCCCCGGGGATCCTTGCTCTGTTTCCCCCCGCGGCTCATGGCCTCCTTTCACCCCGCCAGCCTTCCCACTCCCGTCGTCCTGCTCCTCCTCATTCTTCTCTTCCTGACCTTCACGTACCGTCTCGCCAGGGGGGTACCCCTCCTCTTGCCTCGGTGGGGTTTCGCGAGGTGTTGGGGTCCCCTTTCTCAGGAGCTGATGTGTCGCTGGAAGAGGGGAATGGTGCTGTTTCCCCCTCGGCCGTTCGTGATCGGGGACGAGTCCCTCAACGGCGACACAACCGCCGTCGCTCGCCTTCCTTGGGCCGCGACGCTGCTGGTTCGTGTCGTGGGTCTCGCAGCCGCACCCGCTGCCCCCTGCGGGCCGCCCAACCTGGGGGGGGGTAGCCTCTCTCGGATCGATTGTCGGCGATGAAAGGCTGGGTTGTGTCACGCTCCGTTGGGCGCTTGGTGCAGAAGGAAGACCCGCTCTTCTCGCCCTCCTTGGCGGTGACTCACCCCCAGCGCCTCACCCTACCTACCCTGCTACGGTCCCCCTCCCTTCTGCAGGCCTACGCTCTGGTCAGGACTTCAGCCGCCCTGACATTCCTTCCGGCTGTTCAGTCCCTGGCTGTGTTGACGGGTCTGTCCTCCTATGGAACAGGTTTGTGCGACGCCGGTACGCCTGGCTTAGCCATCATGCTCGGTCACCCTCTCCCATTGGAGGCCTGGTTTGCTGAGGCCTTCGACTTCCCACACCGATCCGTCGACGGCTCTCCTTCCGTCCCTCCCCCGGAGTCGTCCCTGATTTTGCCTCCTCTTGTGTCTGTCGGCGGGTTGGACGGCGCGTTCTGGTCCTGGATGTGCCGCCCCGTTCTTCAACTTTGTTCTATTGCTACCCCGTTCTTCTCTCCCCGGGATCAGCCCTCTGTCGCCAAGGTTTTTCCCTTGCGACAGAGGGTGACGGACTTATTGTCTTGTCTTTAGGTGCCCTCCAGACGTCTGTTCACCACCTGCGGCTTTTCGAGGCGTCTGCGCCAGGCGATCTTCGCGAGGGTTGGGACCGCGTTCAGCGGGTCCACCTTCGGCTCGCGGTGTCTTTGGTTCCCGAGCTGAAGGCGGTTTTGTGCGCGGCATCTCGGCACCGCACGACGGTACGGTCTTCGTTCTGCCGGCCGGCCCCCTTGGTTATTCGTCAGGGTTTGTTCTACTCTGCGCTATATACGTCGGGGTTTTTTACGCAGGATGCTTGGGAATGCTACGCTTCTCTGTCGGCGGCCCCTGCTTCCGCCACATGACACCGCGCTGTGTCGTTACGGACCCTGCTTACGTCACGCACCGACGCGCTGTGCCGCGCGCGGGGTCTTCTCAGTCCCGTCCTTCTGCCGGTCCTCTTCGGGGTGCTGCTGCAAGTGCTGCCGCCTTGCACGGGCGCAGGACTGGGACGTTGCTGGCCAGTGCATCGGTTCCGCCTCGCACTTCTGTTCTTGCCCCTTTCATCCCCTCTGTGTCGGGGCTGGCCGGCCGCCCTTCGAAAGGGTCAGCCCCGCGCCGGCCTGGGGTTGGGGTGGCCCGCCCTTTTCGACGAGGTTGGGGGGGGCGGGGGTAGAGGAGGTCAACGTGGCGCTCATGCCCGCACGGCCCGTACCGGGGGTACCTCCACGTCAACACAATGTGTAGTTCTCTGGGTCGGCCTCCTTGTTCTCCTTCTCGCCTGGGCGTACCGGGTCGCTCCCCTCCTCTCGGGTGCTCCATCGGGTTGTTTTCGCCCTTGCGCCCCTCGGTAGCCGCGAGGGACGTTGGGGGCGGCGGGTTGCGCGGAGGGGTCTCACCTGGAGGTGGACGTCCAAACCCCCACTCCGCTCTTGTCACCGACAACGGCCCATCTCTTCAGAGGTGGCCCACGTGTTCACTTCCATGCCCGAGCTGGGTAGCGTCGAGGGAGTTGACCGCCGGTCACCCGGTTTTCCTCTCCCGTGTCTTTCTGGTTCCGTCGCCGACCTGCGACACGATGCGACCGGTGGTGGATCTGTCGGCCCTCAACGGGCACATCGTGCACACACGGTTTCGGATGCTGCCGGTACCCCTGGTACGCCTGGCCCTGTGCCCTCTGTCGTGGGTAGTGTTGCTGGCCCTCCAGGATGTGTCTTGGCTCGTTCCTCTCCATCCTCGCTTCCAGCGATTCTTGGCCGTTCGGACTTCCGATCGTGTGTTCCTGTTCGACGGCCTTCCCTTCGGTCTCCACATCGCGCCGCAGATCTTCTCCGCACTGGTGGGGCAGGCTCTGGGTCCTCTCCTCAGGAGCGGGCTCCAGCTCCTGTTTTCCTTGGCCGTTTGGTTGGTAGTTTCCGACGCCCTAGGCCTGTGCATTGGCGCGCCCTCACAGTCGTTCGCAACATCGCACGGTTAGGGTTCCCCTTCGATGTTCCCAAGTCACGCTTGACCCCGTCGCGTGTCGTGCCATGGGTCGGTCTCGCATGGGTTTTGTCCGGCGCTACGGTGACCCGGGGTCTGCCGGCCGCGGTGCACCTTCGGTGGACGGTCTTCGCCGTGTTGCACTCGGTCTCCCTCCCGGGGTGGCTCTGGGACTCGTTCGTGGGTTCGCTGCATTGGGCCGCTCTGCCCCTTCCCTTAGGGAGCCTCTGGCTACGCCGCCTCATCCTCTTGGGCACCGCGGTGTTTCCGTTGCCCCTATGGATCGGCTCCTGCCGCTCCCGCTTACCGTTCGCCGACGCTTCGGTCGCTGGGTTGCTCGGGGCTCGCTCTCTGCGGCTGTTCCCTGGACCGCCCCCCCCCCCCCCCCCCCCCCCCCCCCCCCCCCCCCCGCCGACGGTCTGGGTAACCACAGATACGTCGAGCGAGGTTGGGTGAGGTTCCCAATCGAACCTGGGACGTCCACTTCCCGGCAGATGGGTGGGTCTCCCTCCTCTTACCCGTCTATGCCCTCGGATTGTTGGTTCCTTTGTTCTTCCTGCGGGACCACGCGCTGGCCCTTCGGGGTAAGTCGGTGGCCTTCGGGTTGGACAAGACAAGCTGTCCCCTGTTTCCTTATGCGGGGGTCCTCCAGGTCGTTGACTCTATTGGGGGTCTCGGTGGAGTTGTTCTTCCTCGCGGACCGACACCCCTTCTCCTTGCATGCCTCCTCCCTGCCCGGGCCTGCCACCCTTTGGGCGGCCGCCCTGTCGAGAGGGCAGGGCGTTCTTGTAGAATGGGCGATGAAACGGACTGTGTTCGCCGACCTCGCGGCTTCCTGAGGTGTTCCGGAGGTCGCCTTGTTCGCATCGGGGGTGCCGCGCCAGTTGCCTCTGGACCTCTCCCTCCGGCCTCGCGCTCCGGGGGGGGTCCGGACGCTTTCATGGTCGCCTGGTACAGGTGGCGGTCGATATCCATCTTTCCGCCACCAGACGCGCTGTTGATGTGCCCAGTCCTCGCGAAGCTGCGGCTGTACCACGGCTGCGTCTGGCTCCTCGCGCCTCTGTGGCCGGCACGGACTTGGTCCGCCCGGTTGCCGCGGTGGTGCCCGAGTCCGGTCCCTCTACCTGTCTCCGGCTTCCACTTGGGCTAGGTTGGGGTCCTGCGGACCTCTTTGGCCTTCGCATCGTGCTTGTTCATGAGGCACGGTGGCTCCCGGTCCCCGGCCGGGCCCTGACTGACTTCCTGCAGCGTTCCTGGCCCTCTTCTCCTTGGGGGACTTACGGGTCCCGCTGGAGGTCTTTTACTAGGTGGCTACAGGCCACTCGCCTGCCAGTTGGCTCTCCTTCCCTCGTCCTACGCTCCTTGTTTCACCTCTTCCGTACACGTCGCTTTCCAGTCGACGCTATACGTACCCACTTGTCTGCCGTCCGGGGGGTTCTTTGGGTCCGTCGCTGGGCTGGTCGTTCCGCCACAGGTGCTGGATTCCTTCCTGACGGCTGCCTTCCGGGATCGACCGCCTCCGCGCCAGGTCCCTCCGCTGTGGGATCTGGGGCGGCTCTGGTCCTTCTGGCTTCCCCCACGTATACAAGGGCCGCTACGCCGGTTCCGTTGCTCGGGCGTCCACTCTTCCTTGTCGCTCTGGCCACTGGGGATCGGGTGTCTGCACTAGCGGCATTGTCACGGCCCCGGGACTGCGTGCGATTCTCCCAGTCCTTGCATGGCGTCTCGTTCGCCTCCTCCCCACCTTTTGTTACCACGCATGGGAGGGAGGCCCCCGTTTTCCAGCCTTTCGCCGTCCAGGCTTTACGGCGTGGGCATCCTCGCCATGTGTTGTGCCCGGTGTCAGCCTTGCACTCCTCTGTTGCGTCTGTGGCGCCGCCTTCGGGTACTGCTGTGTGGGTGTCTCCTCGGACAGGTGGGAGGCTCTAGCAGGTGCAGCTGGGCCGCCACGTTTGTCGGACCGTTCGTGCCCGTCACCCTGTTTGTAGGGGTTCTGCGCGCGATGTCAGATCCTTTGCTGCCTCCTTCCGGTTCCTGCCACGTCGATCCTTCCCTGCCTTCGCCTCAGCGGTTTTGTGGTCTTCTATCAATTCCTTCATCTCCTCCTACCTCTCCGTGTCCCGTGTTCGGCCCCCTCCGCCAGTGGTTGCTCTCCGGGGTCGTGTTTCCTGGTGGTCTGGCGAAGATCCCTGGTCTTCCCCCTTTGTCCCTCGTTCTTTTCCTTTGTTTTTTTGACAAAGGGGGGGGGGGTGTATGGGTTTGCAACACTGGATTGCAAGTTTGGGATTATGTATTGTTCCAGTACATAAGTGTTTTTGCCACATTGAAAATTGTGTTTTGTTCTTGTGTTCAGTGTTTTTGTTGGTTTTTGAAGAAAAGGGATTTTGGGTACAGTACCTTTTTGGTTTCAGACAAGTCTATGTTTTTGCATTACTATGAATGACGGGCATGTGTTAAAACTGTTCTTTTTAGCTACTCCTCAGTTTTTCACTCTTTATTAAACTCTCTGTTTAAATTGTGTCTTTGTCATTCGTAATTTTGTTTTATGCATTGGTTTTTTTTGGTAGGTTGGGCTTGGATGTCCTCCTCCTATTTGTTATGCAGCCTTGACGTTGGATTTTCCAAGACTACTAACAAATTGGGAGGTTTGACGTACCTCCCAACCTACCAAATAGGAAAACCTACTATTTGGTAGTAGTCTTGGAAAATCCAACGTACATAATACCCTCCCTCACGCCGGACCCCTGCCTATCCGCGTTCTTCTGCTGACGTGAGATGTGATGACAAGAGAGGGTCGCTCATGCGCACGTTCGACAGGGATCTGCACATGACGGAACACGGGATGGGCCTTAAGCGGTAACTAAGGTAAACCCCTTTTTCTTCTCTTCTATGCTTTTTTCACCTTCGGTGGTAGTTTTGGTTAATGTACAACGTCTCCTAGACCAAGATAAGGAGTAGACTCTAGACGTTTTTAACCGCGGTTGGAATGACGACATAGCAGTCAAAATAGACAAGTCGTCATTGCAATTAGGTTAATAGCCTTGACGTTGGATTTTCCAAGACTACTACCAAATAGTAGGTTTTCCTATTTGGTAGGTTGGGAGGTACGTCAAACCTCCCAATTTCTTTTATCCTCCCCTTTTCCCCAGCTAACCTAACCCACAAGGACCCCAATGAAATACACCTAACGCCTTATTGCTATCCTTAGTTGGAATTATGCAAAGGTGGTACATGTCCTATTTGTAACATACTATGTGGTACCAACTCTGTAAATTGCTAACTGAATAATTATTATTTTGTTATTATTATTATTATTATTATATATTATTATTATTATTATGGATGGAGGTCTAGGGAGGAAACTAAAAAAAAATATATGTACAGGTATGACAAAATTGACCAAAAATATAACCTTCCCCCTTAACCCTCCAGCCCCGGCTAGTTTTGTATGTTTGTCACCAGAAACCCGGCCGTTTTCAAAAAATGGTTTTATTCCAGAAACAATAGCAATGGGTTAGGAATGAAGGAAAAAACCACGAAAAACCGCTCAAAAAGCTTAAGAATGGTCCTACAGAGCCCCCGAAAACATATTTACAAGAGTAAAAAATGAAGGCAAATTACCCCAAAAAACAGTTATTGCGGCTCACGCGCACGCACGTGGACTTTGAGAGTTTTCAACCATCGGCACGGTTGCGTGGGATACGTACACAGTTCCCATACAAATCTGAGCCTCTTGAGTGGCTACACCTGAGGTTACGGTCGGCGCAATTAGGGTGACGCGCCAGGCGCGTCTCTGGGGCTGTGCGTTACATACATCGCCGCGCGTCAGGCGCGTCGCTGGGGCTGTACGGGGTAAATGATGGTCATGGCAGAAGCACTCTGTCTACTTTTCCCGGACATGCTTCCTTTGCCCGTGCCATAATATTCCTTTCGCTATGTGGAAATAGTTTTTCACTACTGGTACTGTATATCTTTTCCCATACTATAAGTGAACCATGGTTGTCCATTTACAGCTGCTCTTGTCACTATTGCCATGTGCTATCCTGCCTTCTGTCCTTATCCTTTCTTGGAGATGGCCGAAGCACCTCAAATTTTATATATTTTGTTTTTTTATCCACCATATTCAGTGCTCAAAGCTTGCTCTTCCATCCTAAAAGACTCATACATACATACATCAAATTTTAAGACTGAGTGCTCCACATATACCTGCAGTTTCAGTCTCTTGTCCTAATGGCGGCGTTCCAGGCAACCCTGTTAAGGGCTGCTTTACTTGTCAAGGTTTTAAATTTGAGATCGGCACGTATAGTCCGATCCCAGGTCTTCCTCGGTCCACCCCTTGGTGCAGCTCCCTCCATAATCACAGACCTCTCATTCCACCTAACCTGTTCACACCGGCTTACATTCTGAGATAACTAGTTTCCACAGCTCCTCTTCTCTCTCTCTCTCCTCTCTCTCTCTCTCTCTCTCATCTCTCTCTCTCTCTTTCTCTCTCTCTCTCTCTCTCTCTCTCTCTCTCTCTCTCTTCTCTCTCTCTCTCTCTCATCTCTCTCTTCTCTCCTCTCTCTCTCTCTCTCTCTCTCTCTCTCTCTCTCTCTCTCTCTCTCTCTCTCTCTCTCTCTCTCTCTCTCTCTCTCTCTCTCTCTCTCTCAGTTACAATAGGTTAGGGTTCAAGATTACTTACCTGGATATAGTAAGTAGACTAGTTATCTTCCACTAATCATAAAATTCCAATACAAGCTCCAGTATACAGTACTGATATAAAATACTGGTACAGTATTCATGTTGTTTATTTTGTTTTTACATTTCTAATGGGGTTTTTAAGTGTATGTTTGTTTTTTAATACAATTTTCACCTTATGAAGAGAGATTTACTTTTACCAGTATGTGTAGACCAGCTACGGTATATAACTACCTGTTCTTTACCAGAAATGTTCAGTTATGAGCACTAATGAGTATACTGTACATACATTTGAATCTTTGACGTTCCCTTCAGGTAGTTCAGGTGGAGGAAAAAAAGAATATACCCCATGCATCTTACTGCGTGTCATACAAGGCGACTAATAAGGAGGATGGTGGTAGACTTGTGGACCAGCAGCCATTACTATACAATAAAGCCTTGCTATTGGCACTATCTTGGTACTGGCACTGCCGAGGCTGGTCGGACGTGGACAGGTGCCACAGGTGACTTTACTAGTCTTACCGGGACACTGTTTGGTGCCACGCCAGAGTCAGCCATAGTGTTTACATGATGGGGCAATGTTTTGGCAGGATTTTGTTGTTCTAAAGTCCAAGTTGCTGAATGTACAGTCGAGTCTTTGTATGTCTTACTGTAGCACTGTTGAGGCTGGTGTGGTTTGCAGATACTGCAGGTGCAGGTGCTGCAGTTGGACTTACAGTCTGGCCTGCCAATACGCGAGCTTTTAATACGCGATTCACCTTATACGCGAGGAGGGGGTCGAATCATACCCCAAACTTTCAAAACGCGTGATGTACCTTTAAAACGCGAATCCGGGGCCGATATAAGGGCAATTCCGGGGAGTTCAGCTAATACGCGAGGCCCCCCACCATTCCGCGCATCCATCTGCGCAGGGATGCCAGTCTACCCTCAGTCCACGCAGTCCGACTCGTGTGCAGTGATATAGTTTTTTGCCCCCATCATCATGCCCCCTCGCAAGAACAAACTTATTATTGTTATATTTTCTTATGATTTGGATGTTTATGTATACATATATGTACCTTTTGTGGCAATTGACGGAGATAAATAGGCCTAAAGTAGACAACTTGGAGTCAGTGCCGCCCATATCGATTTATTCCCATATAATACTCTATTGCTAATACGCGAATTTCCATTCCGCGCCCTCATGTGTCGCCCATATACTCGCGTATTGAGAGGCCTGACTGTAGTTGATTCTTGCTGTGGCACGGTTAGCACTATGCCAACATCAGCCAAAGTGATCACATGATGGGGCAGTGTTATGACGACTGACGAGACTTTGTTTTTATTGTATTCCAACTGCGGAAAGGAAACAACGTCTGAGCCGTTACAGTGTATCCAAACCAACCAAGTCTGCTTGTGCACATCACTTTGCTGATACTTTTAACCCTCCTGGCCCGGGCAGGCTCTCCTAATGACGGAGCTCGTATCCGGGCGATCTGGTCGAATATCAACAAAAGTAAACTAAGGCTAATCTCGCTTAATATATTCTATCTATCTATCTATTGCCTGACGCCGTGATCCCCGAAGGGGTGGCCACGAACGAACCGCCCCCATGCACCTCTGTCCCCAGTCAGTCGACGCCCCTCCCCCCAACCAGCACCACCTTCGTTCATGTACTTCCTCACTCCATCCTTCCACCTCATATTCGGTCTACCTCTCCCCCTCTGTCCCTCCACCTCGCTCTCATACACCCTCTTAGTCATTCTCTCGCTTTCCATACGTTCCATATGGCCGAACCATCTCAAGTTGTTCCTTTTCACACTTTCCAGCACATCTACCTCCACACCACACCTCCTTCTTACTTCCTCATTAGTCTGTCTATCCCTCCATGTAACTCCGCACGCACTCCTTAAGTAATTCATTTCCACTGCTCTCACTCTTGGTCTGAGTCTCTCAACCAACGTCCATGCTTCGCTTCCGTAAGTCAGTGTCGGGATTACCACAACTGTCATGCAAGGACTTCTTCACTTCCATACTGACCACCCTATTTTTGGTTACTGCTTTTAGCATTCCTACAACCCTCTTCCCCTGTTTGTACCCTCTCCCGCACCTCTTCATCCATAGTCCCATCTTTACTCAACACTGCCCAGATACTTAAAAGAGTTGACGATCTCCATAGCCCTGACCGTACAGCTTCAACCTCACACTCTGTGACTTCACCCCTTTCGAAGACCATAACCTTGCTCTTCCCCGTATTTACCTTCAAATTCCGTTTTTCGCACACTGTTCCAAACTCATTTACCAGACCCTGCAACTCCCATTCATTATCAACTCATCAGAACTGTATCATCCGCAAACAGCAGTATAGGTAGCTTCCACTCAATTCCCTCCCTTTTCAGCGATACACCAACATCCACTGCTCTTGATAGTATTTCTTTCATAACTCCATCCATATATACAGTAAACAACCACGGGGACATCACACACCCCTGTTTCAAACCAACATTCAGGTCAAAGAACTCGCTCTGCTCACTCTCCACACGTACTGCCGCCTTTGCACCTCATACATGCTCTTCACTGCTTTCAGCAACTTGCCCTCTACTCCGTATATTCTAAGTACTTTCCACAAACCTTCTCTATCCACTCTGTCATAGGCCTTCTCCAAGTCCATAAAGGCAACATACACCTTTTGTTTCTTCTCCAGATACTTCTCCACAACACAATTCAGGGTAAAAATCTGATCTACACATCCTCTTCCCTTCCTAAAACCTCCCTGCTCGTCGCCTATCCATTTCTCCGTTCTCACTCTCACTCTCTCAATCACTACCCTACTGTATACCTTCCCTATATATTACCTACATTAATCAAACTTATATAGAAATGAGCGCCTTACCTTCCTGCGTAGAATGGCGTTGAGTAGAGCTCTAGCTCAACTGGTTCCGGAGTGATGGTGATGGAAGTGGAGGTAACTTTTGCCGCGTACTTACCTCGGCGCGTCCGAACACTCAACCGCGGCCCCGGCTACGACGCCCAGTTGCACTCGTCGCTCCACCCGCAATTATGCCGGGAAGCGATTTGATAGTGTTTTATTGGTTATTCTGTCATTTATTATAGTTATTATGTTATTTTCACTCAATAAAGTTATTTATATGAACTTATTTGTGTCTCTGTCACTTATTACTTCGTTTTATTATTATTATTATGATTATTAGTGTCACTTTCACTGGACTTTGATAATTGGTAGTGTCATTTCCCCTTTTATGTATTGTTAGGTAAGCTAATAATATATATAGTGTCACTGTCACTTGTTCATATTGTTATGAAGGCACTTATTATTACTTGTGTGTGTCTCTTTCACTTATACTTAGTTTTATCATTATTATACTGTCACTTTGACTGGCCTAGGCTTATTGAGTGTCATTTTCACTTAGTTATTGTTAGAAATATATATTTTAATGTCACTTTCACTTGTTCATATTGTTATGAAGGCACTTATTATTACTTGTGTGTGTCTCTTTCACTTATACTTAGTTTTATTATTATTATACTGTCACTTTGACTGGCCTAGGCTTATTGAGTGTCATTTTCACTTATTTATTGTTAGAAATATATATTTTAGTGTCACTTTCACTTGTTCATATTGTTATTGAAGGCACTTATTATTACTTATGTGTCCTTTTCACTTATACTTAGTTATATTATTATTCTTAGCCTACATTTGAGTGTCACTTTCACTGTTGTCACTTCCACTTCAAAAGTTTGTTAGAGTGTGGAAGTCGTTGAAGCAGGTGCCAGCACACAGTCCAACTTGACACTCGAGGCATTCCCAAGTGGTTTTTGTTGGTTTGCGGGGTCTGCGAGTTGTGTGGCTGCACACATGGCACCTCTTCTGACTCCTAGCGTTACTACCTGGTGCTTTGAAAGGAAGGGCGTTGAGTTGGTGCTTCCTGAAGAATTCAGCACACCCCGTTCTGTCAAGCTGGCCTGGTCCTTGTATTGGCCTGCCTGGTGTACCCGCATGTTTAGCCAGGAGCTCAAGTAGCACCTGCTTGTGGAACTTCCACAGGGACTTGTACTTCTTGGCTCCTGGAGTCCTCAGACGGTAGATGTTGTAGGCATTGAGGACCGACATATCTACCGTATGCAGGATAAACTTCTTGTACCACCTGCAAGATGTTCGCAGGCAGTCGATGAAGCCCATCTGCATGTCGGACTTGTCGACGAGGCGCATATTGATGTTATAATCCAGGACAGCAGCTGGTTTTTGGACGGGGTTCTTGGTTGTTCGGTCCACCTTCCCTGTGGCGACCATCTGGGCCTTGTGGCATGTGGTGAGGAGGTTGACCTTGCGCTGGTCATGCCAGTGGATGGAGAGGATGGGGCCACTCTTCTTGTGGAAGATGTCCGCCTTCTTCGTCTTGGTTGGGTAGCCTGGCATGCCCTTCCTTTTGCCCTTGACTGTGCCGACAGTTCCGGTCTTGCGGTCATGGAGGTACTTGGTCAGGAGAGGCGACGTGTAATAATTATCTGTGTAGAGGATGTGGTTTTTATTGAAGTGCCTCTCCATCATCTTCTTCACTACAGCGCCACCAAAACCAATGAGAGGGTCAGTCACAACTTCTCCAGCCTTGCCGCTGTAGACTATAAAGTCCAGCACATACCCCGTCAAGCAGTCGCAGAGGACGAAGAGCTTGATGCCGAAGCGGTGTCTCTTGGACGGGATATACTGTCGGAAGTGCAGCCTACCACGGAACAGGACCAGAGACTCGTCGAGGCACATCTTCTGGAAAGGAATCAGGTATGTGGTGAACCGATGACGTATCATGTCATACAGCTTCCTGATCTTCCATAATGAGTCGGGAAGGTGGACTGCCATGTTGTTTGTCAGGTGGAGATAGGAGAGGATGTCGAAGTACCTGTCCCTGGACATGTATTTGCCAAATGATGGAGTCGTTATGATGTCGCCAGTGATCCAGTAGTCAGCCAGAACGTGCTTCCTTATATGTGTCATCAGCATTGTGAGTGCCAAGAACACATAGTTCTGCCACAGTGAGAGCTCTCCATGCCACCATCTTGGCACTGGTCTTCCTCCCAAGAAAGTTGGCACAGATAGCATGGTGGTGATTTGTCTCTTTGACGAGGTATTCCATGACTTCATTGTCATAGAAGCCACAGAAAAGTTCACTGGGGGGTAGCATCTGGGCCACAGGGATATGCTGGTGACACCCCAGAACCCATCTGTACCTCATCAAAGGCAGGACAATCTGGCTCAAAATCAGCTCCATCTGTCCACACAAACAGGTCGGATGCTGATGCTCGAGGTCGTACTGCAGCAGGCACACGCCCTGGACGCCCTGGCACACGCCCTTGGCCACGCGGACGCCCAGGCGGACGCCCTGCACGCCCACGCCCAGGCCCAGGCCCAGGCCCAGGGGCAGCGGCGTCGGCAGGCTGACCACGTCCACGACCTCGCCCTCTCGCTCGTTTTGTCGGCACTTCCTCTTCCTCTTCCTCTTCCTCCTCAGGCGACGTCAGGTCATCTGGGGCAATGTTAGGGTCGTCAGCATCCTCTTCAGGAGATAATTCTGGTGAAGAAGTGACCGGGCGTCGGCGGTGTGGGGCGCCGGAGGCTGCGGGAGCTTCAAGAATGGGAGCCGAGGCCTCGGGAGTTGGGCTCCTTTTGCGGGGAGCCGAGGGCTTTTCAGCAGCAAATAATGCTCTGCGGTGTGTTGAGGCCTGTGGCACATCACCAATACCACTTGAAGAGGCCCTTTGGTCATCCTGAACGAGAGATGAAGGCGAGGGCTGTGGGTGACCCACGCGGCGTCCCGTGTCAAGGCGTCGGGACAATGGAATGCGGGTGGTTGCTAGGCCAGGGTCGGCGTCATTATCGCTATCTTCAGCTTCCCTATGCTTTTCTGCGGCTGCCCTGCGTGCTTTTTTAGCTGCACTTTTGACCAATGATTGTTTGTAGAAATATTTGCCCAATTTCAAGGGCGTACGGGCAGGCAAAGGGGAAGGTCCTGAGCTAGGGCTAGGGCTAGGCCTAGGCTGACCTAGCAAAGATGGCGAGGGGGTAGGCCTAGGTTCTAGCACACTGGGAAGCTCAATGGCACCTTCCTGAAACACTTCCACATCAGGATCATCACTACTGTCTCCCCCTCAAATAAATCGACATTATCGTCGTCTCCAAAGCCCACGAAATCGTCTTCTTCACTTTCACTTATTAATTGTACCTTGTCCACCAAGCTTTCGCCACTGCTCTCTTCATCACTATCAAAAAGTTGTCGCTGTATAGCGCTATCACTCAACAAACGCTTAACTTTCTTTTGTTGAGCTCTCTTCTCGGTTGCAACAGGCGTTGAAGTTGCGAGCGGGGTAGCACTGGGGCCCGCGGGAGGTTGCAGCGAATCGGACACGTCGGAAAACATTTTTTCAGTATTACTTGCTATGGCGGCCACGTACGAACTGATAACACTAGTAGTTGAGGCTTGGTGGCGCTGCGGTCGCTCCTACCATGCAAAAATTGGTCGCGCGAATTTTGAAGCACGCTTTCAAGCACAAGGATTTTAAAATGACACCCGGGTTCCAGCCCTTTTTTTTTGGTGTCATTTTAAAATGACACCGGGCTGGAAGGGTTAATGCTCCTGAAGGCACCTTCATAATTTCTTACTCGATACCCCATCCCTGAGGTTAACCCCACATATCCATCTCACAATTCTTTTCTCATTCCGTTCTATTCTTATATTATCCTCCACTTTAACTGACAACGTCTCACAGGCATAGGTCATTGCACTCATAACCACCTTCCCCTTCAGGTAAAGTGGGAGTCCTCTCATGGTTAAGAGGGTAGCATCTGGAGCGGCTTCGGTCTACCGGACTCAGAACTTTTCGGGCAGACAGTCTGGGGAAATACAACAACAGCAACCGTATCGCCCAAGTAGCAAAATTTAGTCACACACTCCAGCATTACACTGCCGAAATTGATACTATCAGGCGGGTTATTCAACACAAGGTCTCCCTTATACACTGCACATTCAAAGTCTAGAATTCTCGTCAAAGGTCCTCTTGTGTACCCAGTCACTACAGATGCAACATTGAAATGAGTTACTACCCACCCCTTCCCACAAACTTCACATGGAGAGTCGCCACTTCTTTCCATAGTTTCGTGCCCTACTCCGCTGATCACTGTACCAGTGCATATGTAACTAGCAGTAATTATAGCTACTGTATATCTTTCAGAGAAAATGTAGTGCCCAAATTCTGGGGTCACTTTACCAGCAACACTGGCCAGAAGAATGTTGGAGAGGACGACGCCAACGAGGGCAGCGTGGAGGTTATGTCCAGGGTGGCATCAGCTGTTAGTGAATTGTATGAGAGTGCTGTGGCGTTCATACCTCAAGTGCACAAGTACGTTATCTGCTCAATGATTGATTTAATTTTATATATGTATCAACCTCAGGATTGTATATATATATATATATATATATATATATATATATATATATATATATATATATATTAGTATAGCCAGGTAATAGATTCTCTTTTAAACAGACGAGGTTAAAGGCAACAGCAGTTTCAGCATTCAGTATTTTATTGTTACAGCTTTCAATAGTTCTAACAATTGTTAGAACTATTGAAAGCTGTAACAATAAAATACTGAATGCTGAAACTGCTGTTGCCTTTAACCTCGTCTGTTTAAAAGAGAATATATATATATATATATATATATATATATATATATATATATATATACAGTATATTTATATATATACAGTATATAATTTATATATAGTGCTGTGGCTTTCATATTTCAATTGCACAAGTATGTTTTATGGTCATTGATTGGTTTTCTTTTTTTTATGTCTAACCTAGAGACTGAATATTTATGTATGTACAGTATGTATAGTGCTGTCCTTCATAGCTCAAGTGCACAAGTACCGGTACATCATAGGGTTCAAATATGTGTACATACAGTGTTGTAAATGAGTACTGTACGTTATAAGGTCAATCTGGTTATACTGATCCACCTGGTGAACAAGCCTATGTCTTTTCTATCCTAAATGACCTAGAGCAGTTAGTTCAGCAACCCACCCGTATCCCGGATCGCATCGGAGATCGGCCCAACATTCTTGACTTGTTTCTAACTTCTAACCCTTCTTCTTATACTGTCGATCTTTTCTCTCCTCTGGGCTCCTCCGACCATAAACTTATCTCTGTCACCTGTCCTATCTCTCCAGTACAGCCACCCGATCCTCCTAGCCGGCGGCGCTTGTGGCACTTTGGCGCTGCCGACTGGGAGGCTCTTCGGCAGCACTTCTTTGATTTCCCATGGAATGATTTCTGCTTCCATGGCCGAGGACCCTCGGAGAGTGCTGAACGCATTACCGAGTTAATCCTATCGGGCATGGAAGCATACATTCCATTCTCTTTCTCTCAGACTAATGCTAAAAAAAATCTTGGTTTACTCACGCCTGTTCTACTGCTGTCCGCAATAAGGAGGAAGCATTCAAACGGTACCGACGCCTTAAAACTCAAGACTCTCATTCTTCATATGTTTCTGCCCGGAATCAAGCCAAATCTGTTCTTCGACTTGCCAAACACTCTTTCATCAATAATAAATGCACTGAACTATCCAACTCTAGCTCTTCCCAAGCTTTCTGGCATCTAGCCAAAAACCTCTCCAACAATTTCTCTTCCTCGTCTTTCCCTCCCCTTTCCCACTCTGATGGCACAACCATCACTTCTTCCTCTGACAAAGCTAAACTCTTCGCTCAAACTTTTGCTAGAAACTCCACCTTGGATGATTCCGGTGCTATTCCTCCCTCTCCGCCCTCCTCTCTCTTACTTATGCCTAATATCCTAATCTCTTCTAAAGATGTACTTTCTACCCTCTCTGGGCTTAACACTAATAAGGCGTACGGTCCGGACGGTGTTCCTCCTGTTGTTCTCAAAAACTGTGCTTCCGTGCTGACTCCCTGCCTAGGCAAACTCTTTCGTCTCTGTCTATCCTCTAACGTCTTCCCTTCATGCTGGAAGTTTGCTCACATTCAACCTGTCCCAAAGAAGGGTGACCGCTCTCAACCCTCCAACTATCGTCCAATTGCTCTTATCTCTTGTCTTTCTAAAGTTTTTGAAACTATTCTTGCTTCCAAATTTCTTAAGCATTTCTCTTCTCATAATCTGCTCTCAGATCGCCAGTATGGCTTCCTTAAGGGTCGCTCTACTGGTGATCTTCTTTCATATCTTACTAACTCTTGGTCATCCTCCTTTCGGGACTTCGGTGAGACTTTTTCTATTGCACTAGACATATCGAAAGCCTTCGATAGAGTCTGGCATAAATCTTTAATTTCTAAACTACCCTCCTTCGGTTTCTATCCCTCCATCTGTGCCTTTGTCTCTAATTTCCTTTCCGGCCGTTCCATAGCCGCGGTTGTGGACGGCCATTGTTCACTTCCTCACCCTATAAACTCCGGTGTTCCTCAGGGCTCTGTCCTATCTCCTATTCTCTTTCTAATTTTTATAAATGATCTCCTTAACTGTACCTTAATTCCCATCCATTCATACGCAGACGACTCAACCTTACACTACTCCATTAGCTTTTCAGAACGCCCCAGCCAGCAATCCCTCAACGACAAACGTAATGAAGCCATAGAACTCTTAAATTCTGATCTAAATACTATTTCCAATTGGGGCAGAGAAAACCTTGTTAACTTTAATGCTTCCAAAACCCAATTTCTCCATCTATCTACCCGTCAGGATCTCCCAGCGGACTATCCCTTATTCTTCAACAATACAAAAATCAACCCTTCATCTTCTCTCAATATTCTTGGTGTCTCTTTTTCTTCTGCTCTCATTTGGAAGGACCATATTACCAGTCTTGCTAAGGCAGCCTCCCAGAAGCTGGGTGTGCTCAACCGCCTTAGGGGGTTCTTTTCCCCTGCACAGCTTCTTGCTCTGTACAGGGGCATAGTGCGCCCTTGTATTGAGTATTGTTCACATGTGTGGGGAGGTTCCTCTCACACCGCTCTCCTAGACAAAGTTGAAAGGAAGGCCTTTCGTATCATTAACTCCCGTCCACTCACCAACTCTCTGCAATCTCTCTCTCTCCGCCGCAATGTTGCATCTCTCTCGCTATTCTATCGCTACTATAATAATCAGTGTTCCTCAGAGCTATCCCAGTGCATACCACCTCCTTTACGTAGGGCACGTGGTACCCGTCTTGCAACTCAATCCCACCCCTACTCTGTGCAACTCTCCAACCCAAGAGTGAAAAGTTACTCTCAAACTTTCTTCTACTCAACATCTGAGCTCTGGAACTCTCTCCCAGAATCAGTCTTTCCCTCTTCCTATGACTTAAATTGCTTCAAACTCCGTGTGTCCAGGCATTTTGGCTCGAACGTCCCTTGATTTTGGCCCTGTCACTCTTTCAACTATGGGGGAGGCACTCGCTATAGGCAGTTATGCCTTTTGCCTCCCTCAATCACATAGAAAAAAAAAAAAAAAAAAAAAATCATATACTGTACAGTACTGTAAATGAAATGAGAATGGTACGGCTGTCAGTTAATTGTATGACAGTGCTGTGGGATTCATACCTAAAATGCAAAAGTACACCCACACCCACAATCCCTAAAAGCAAGCCCCCGAATTGAGCTTATGGTTTGGGCCTGATATCTTGGAGATCTTGCTGCACGCAAGGTCACGGTAGTTTAGGCAGTACAACACGCACTTGAATAATGTCTCGCATATTGGCTAGATCAGATTTCATTCTCCACTATTCATTCATGAGCTCATTAATTAGTTTATAAGGACAGTTTCTTAGAATTGTCTAATTGAATAATAACTTAAGATTCCGGTATGTCTTTCAACGCAAAGATGCAAAAGTATATTTTGAGCTGATGCATGCACAGATCTTTTAATGTATAATGCAGGTACTGAGTAATTAATACAGTACAGTATTGTATTGTATGGTTATTGTACTGTAATAATGATGCTTGATTGAAAGTATTCATAGAATATATATTTGTACAGTACAGTAGGCCTACTATCATTGGTTTAAGGGACCCCACCTCGCTTTTTTTTCTCTTTCTCTCCCTCTCTCTTTGGCTTGTATCCATTCGACCCCATTTAGCCTACTGTTTTAAGACGTTTACCCTCATCCAGGTGTCAATATTTTCCTGGTGAGCGGTAGCGAGCCAGCATATATATATTTTTGTTTTGAGAGCAAGCTAAATTTGTACATTTTTCGATAGAAAATTTCTCCGGCAAAGCCGGATTTCTCCATACAATGCTGGCTCGCTATCGCTCGCCAGGAAGATATCGACACCTGAATGGGGATAAACGTCTTAAAACAGTTGGTTGAATGGGGCCGAATGGATACAAGCCAGAGAAAGAGAGAAAATGAGAGAAAGATAAAAAAGCAGGTGACCTTAATTTTGTACAGTTGGCCACCGGAATTAGTATATTTATTAGTGGCCCCTCCATCATTGACGAACATGCCTATTACATAAGGCATCCTCTTCAAACACTAATCCGCCGTAGTTTGAATCTACCGCGCAGAGCATTTAAAACTGAGGAGCCTTCATCATGAGCGCACGCGACCTCACTCATGGCTTCGGTCATTATGAATTGGGTTCTCACTACGAAAAAACTTCGTAAAAAATAAAAACAAAAAGAAAATAAGAATAACTATCTAATAAGCTTTCCATCATATCGTGGATGTACTTGTGTGGATTTCTGACCAGACGCTGATTCAGGCGTCATTCCTCCTTCTCTGCTCTGCGTTCAGCCTGCCCGGACGTGTCTCCCCATGCTCCGCTGATTCCGCATTTGCTGCGTCCCTAGTGAGTTTTTTCTCATTTGTTTACTCCGGGATGTATCGAGTAAGGTTAGGATATGTGTAGCAGGAGTGTCCTGGGCTGGTTGCCCGCAGTGCAGTGTATTTTGGGTCGTGTGTTTGGGGCATCTATTTCGGATGTTCCCTCGTGGTCCTGTTGTGGACATGTGAACTTTTTCACAGTTAGTTAGCATGTGTTGCAGGCGGCTTTCATTACGCGTTAGTTATTGCTGCCTTTTATCTTTCTGATGAGGTATGCTTTGCTTACTGACGTTCCCTTTGTATTTTTCTTCACTTAGTGAAGTTTTTTCTGGGTCCCGTGTCAGTCTTCCCTTTGCCGGAAGTATTTGCTACAGTGGTGTGTTGGCGGTGGTTCCTGTTGTGATATTTCCAGTGTTTGGTGTATATTTCAACTTTTATTATGCCGTCTACTTAGGCCTAGCCAGCCGCTCGTAGCTTTGCCACATGTACAAGTGTTATTGTTTATTATTTATAAATATGCCATACTGTGCCATGTGTATCCGGGTTTTAGTTGTGTATTGGCTAATTCCTCGGACTATGTTTGTTTCCTGGTTTAGTTGTGTATTGGCTAATTCCACGGATTATTGTGTGGACTTAGGTTAGTCGTGCGTGGCTTCCTTCGTGTCCGTTGTACGTTCAGATGGTGTCTGATCGGGGTGGGTTTCCTTCCGGCGGGTTTTTTCTCGGTTTCACCATGAAAAAAACCCGGCCGAGAGCCGTGTTGGGCCACACGTGGTTCTAACACAGGCTGGTGTCCCCGGCGATGAGGTGTCTGTGGCTCTCCAGGACTGCGTCTCTGTTGGTACCTGGTTTCAGGCACCCTTTGATTCCCGGCGGAAATGGCTGTACCCATCTATAAAACGTTGTTCATGCGAACATACGTTATGTAGTTTTTCTACCAGGTTTTACAAAACCACATGAAAAACCTAGCTGTTGTTAAGGGCTTTCCTCCCCGGCGATCTTTTACAAAGAAGTGGGGACAGGAACTTATGGGGTTAACTTTTTGACATCTCACCCGGCGGGTGTACCTTGGTAGGGTGGGATGAACAACTAAGTCATTTAGTTCTTTAACCAATCCATTTTAAGTGATGCTATATGTATCGCCGCCTTTATACTTACGGCGATTGAAGGTTCAATTAGGGTTAACATCGTTTTTCACACCCGGGGGGTGCTCCTAGGTGGAGGAAATAAGGAATTTACAAATTCAATTTCGATTTAACCACTTAATTTAGTGATACAATTAGGTATCGCCGCCTTCAACCTTACGGCGATCTTTTTGTGACAATTCGTTAGAAATCAGATCTCGTGTCAGCCTGCCCTGTGTTATTCTACTAAAATATTTCAAGGGCCGGCGTCTTTATGGGGGGTTGTTTTTGTTCCAAAATTGAATCTTAAGACAGTCACCACCAGAAAGACTATAATCGCCATGCTGGACAATTATATTATGTCAGAGGGTATTCTTCACTTTCGTCAAAAGATTTGTTTAGATATTCTGAACCCCGCCGCGTAGCGAGCTGTGATCGTTGTGTCATTACATCTCGTTATCCGGTGGGTTATTAACACTTGTATGCGAACATGTTGGGTTAACCTTATGAGCATTAATTCCTGGAAATTTTCTTTTTTTCCAGAGCTGGGCTCCGGCGGACCAATACAGACCCGGCGGTAGTTTTCCCCACCAGTCTCTGTCATGGCTACCTCAGCCCCAGTCTTTGCTTTATGCACTACCCCTGCTTGTGCCGGTATCCCTATTTTTGCGCATACCCTTTGCATAAGGTGTGTTAAATGTCTAGACCGTTCAAGGGGTCTCTGGGTAATGCGCAATTGTTCTTTTTGCTCCCAATTAGCTGTCAAGGTCCTTTGCGACAATGATAAGACCGCGGCAGTAGCTTTAAGAGAAGTACGGCAACAGATGGCAGCCTACACTACGATTGTTGCGCATAAATCACTTCAATGTGACAACGTCCCTCTTTGGGATAGATTGCTATTTGAACACCCTCCCCCTAAACGTTCCTCTAGAGTCACGAGTCATAAGCCGGCGGAGACTGGTCAGGGTTCTGTATCTTCTGCTACTACACCAAAACGTCCAAGAGAGCCTACACACACGAACCACCGACGAGACAACACCTCCGCACCCACGCTCCCGAAAATCAGCTGATCTAGCAAGCTGTTTACAGCGCTCATCAAATAAACTCACCTAAACTTCAGTATAAGGATATTTTGTGTTGCCCTGTATTAAAATGCAGTATTAAAATAATTTGAGATTAAAAACAAGTGAGGATATTTCGAGTGATAAAAATAATTTAAGTAATTGTGAATGCGAGTGGATGTAAACAAATATGGCTGACTTTGATGGATTTGAAGTCGGTGAGACCGAGGGCATTCTAGGGAAAATTATACGTGAGCTGAATGACATTAAAAGGTGGAAGGAGGATATGCAGGAGTGGAAGGTGAGTGTTAGTTCACAGATTGAGGCTATATGTTCAATATGTGGTGCTCAGGCTGGGGACATCGAGCCTGGACAAGATTTGAGTCGGGCTAGCCTAAAAGATATTCAAACTCATATGGGGCAACTCCAGGACGAAAATGAAGCTTTAAGATTGCAACTTGAAGAATACAAAGGGCAAACCAAGGAAATGAAAACACATGTGGAGGAGATTAAGGAGAAACACAATAAATGGGTTAATGACGAAGGAGGAAAAGTGAAGGAAGTGGCAATGAAGGAAATCATGGAGGAACAAAAGAAACAATCAGAAAGGGAAAATAGAGATTTAGAATCAGTGGTAGTAAACGCTATGAGGAGAAATGAACAGGTCCTGCGTGAAACAATAGATAGAAATAAGTGTATTATTGTATTTGGGGATATAGAGGAGCACATTATTGAGAGGAAAGCTAGGGATAAGGAAGAAATTAATAAGGTAAAAACATTGATCAAGCATGTCGATGAAGAAGGAAACAACTGGAGAGATGATATTGAAGAAGTTAGGAGAATGGGTAAATATAGTAAGGGAAACACAAGGCCAATGAGAGTGCAGTTTAGGTCTAGGGTAACAGTGGATGCAATAATGAACGTAACATGGAGACTTAACTTGACCAGCAAGTTTAAGAAAATTACAATTAGAAAAGATATGAGTATTGAGGATCGAAACATAAGAAAGGAATTGCAAACCGAGGCAAATGTAAAGAATGGAGAAAGGACGAAAGAAGACGAAAAGAAGTTTTTCTGGAGAGTGTGGGAGGGAAAACTAAAGAAATGGTATATAAAGCGAAGGGACGAAGTAGGGAAGGAAAGGGAGATGGTGCGGGTGACGGGGGAGAAGGCAGAGGGAGGGGAGGTGGAGATAGAGAGAGAAACAGTCCAAGTGGAGGCAGAGGGAGGGGAGGTGGAAACGGAGCGAGAAACAGTCCAGGTGGAGACAAGAGGAGAGGAGACAAGCTAGGAAATAAATTGGGAGGGGTACGTACAAAAAAGAAAGGAACGGGCAGGGGAGAGAGAAAAATAGGGAAAATACTGGAAATGCTAAGTTCATGTATACAAATATTGATGGGTTAATTTCCAAAAAGATTGAGTTTGACGAATATGTAAAGAGAGAGAGGCCCGGGGTAGTATGTTTGACTGAAACTAAGCTTAACCAGGAGGTAGACACGAATATAATTAGTTGTGCAGGATACAGTACATGGAGAAGAGACAGGTTAGGAAAGCTAGGAGGAGGAGTGTTGATCATGGTAGATAATAAAATTACTGCTAAAGAATTAAAACTTGGTGATAGCATTGCTGAAGTGGTAGCAGTTGAAATTGAGGATAATGATAGGTCAAAATTGGACATCGTATCAATGTATTTACCTCCTAAGACTAAATCTTGGAGCAATGATGAATATAATGAATTAATTTTGGAAACCTTGCGTATGTTAGAAATTATTTGTAAAAGGAAAAATAGGCTTATTCTTGCAGGGGACTTTAATTGCGGGGAGGTGGATTGGGAATGTTTGGATGCGGGTTCAAATGAAAATACTTGGGGTAGCAAATTTCTTGAACTAACAATGGGGTATCTATTAACACAACACGTTACGGAAAATACAAGATTTAGAGGAGGTGATGAACCATCAAGACTTGACTTACTATTCACCAAAGACCCCCAAGAAATAAAGAACCTAACATATTTGAGTCCCATGGGAAAAAGTGATCATGCTGTGATTGAATTTGAATTGACAGTGGAATTTCTGGAAGGCAGAGAGGAGGAACATAGGGAATTTAGACTAAATTATAGTAAGGCGGATTATGAATCATTACGAGGATACTTTGCAAATATGGATTGGTCATTTATTGAGCAAGAACAGAATATTCAGGTAAAATACACCATGTTACTAGACATTTACAGGGAGGGGGTAGATAAATATGTACCAACATTTAAGGATGGAAAGCTGGCTAAGGAGAAAGAGTGGTTTAACATGCGATGTCACATTGCCCAGAACAAAAAGGACTCTGCATGGAATAAAGTGAGAAGGAGACACACTGAGGAAAAATGGGATGAGTATAAGAATGCTAGAAACAACTATGTCAAGACTATAAGAGAGGAGAAAAAGAACTTTGAAAAAGATATAGTAAACAAATGTAATAAAGAACCCAAACTGTTCTATAGTTATATCAACGGTAAAACTAAAATAAAGGACAAAATAACAAAGCTTAGGGTAGAGGGTCAATTATATGAAGACACAGTGGGTATGTGTGAAATTATGAATCATACATTAACATCCGTGTTTGTGGAGGAGGATGACTATGTAGAACCTGTGGTGGAATTGAATGAGATACAGGGACTAGAGTCGATAGAAGTCAACAAGGATGAACTAAAATCATTGTTGGAAGAATTGGACGTGAGAAAATCTATGGGCCCAGATAACATTGCTGGATGGGTATTAAGAGAATGTTCTGAACAACTAGTGAGACCTATTTTTAATATTGTTCAATACTCATTAAACAAGGGGGAGCTTCCCTTAGAATGGAAACAAGCAAATATAACTCCAATATATAAAAGTGGAAATAAAGAAGACCCGCTAAATTATCGACCGGTATCCTTAACGAGTGTTATATGCAAGCTTTGTGAAAAGATTATTAGAAAAAGATGGGTGGGTATGTTGGAGGAGAGGGAAATAATTTCAAGCAAGCAGTTCGGGTTCAGAAAAGGTCATTCGTGTACCACAAATTTGTTGAGTTACTATGATAGGGTAATTGACATTGTACAAGGGAGGGAGGGGTGGGTAGATTGTATCTACTTAGATTTCAAGAAGGCATTTGATAAGGTGCCTCATAAGAGATTGTTGTGGAAGCTCAGGACTGTGGGGCGGGTTGAGGGAGTATTATTAAAGTGGATGGAAAACTATTTAATTGGGAGGGAAATGCGAACAGTAATAAAAGGAAAGTTCTCCTCGTGGAAAAGGGTAAAAAGCGGAGTGCCTCAAGGATCGGTGTTGGCCCCAATCATGTTTTTGGTTTTCATCAACGACCTTCAAATGGGAATAGACTCATATATATCTATGTTTGCTGATGATGCAAAACTAATGAAGCATATTACAAGTAGGAGTAGTTGTGAAGAATTACAGAGAGATCTAGATAAGTTATATGAGTGGAGTCAAACTTGGAAAATGGAATTCAACACGAGTAAGTGTCAGGTTCTTGAGATGGGAAAAAGTAAATATAGACCTTCTTGGGGATATAAAATAGGAGATGAAATAATTAGTAAAGCTGTGAAAGCAAAAGACCTAGGGGTAGTTGTGGCAGACAGCTTGTCACCTGAACAGCATATAAATAAAATAACTGGTGAAACCTATGGAGTGTTGACTAACATGAGAATAGCTCTGAATTATTTAGATGAAGAGATGTTAGCAAAAATAATAGGGACAATAATACGACCAAGACTGGAGTATGCAGCAGTGGTGTGGTCTCCACACCTTATAAAACATAATAAAAACTGGAAAGAGTTCAGAGAGTTGCCACTAAGATGATAGCTAGCCTTAGAGACCTGCCTTATGAGGAGAGATTGGAGAGGCTAAAGCTGCTGAGGGAGAGGAGAGAGAGAGGTGACATGATCATGATGTTTAAGTGTGTGAAAGGTTTTGAGAAGATCGACAAGGGAGATTTTGTGGTGAGGGACGAGGGAAGAACCAGGGGTCATGATTGTAAGTTGAGGAAAGTTATATGTAAGTCTGATGTAAGAAAGTTCAGCTTCCCGTATAGAAGCATTGAGTGTTGGAATAAGTTGGATGGGGAGGTGGTGGGAGCAAGAAATATCCAAACTTTTAAAGCAAAATTGGATAAATGTAGAGAGAGAGACAGGACAACACGAGCTTAGGCTCAAATCCTGTATACTACAATTAGGTGAGTACAATTAGGTGAGTACACCCTCGGCATCCGCCTCCTCGTCTCGGGCGAGATCTCGGTCTAGGTCACCTCTCAGACGCCAGTCTTCTAGTCTTGCCTCTTCACCAGCGAGTAAGAAGAGTAGGACGGATAGTTCCACCAGTGGTCACGGCGATGAATCCTCCAAATCTAGGAGTAGTTCTCGGTCACACCGTAGCCATAAATCCTCCAAAAAGGATTCCCAGAAACGAAAGTCCTCCCTACATTCACCAGCTTCTAGTGCCTCTCATCGTACCTCTACCCCAGACAAAGTTTGTGTTAGGTCTCAAGGGTCCAGTGCGGTGCCTGTCCCTAAAGAGGATTTACCTATTAATATTTTAACCCTGGAATTGGAAAGTTCAGGGGGTTCAATAATTGAGAATGTTTCAGACTCCCAAGAGAGTGTAGGCCAGGGCCTCGGTGTTTGGCGGTTTGGTCAGCCAGGGTCTGACCACCCACGTCCGACTCAAACGAGTCACACAGTAGCTGATGTCCACAGGGATGCGGCGATCCCATCCTCTATTCCTGACTTATCTTGGCAACAAGGTACCCCAGCTTCGACGGGGTCTTCTCAGGAGGATCAGGAGGAGAAAGACGAGGTTTCAATAATTTCGGAGATGGAAGGGCAAGAGTCAGGCTCAGGCTTAGACGCCGCGCAGGATATTAATGATTCACCTGTAAGTTCATCATCTAACCAATTTGTTACTGCGCAAGAAATTAATGGGCTACTTACTGATGCTTTATCTAAATTTTTTGGCCAACAACAGGAAAACCCCACAATGGACTTGGGGGCTCCCATGACAAGTTCTACGGTACGGCCTCTGATGACTTCGATTGCTTTATCTAAGATCCCTAACCCACCCACTCTGTCACCATCAGTGGTTACTAAGCCTGCTACGGCGGCATTGACAACTTCAAATGTCAGGGTCATGACGGATGTCAATCCACCCCCTCTAGACAAGGCGCCTCTCAGAAAGGTGGCTATGCCCTTGCTTTATGGACCAGACGAGTCATGGGTCCTTTTGACCCCCACTAACCAGAGCTCGCCCAACCTACCTTGTCAGGGGAACTCCCGGTACCGCGTGAGTGGGTCATCCAGGGCAATAAATCAAAGAAATTAAGGGCCCTGGATAATTTGGGAAATGTACTGGACGTAAACATCAAGGCTATACCTAGTTATTATCACCAAGACTATTTTGTGTATGCTACTAAGCCAGCTTTACCCCCTGCCTCAGCTTCGAAACTATTTTCAGATTGGTCTAAGCTGGATGGGTTTAATGATATTAAGACTCTGTCAGCTCTCACTGCTGAACTTGATTTACAGACCGTCACAGACGAAGCAGCTAATCCAGTTTTGAAGGTGGGGCAGTTGGGTCCAGGACCTTGGGTAGATTGGGAGATAGAGGCTCAAAACTTTGCAACCACATTTACTTCTAAATCTTCCCACCAGATCCCTCAGGATACTCATTCATGGTTCTCCATGCCGGTAGGTTCTGCCGGCGGAGTCCCGTCAGCTTTGTTTTCTTTCTTAGCTGTCCCTAAGATTAATCTTTGTGAGCTAAAAGACCCTTTCACTACCCCTACCCCTACTCACCTAGACAGAGAATTTAGGCTAAGGGGGAAAGCTTTTCGCCTGTTCTCTCAGTACATAGTGTCTCAACAGGTGGCTAAATCTTTACTGCGGTCCACTCAGGCAATCGCAGACGCGGATGCCAGAAGATCGGTTGAATTATCCCGGCGACTGCTCCTCCAGTCGTCGATCCAATCCTTGGGTGACATACGCACCGCCTTGCTTGAGGCGGTACGAGCAAGACAAGATCTCAGAATGTCTTTAGTGCGCAAGCTACCTGATCGCATTGCGAATCAGGTGATCATGTCACCAGTGCTTACTCCCTCTTTAATGTCCCCTAAAGTGTGGCGAACGGTGTTCAATATGGCACAGGCCGTTAAGCACAGTCCCACCCCTTCTAAGAAACCTGCATTTAACTTCCCCAAACCCAGGCCAACCGCTAAAGCTCAGCCAGGGGGATCTAAACCCTTTCTTCTGCCTAAGTCCTCCCACTCCCCCCAAGGTCAGTACAAGCATAGACAGGGTAGGTTTTCAGGTCAGAGAGGACGCGGCCAGCATAAGCCAGGTCAGGGCCAGTCTTCGGCCAACACCAGCCAGCCGGCAAAGCGTCCAGCACCACCAACCCCACCATCAAAAAACTAAAGTCTCTCTCACTCCCGGTGCCAACCTTAAGGCCGGAGGACCCGAGGGTAGTACAGCCGGCGAACCCTTGTCTGCTAACTGGGTCGTTCCGAACGTGTCACCAAGCATGGCCATTAAACACTTGGGCACGGATGGTGGCACGCAAAGGCATCACTTGGCAGTGGCTCCGGCGACCTCGCTTACGTCAGCCGACAACGGCGAATTTTGTTTCTTTAGAGGTGGAGTCACTGGTCCAGGAAATGATTGCCAAGAATGTCATCATCCCGGTCCCCCCAAATTACCCTGTATTCACGTCCAAACTATTTTTGGTTCCCAAAAGGGACAGTGTTCAGATGAGGCCGGTCGTAGACCTGTCTTATCTGAACCTTCACATTCACAACGAATCTTTCAGAATGTTAACAGTACACCAAATCAGGCTAACACTTCCGCCGGGAGGTTGGATGTGTTCACTAGACCTGACAGACGCCTATTGGCACGTCTCGGTCAACAAAAGATTTCAAAGGTTTTTGGCCTTAAGGATCAGGCACCAAAATTTTGTTTTTCAAAGGATGCCGTTCGGCTTGAACCTAGCACCTCGATTATTCACGAAATTAGTCAGGCAAGCCCTGATGCCATTGTTAAAACAGGGGATCAGAGTGTTGTGGTACCTAGACAACTGGCTGGTGGTGGCAGAGACACAACAATTATGCGTCAAACATGTCAATATTATTTTAAATCATGTCAAAACTCTAGGCTTCAAGGTAAATCTGGTAAAGTCAAACCTTGTTCCCTCACGAGTAATTCAGTGGATAGGGCTGGTCTGGGACACGGCCGCTCTCACTCTGAGTCAGAGTGTGGACAATCGCAACAGGTTTCGCAGGAAACTGTTCATGTTTCTTCACAGTCTGACTATGACGCGGAGGGTCTGGGAGTCTCTGATAGGCTCTCTCAACTGGATTCAACTAACTGTCAAGTTGGGCCGGTTGAAAGTAAAACGATTAATATTGGAAGGCAACAAATATTTCCCGCTCTTACCGGCGGGAAAATTATGGCCCATCCCGAAATTAATCCACACCTTGCTAGCGGTCTGGGCAAGGAGGGAAACGTTGCACTCAATAATGTCATGGACCTCTCCTCCACCAACGGTATGGGTAGACACGGATGCGTCAGGCACAATAGGGTGGGGATTTCAGTCAAATCAGGGGCACCAGGGTCAGGGGCTTTGGTCCCACTTAGAAATCTCTCACATCAATGTCAAAGAATTACTAGTCCCCTTGTATTTCCTTCAGGCTCACGGCCCGGCGCTACGGGGCAAGTCGGTGGCCTTCAGAATGGACAATCTCAATGCAGTTCACTGTATTCAGAAACAAGGATCAACGAGGTCAAGGGGGTTGCTAAACGTGTCTGAAGAGATTTTTACTCTCGCCAACAGACTAGACATTTACCTTCACGCATCTTATCTCCCAGGCGTAGCGAACGTCTGGGCAGACGCTCTGTCCCGGAGACAGAGCACGACAGTAGAATGGGAGCTCAAGCAACCCATTTTCAACCTAATGATTGCAGAGCTCTCCCATCCACAAGTGGATCTATTTGCATCCGAGGAGACTCACAAACTCCCTCTATACCTCACCCGCCGGGCGAAAACGCCGGCAGGGGGGCCAGACGCCCTAGTGACAGACTGGAACAGATGGAGCTCCATCTATCTGTTTCCGCCGCCAGATGCATCACTAATGTGCCACGTAGTGAACAAACTACGAGATTATCGAGGCTTAGTCTCGCTAATCGCGCCCCTGTGGCCGGCGCAGTTGTGGTACCAGCAATTGAAAACGTGGTGCCCGGACCCGGTATTGCTCCCGGTCGGGTATTTCCACTTAGACACGATTGGCAACCTAGCGACCTCGCTGACTTTTGCATTATGGACATTCAGGAGGCCAAGTGGCTAGCACCATACGGTAGAGATGTGACCAATAAATTAATCAATCAATATACTCAGTCTACGAAACGACAGTATCACTCACATTGGCAAGCCTTTACTTCCTGGATCATCAGAACGGAACAGAATGTGCCGTCAGTGGCTTTAGTTTTCAATTATTTAAATTATCTGTTTGAGCAGAAACATTTATCTGTGGTAACATTAAAAAATCACTTAACTGCGATTAGAGTGCCCTTTTTAGACCTTACAGGTCTCTCCATACCGGTGGCGGAGGAAACAGGTTTTATGAGAGCTTGTTTTAAACTTCGCCCACCTCCCCGTCAGCTCATGCCTACTTGGTCTCTCGACAAAGCTTTGTCTTTACTTCACTCTCGTCTGTACCAAAATACTGCAGACTTTGCATTACTCTTAAAAAAGGCGGTTTTCCTTATGGCTTTGGCCACCGGGAACAGTGTGTCTGAGCTGGCGGCGATGAGCAACACACCTAATTGCCTTAGGTTTGGCAGACTTAATGAATGTATTTACATTGCACCTTCCCCAGGTTTTGTAGCCAAGAATGAGCACAGTGCACACGTGTTTTCTGAGTTCACGGTGCCGGCGTTAAAAAGGGGAAAGGTGCATCATAATCTATGTCCAGTGCAAGCTCTAACCAAATATTTGAGAGTAGCTCCTCTTAACCCCCAAGGTGCTTTATGGGTAGCAAGTACGGGTAAACGCTTACTTAAACGACGATTAGCCTCTCTTCTGGTCGAAGTCATTAAAGAGAGTAATCCCGGCGTTGTGGGTAGGGCTCACGATTTACGCAAATGGGCAGCCTCTTTACGTTTCCTGAAAAAAATTTCAGTAGAAGATATCGCGTCCACTCAGTTGTGGGCGTCTAATCATACGTTTTTGTCTAGATACTTATCAGTTGCTCTAGACAAACCTTCCTTATCATGTATAGCTTTAAGGCAGAGGGTCTAGGTGGCCCTGCAGTCACTTGTGTTTATTTTCACGAGAAAGGGGGGGGGAGGGGGGTGCAGTCAGTTGACATAGGACACCCTAGACCACGCCGGAGTATGAGAGCTGTGATATAATTCAAGGTTAATGTGATATGAAAATTTCTCAGTGAGAAATTGTGCTAGTACAATGTTAGTACAAAACAACGGAGTTGTTATAGTAGTTTTAACTGCGAAAGCAGTCTAATATTAGAACAGTGGAGATCCTTTGCAATTTCTCTCCACGATTATTTTGGGGTTTATTATGTGCACATATAAACTTATAACTTGTTATTTTTGTCACCACTCGTTGAGTGGGGTGCCTTTGTAACTACAGATCTGTGTTCAGAATCTTCAGGGTTACCCTTTTTTTTTTGTCAGGCAGGCTTCTTTGAAGCACGCACCTGCCTGAACCCCTTTTTCTTGTATATTTTTGGTCTACGCCATATTTAAATATATTTTTCAAAAGTAAGAATACTATGTGGTTGTTTTTATTATCTGCTTTTATAGAGTTATGATATGATTACGAATGTCCCCCTCCAGTCTTAGAAATCAGGCATGTTCGTCAATGATGGAGGGGCCACTAATAAATTATAGGTTTGACTCCTGTAAGGAGATAAAGAAAACCTAATATTTAGTAGTGGCCCCGTAATCATTGACGACTGGGGCCCTCCCGACCATCCCCTTCCCATTCGTTGATGTATTAACCCTCTCAACACGGATGGGCTCTTAAACGCCCATAAAAAAGCATATACCAGGAACCCGGAAGGACTCTTGAACACCCCTGTAGTTGAAAGCCTGTGAGCTTCGTGTGCGAGGCGTCGGTCCGACGCATGTAAACAACAGCCGGCTGGACCGACGCCCCGCATCTCCGGCCACAAGAAGGAGAGCGGCGCTTGTTCTTGTGTGCCTGTATGTTGTTGTTAAGTATCGAATAGTAGTGTAAAGTGGCTGTTTTGACCATAAAGTTATCTCCAATGAAATCATCATCACAGCTCAACCAGTTGACTTAGAGAGCTCTACTTAATGCCATTCTACAGGTAAATAACACAGCTACGCTTGGGGATGCGCGGGAATGCGGGAAGCAGTCTGATTAACGAATATACGGTAGCCAAGCCTAGACGTTTTTCGGCCAAAACACCCGGTTTTCGAGGAATATATATATAATACATAGCCGGGGCTGGAGGGTTAAGGATTTTGGTTTACTTGATATGTCAGTGAAGGAGGAATGACGCCTGAATCAGCGTCTGGTCAGAAATCCACACAAGTACATCCACGATATGATGGAAAGCTTATTAGATAGTTATTCTTATTTTCTTTTTGTTTTTATTTTTTACGAAGTTTTTTCGTAGTGAGAACCCAATTCATAATGACTGAAGCCATGAGTGAGGTCGCGTGCGCTCATGATGAAGGCTCCTCAGTTTTAAATGCTCTGCGCGGTAGATTCAAACTACGGCGGATTAGTGTTTGAAGAGGATGCCTTATGTAATAGGCATGTTCGTCAATGATTACGGGGCCACTACTAAATATTAGGTTTTCTTTATCTCCTTACAGGAGTCAAACCTATAATACTGTACTCCTTGATTTTATGTATACTGTAGAAGGAAAATTAGTATGATTGAATTAGAAGTGCATGTTTTTATGCTGTAGTTGAATATTTAGACTAATTAGCAGGTTTACTGCAATTATTTATGTAAATATATAATTTGTTTCCATACATAAAATCACAGAGTGGATACAACTTCATGTGGCCATCTGTACATACACTACCATAATTTTATCATGTGTGGTAGCAGATGGTTATTTATCATGTATGGTAGCAGATGGTTATTTACTGTAATGATATCTGTGGGTAGTTTCCCTTCCTTATGTGAGACCCTAAGGAGGACACCTTTGGTGCTGAAAGTGGATGAAGATTTATATACTTCAACAGTATTTTGTGGTGGTCCATGGGTGAGTGAGCCTCCTACCCAATAGTTACCTCCGCCAACAAAGTTGGACGGAGTTTTTTTTTTCACTTCTGTTTGTTTGGCTGTTTGGCTGTTCTGCCTCACACATCAGGGGTATCAGGAAAACCCTCTTTATATAACATACACATCCAACTTCATGACATTGCCCTACATCGCTATCCTCTATCCATAAAACACTACTCTTCCCACTACATATCATACATGCAACACCATACACTTACCTAATAAATATGGCAGTACAATTGTTAAGAGCAAACCTGGTGGTCCCTCGGATATCCACCCCCGGCAGGGTTGGGTCATTGACACAGGGCCCTCCCGGTCGTCATCATGCGACTGTGTCAAGAGCATTGCAACGTCCCGAAGCTGCTCATCGGTGTAGCTTTTTCTTTAGTAATATAAGGGGACTTCACTCTAACATCAATTCTGTACACCAATTTCTTCAAGCAGAATCCCCTACTCTCCTTTTATTGACAGAGACTCAAGTAACATCCACATCTGACACGTCTAGATTTAATTTTCCAGGTTATCAACTGCTCCAAAATTTCAGACCTAAAGGAGGTGTATGTTGCTTCGCAAAATCTGAAATTGCCCTGGAGGAGGTTACTAGTTTCAATTGTCCCTATTTTGATTATTCTATATACAAATTAATTTCTGCTGGTAAATTTAAATACATATGTTGCATCTACCATTCCCCAAATACTCCTCCAGAGCAAAGTCTTTTTGATTCTCTGTCCTCACAACTCAGTGTCCTCAACTTAAATGCTTCTTCTGAAATCACTGTGTTGAGTGATTTTAATGTCCATAATGTTGAATGGCTCACTCATTCAGCCAGGACTGATGATGCTGGTCTTGAATGTGAGCTATTTGCAGACTCATTTAATCTCACTCAACTAGTCAACCAACCCACCCGTGTACCAGATAATCCTAATCATAATTCCCACCTACTGGACTTATTTTTAACAACCAATTCAGAAAATTATGATGTTACAGTGAGGTCCCCACTTGGATCTTCTGATCACTGTCTGATACAGGCCACCTGTCTATCACCTACCACACCTTCCCACTCTGAACCTGTTTTGGTGACTAAATGGCATTACGATAGGGCAGACTGGAGGGTCTTCAAGGTTTCTTTATTGATTTTCCCTGGACCTCTTTCTTTTCTAATGATGCACACTCCACCTTGAGCCACATACAAGATTTTGTAAAAATTGGAATGGAAACTTTTATTCCTCATCAAAAGTACAGTAAAAGATCTAATTCATCTAAATGGTTTGACCATAATTGTGCTAGAGTAACTGAACAAAAAGCAATAGCCTACTATGCATACACAAGATCAAAAACACATGAAGCCTTTAATTACTTTAGAAACATCAGAAATCATGCCAAAACTGTATTAAACTTAACTAAATCAAACTTTCTCCACAAGCAGGCAAATAAACTTCTAAATAATCCTAATGATAACAAAATATTTTGGTCTACTCTTAACTCATTCAAATCCAACTTCACTACTGCTTCATCCATTCCACCATTAAAATCTCCGACTGGCAATCTTGTAAGTGACCCAAGAGGTAAAGCTAACCTTCTTGCGGATATTTTCTCCACCAACTCAACCTTAGATGAAGTAAATCAAGATGTCCCTGTACTTAATTTTAATTCGCCTGAAATTCCCTCACTTAAGATCCACACCAGACATGTCAAAACTATTTTGCAGAATCTCTCAGTAGATAAGGCTCCTGGTCCAGATGAAATTCCTCCAATAGTACTTAAGAATTGCTCCTTGGTGCTCGCTCCTGTATTGGCAAACATTTTCCGTCTGTGTACTCATACCTCATGCTTCTCAGTACCCTGGAAAGAAGCAAACGTTCATCCAGTTCCTAAAAAAGGTGCCTCTTCAGATCCATCAAACTACAGACCAATAGCTATAACTTCCACTCTTGGTAAAGTCTTTGAAATTATATTAAATAATCACATAATTAAGCATCTTGAGAATAATAAATTAATCAGTGATAGGCAATATGGTTTTAGACGATGTCGATCAACTGCAGACATTCTTTGCCTTCTTACACATCAAATCAACCAAGCTACAGACCAACATGGTGAAACACATACAATAGCACTGGATATATCAAAGGCATTTGATAGAGTATATATTATTTTGTAATAGTATAGATATCTTATCAATATTTGTATTTTGTACTATTGTTAATGTCTTGTCATGTTGCAAATTTGATTTTAAATAATATTTTGACATTTAACATGTAGTTTCTTTATTCATGCAGAGTTTAGTAAAATTTGCCAGAACGTCCCGGACTTCCCAAACTTGACTACTTCCTTTAACGTGACGATAGTGCGTTGTTATATGTGCGATTAGTTTGCTTGGGAAACAGATTAACTTGCTCATGTAGTAATGTACACCCTATGTGGTGGATTGTGTTCTTTTATTTAATAATTTTCATTTTAGTAAGCGTTGTTTCCACATAGCGATTTTGATAATTTAATTTGACTTTATATTGTCCTTGTCCCAATTTTGGTTTGTTTAGTTTGCAAGTTTTACATTTTAATTTTAATCAATCCTTATTGTCGAAGATGTCACACTACGGCCTTGCATCATTAGCTCCACTAATTTCTTCTTATCTTCATAACAGAAAAATACGTGTAATGGTAGATGGCCTTTATTCTCAATTTCACTCAATAAATGCTGGTGTTCCCCAGGGATCAGTTTTGGCCCCAATTCTGTTCCTCATTCATATCAATGATCTCATATCTACCACTCATAATCCAATACATTCCTACGCAGATGACTCAACACTCCACAGTTCCTTCACATTTACCAATTCTTTCACCCAACCCGATCTTATAAATTCAAAAATAAACACTGCAATTTCTCTGAACCAGGACCTTTCTAGAATTAATGGATGGGGACAAAAGAATCTAGTTTCCTTTAATGCACAGAAAACAAAGTACATTCAATTTTCTAACCGACAGAATCTCACTGACTCCCATATATTTTTTAATGATGTAATATTCCCACTTCCCCTAGTATTGACATTCTCGGTGTAACATTAACTACTAACTTGAGCTGGACACATTATGTTAGAAGCATTGCTAAGAATGCCTCTAAAAAACTAGGACTCCTGTACAGAGTTCGAGAATTCTTCACTGACGAGCAGTTGGCCGTAATATAAAAGTCATGTACGTTCTCAGATGGATTACTGTTCACCTCTGTGGGGTGGAAGTGGAGTGGTTGCATTGAGGCAGTTGGACAAAATTCAAAATAAAGCTATAAGATTAATCAATAACCCTGCAATCACACAGTACCTTCCTACATTATCCATACGAAGAAACGTTGCATCCCTTGCATTATTCTACAGATATTTTCACAGCAATTGTTCCGAGGAACTTGCTTCAATTGTGCCGCCTCTCCACATCTTTCCCCGTAGAACTAGGGCAGCTGAGAGCGCCCATGAATTTACACTTTCTCCTCCACAATGCAGAACTTCTGCTTATCAGAATTCATTTATCCCCAGAGCTACTACTCTTTGGAATTCACTTCCCTCGAATTGCTTTCCACAAACTTACAATCTACAAATGTTTAAATCCAGTTGTTACAAACATTTTATGAATGGAGGATGCCTTTAGGCACATGGACCTTTTTCTTTTATCTGTGTTTTTCCTTCCTCCGTTCATTGTCTCTTTAAAAAAAAAAAAAAAAAAAAAAAATTCTACAGATATTTTCACAGCAATTGTTCCGAGGAACTTGCTTCAATTGTGCCGCCTCTCCACATCTTTTCCCGTAGAACTAGGGCAGCTGAGAGCGCCCATGAATTTACACTTTCTCCTCCACAATGTGTGGAGTGAGGAGAAGAGGGAGGGGAGTGAAAGGTACAGCATGGTGGACAGAAGAGGTACGAATAGCTGTGGAAGAAAAGAAGAAAGCATATAGAGAGTGGTTGGGTAGCAGAGGGAATGAAGATTCCGAGAGACAGAAACGAGCGAGGTACGTGGAGAGTAAGAGGGTGGTGAAGAGAGTAGTGAAGGAAAGTAAGAGAAGAGTAGATGAGGAATTTGGAAGGAATCTGAGTGTAAAATGGAGGGAGAGTAAGAAACTGTTCTGGAAAGAAGTCAAGAAAGTTAGGGAAGGTAGCAAGGGAAACAGTAAGGGTGTGAAAGATAAGAATAGGAGAATGCTAGCCGAGAAGCAAGAGAGAGTCTCGAAAGATGGAGGGAGTACTTCAGTGAGTTGCTAAATGAAAGGAATGAAGAGCCAGCAAACATAGCTGGATATGGTATGGGAGGGAGAAGAAGAGAAGTAGTGGAGGAGGAGGTGGGGATCAGGAGGTCAGAAGTGTGGGAAGCCATGAAAAGAGTGAAGTTGGGGAAAGCACCAGGAACAGATGGAGTGTGTGGGGAAATGTTGAGGTATGGTGGTGAGATAGTGATAGAATGGGTATGGAAAATGTGCAAACTAGCATGGGAGAAGGGGAGTGCACCCGATGACTGGAAGACTGGCATAATAGTCCCCCTATATAAGGGCAAAGGGGAAAGAGGAGTGTGTGTGGTAACCACCGAGGAATATGTCTTCTAAGCGTAGTAGGGAAGGTATACAGTAGGGTAGTGATTGAGAGAGTGAGAGTGAGAACGGAGAAATGGATAGGCGACGAGCAGGGAGGTTTTAGGAAGGGAAGAGGATGTGTAGATCAGATTTTTACCCTGAATTGTTGTGGAGAAGTATCTGGAGAAGAAACAAAAGGTGTATGTTGCCTTTATGGACTTGGAGAAGGCCTATGACAGAGTGGATAGAGAAGGTTTGTGGAAAGTACTTAGAATATACGGAGTAGAGGGCAAGTTGCTGAAAGCAGTGAAGAGCATGTATGAGGGTGCAAAGGCGGCAGTACGTGTGGAGAGTGAGCAGAGCGAGTTCTTTGACCTGAATGTTGGTTTGAAACAGGGGTGTGTGATGTCCCCGTGGTTGTTTACTGTATATATGGATGGAGTTATGAAAGAAATACTATCAAGAGCAGTGGATGTTGGTGTATCGCTGAAAAGGGAGGGAATTGAGTGGAAGCTACCTATACTGCTGTTTGCGGATGATACAGTTCTGATGAGTGATAATGAATGGGAGTTGCAGGGTCTGGTAAATGAGTTAGGAACAGTGTGCGAAAAACGGAATTTGAAGGTAAATACGGGGAAGAGCAAGGTTATGGTCTTCGAAAGGGGTGAAGTCACAGAGTGTGAGGTGAAGCTGAACGGTCAGGCTATGGAGATCGTCAACTCTTTTAAGTATCTGGGCAGTGTGTTGAGTAAAGATGGGACTATGCATGAAGAGGTGCGGGAGAGGGTACAACAGGGGAAGAGGGTTGTAGGAACGCTAAAAGCAGTAACAAGAAATAGGGTGGTCAGTATGGAAGTGAAGAAGTCCTTGCATGACAGTGTGGTAATCCCGACACTGACTTACGGAAGCGAAGCATGGACGTTGGTTGAGAGACTCAGACCAAGAGTGAGAGCAGTGGAAATGAATTACTTAAGGAGTGCGTGCGGAGTTACATGGAGGGATAGACAGACTAATGAGGAAGTAAGAAGGAGGTGTGGTGTGGAGGTAGATGTGCTGGAAAGTGTGAAAAGGAACAACTTGAGATGGTTCGGCCATATGGAACGTATGGAAAGCGAGAGAATGACTAAGAGGTGTATGAGAGCGAGGTGGAGGGACAGAGGGGGAGAGGTAGACCGAATATGAGGTGGAAGGATGGAGTGAGGAAGTACATGAATGAAGGTGGTGCTGGTTGGGGGGAGGGGCGTCGACTGACTGGGGACAGAGGTGCATGGGGGCGGTTCGTTCGTGGCCACCCCTTCGGGGATCACGGCGTCAGGCAATAGATAGATAGATAGATCCTCCACAATGCAGAACTTCTGCTTATCAGAATTCATTTATCCCCAGAGCTACTACTCTTTGGAATTCACTTCCCTCGAATTGCTTTCCACAAACTTACAATTTACAAATGTTTAAATCCAGTTGTTACAAACATTTTATGAATGGAGGATGCCTTTAGGCACATGGACCTTTTTGTTTTATCTGTGTTTTTCCTTCCTCCGTTCATTGTCTCAAAAAAAAATAAAAATAAAAAAATAAAATACAGTATATATCTCACAAAGTTAATAAACTATTTTTTACGAAATTTGGTGGGCAGATAGGATATACGCCAAGGAAGAAGTGGTTCAATTTAGGAGGCGATCTAGATCATATCCTGTGACAAAGCCAGTGTAGGCAGAGATGTGCGCTTTACCGAGTGCCCCTCTAGTTTATCTTATCTTGGTTTAACTAGTGGAACAGACCCCTGTTGCCTTGTAGGGAAAGCTTCATTGGGCAAATACTAAGGAAGACAAACCCATGATGCATTGTAGGAATATGGGGATGGATGTAGATTCCGGGCGTATGGTCGTCATTGTTTACATGGGGCGATCGCCCCTCAACATATTATTGTATCCAAAGGCAGCCAAAATAGACAGGAACCTAATGGCAAGCGTCCCGACGCCGGTTCGCGTAGTGTACAGTAGGCTCACATATCTCGATCAATCTCATCTCGATATTTCGCATCTCGATGCCACCTTCAAGCTCTCCCCAATCATAAATCTCGATGAAAAAACGTTAATCTCGATAGCTAAATATCGATGCTAGATGCTTATATACTAATATAAACATATTAATCTTGACCAAATCGATGTGTGAACCTCACAGTCATTGTGTTTTGTTCACCTGTATACTAATGTACCGCTAGTATCGATCGTTTTCGGGCGGTAGTCTAACCTGACTGATCTCTGCCGCTTTCATTTACGTAGTAATATAAATTACTTTACCATGTTTTAATATACATTATTATTTGTATGAGGAAAATCTAATATATAATAATAGTAAAGACAAAAGAAAACTTGATTAAACTTTATACCATGGAAAATTTATTGAAGTCGGTAGATCTAGCGGCCACTTGGTGTACCAGTCACACGTCCGCCATTCGCTTGAAAACTTGTATTGTGAAGTCGTCTACCTGGACCTTTTTTTATCGCATTCATAAAATGCTGGTACTAGTGGTGACAGGGTGAGGGAAGCAATTGCAAGAATTGATGACGGTGACTGTGCGCCGGGTGCGGAGACGCAGTAACCTAACTGCGTTCGCCTCGGAACCAACAATCAACCAAACTAAATCCACACAAACCTCTTTATCAATAAATATAAGGTAAAAATAAAACTCTTTCATTATTCATTTTATCTATTTTAACATATTATATATATTGCATGTGATTGTGGGGGGCAAATGTGAAAATTGACAGATTTGATGTAGGTTAGTCGGCAAGTGGCTGGAACCGATTGTATTTTTTCCCATAAGAAGTTAACTTCGCATCTCGATATTTCGAATCTCGATCGGTATTTGTGGGAACCAATTATGATCGAGATTGGAGATTCCACTGTACATAAGGCTGGTGATACGCCCGAACTCTACATTCTACCCGGAATATGCTTAGCCTACCACCTATTACTGTGGTTGTGGTCAGCAAGTGCATGTGTCCTAAAAACTGACCCACTCTTTGACTAATGGTAGCCTGCTACTTTTGAATGATATAGCTTCGGTATGGATAAGTTTTCTTTACTGGCTAACTGAGACAGACCAAAATAATGATGCCTGAAATGCCACTGTTGAGATGTGAGACTGTTATTGCACTTCTTATGGATCACTCTGTCTTAAAAGTACTGTATATATGTATGTAGGCTATGTATATACACAGGCACATACCTCATAGCTGGGGGTATATATACCAGGTATTATTATTATTACAGTGTTGTTGTTGTTGTTGTTCCCTAAGCTGCCTGGCCGAACAGCCCCGAGTCCCCAAGGAAGGCCATGGCCACGGTCGGGCTTTCCCACAGAGCTCTCAAAGAGTGTAAATTGTGTTGTTGGCGTAAGTGGTTGTGTGAAATGCAGTCTTCTATGATGTGTTTAATGGTATGGGGTGCTGTGTTACAACCCGGGCAGGTGTCGATGACGGAGTCATCCAGTCTCTTCTGATAGCTCAGAAGAGCCGGATGGTGTCCACATCTCAGCCTGGCCAGGTGGACTCTCTCCTCACGAGGAAGGGAGGATTCAGAAGGATGGATTTCGGGAGGTCGTGCTTGCAGCTGCGTGTTGTCTTTGAGTGAGTGGATGGAACGGCGAGTGATAAGAGTATGGATGTGCTTCCGGAAGTTGGTTTGGGGTGGGCAGGGAGGGAGAGAAGACAGTATTTGTGTGTGATAGCGTGTGCTGGGTGTTGTTTTGATATTTCTTGGTGTCTGTGGGTGTGTAGCCATGTAGTGTAGTGGCTGGTGTTGATTCGTGGAGGCTGCTGCTAGGAATTGAGTGCCTCTCATGTCTAGATGATCTTTGACTATGAGGACATTGGTTTCTTGATGTAGGTGATCTGTGGGTGTCGTAGCTGTGCATCCTGTGATGATTTTCAGGGCTTTATTTTGAATAGTTTGTAAGGACTTATGATGTGTTTCAGCTAGGTTAGAAGCCCAGGCCGGGCTTGCGTATTCCATAACTGATCTTATGTATTGTTTGTAGACTGTGGTGGTGGTTTCTTTGTTGTGTCCAAATTTTGTGTGGGCAAGTGATCTGAGGGCGTTAAGTCTGGGTGCCAGTTTCTTTTTCGTGTTTGTGGTGTGCTGTTTGAATGTCATTTGGGTGTCATATGTTTCTCCTAGGATTTTGGGTGTGTGTGTGTGTGTTAGGGGTGTGTTGTTTATGTTGAGTCCCGGGACGTAATCGTGCTCTCCTGTCCAGCTTGTGAGGAGGGTTGCAGTGGATTTAGCTGGGGCTAAATTGAGTCTGTTTGTAGTGCACCATTCATGTAATGTGTCGAGATAGTCTTGAAGGAATCTTGTTGCTGTATTTACCTAATTGTATTTACCTAATTGTAGTTTACAGGAGTTGAGCTAAGCTCGTGTTGTCCCGTCTCTCAGTCTACTTTTTATCCAATTTTTTCTTGAAAATATGGATATTCCTTGCCCCTACCACCTCCTCCTCCAGCCCATTCCATTTGTCAATACATCTATAGGGGAAGCTAAACTTCCTGATATCGTTCTTGCAGGTAGGTCTTTTTACTTTGTAGCTGTGGCCTCTAGTTATTCCTGTATCCATAATTAATATATCCTCCCTATCCAGCCTCTCCAGCCCCCGGGTGCATTTGTACATCATTATCATGTCTCCCCTCTCTCTCCTCTCTTTTAGACTCGGTAGATTTAATTTGTCTAGCCTCCCTTCATATGGCAGTTCTCTGAGACTTGGAACCAATCTAGTAACTGCTCTCTGGATTCTTTCTAACTTGTGAATATGCTTCTTTAGATGCGGGGACCACACCACTGCTGCATACTCCAATCTTGGTCTAATCATACTCTTCATAATTTTCGCTACCATGGTCTCATCCAAGTAGTTCAGAGCAACTTTCATATTCCCGGCCATTGCATACATTCCGCTAAAGAGCTTGTTAATATGTTTCTCTGGCGACAAATTATCTTGTATAATCAACCCTAAATCCTTTTCTTTTTCGGCCTTGCTAATTATATTATCTCCCATCCTGTACTCCCAATTTGGTCTATTCACACTTCTTCCCATATTTAACACATGGCATTTACTTATATTAAATTTCATTTTCCACTTGGTGCTCCATTCGTATATTTTATCTAAATCCCCTTGCAGCTCCTCACAACTACTTTTATTTGTTATTTGTCTCATAATTTTTACGTCATCTGCAAACATTGACATGTAGGAGTTTATGCCTATCGGCAGGTCATTCACGTACATAAGGAACATGAGAGGTGCCAACACAGATCCCTGCGGCACACCACTCTCAACTTTCCGCCACGATGAGTAAGTTCCTCTAATGTTGGTCCTCATTTCCCTATCTGTTAAATAGCTCTCCATCCATTTCAGCAAACTCCCCCTGACACATCCTAGCGTCTCAAGCTTAGATAACAATCTCTTATGTGGTACCTTATCGAATGCTTTGGAAAGGTCTAAGTAGACGCAGTCCACCCATCCGCCTCTTTCTTGGAGTACATCTATCACCCTACTGTAATAACATAGCAAACTGGTAACACAAGATGTCCCTTCTCTGAATCCAAATTGCTTTGGGGTTATTATCTTCTTTCTCTCCAACATTTTCATCCATCTCTTCCTAATTAGCTTTTCACAAATCTTGCATACAATACTAGTAAGTGAAACTGGTCTATAGTTTAGAGGGTCCTCAGGGTTTCCATTCTTGTATATCGGAATGATATTAGCTCTTTTCCATTCAACAGGAACCCGTCCTTTATCTAAGGAAGCTTGAATTATGTCCCTCACTGGCTCCACTAATTGCTCTGCACACTCCTTTAAAACCCAGGCAGACACTTCATCCGGTCCCATAGCTTTCCTTACTTCAAGTCCTCTCATCGCAGATAACAGCTCATCTCTAGTTATTTCAATCTTACTAAGCCACTCTCCAGTACTCCCGCCTGTGGTTCGTCAAAACCTTCCTCTCTAGTAAAAACTGACCCCAATTTGTTATTCATTACCTCGCACATGTCCGATACATTTTCATACGTCCTAGCATCAACTCTTAATTTAGTAATTTGTTTCTTTACCTTCAACTTACTGTTTATATATTTATAAAATAATCTAGGGTCACTTTCACATTTATTTACTATTTTCTTCTCATAGTTTTATTTTAACTTGCCTAATTATGTTAACATATCTATTCCTCTCCTGTTTATATTTATTCCGATTACTCTCAGTGTTCCTTCTTCTTAATCTAGCCCAAGCTGCATCACGCCTACCCAAAGCTCTTTTGCATTTCAAATTAAACCAATCTTTCTGCTTAGTAAAATTTCCAGTTTTATATCTTGGGACAAACAGATTGGTTCCTACTCTATAAATTTCGAGGAATCTACTATATTTACCTTGTACGTCCTGTTCCTTCAAAATAAGATCCCAATCTACTCCCTCTAAATATCTTTTCAAGGATACATAATCAGCTTTACTATAATTTAATCTGTCATTTATGTAGCTATTGTCTAATCTATTGGCATTACTCGAGGTCAACTTCCATTTTAGTAATAGGTGATAACTTTTACCTACAGGACATAGATAGTTTATATCACTAATTTCGTGAGGATCCTTTGTAAAAATCAGATCGAGTTTAGAAGGTTCGTTATTCTTGTATTTTCCTTCACATGTTGTGCAAGTACATTTTCCGTAACCAACTCCACTAGCCGACTTCCCCAAGATCTCTGATTTGGCCCTGCATCTCCCGATTCCCAATCAACCTCACTACAGTTGAAATCGCCTACCAAGATCAATCGATTCTTCCTTAAAAGCAATCTTCTCAACGACTGAATCATATCCTCGACCATCTCCTCAAACTCCAACTCCCTCCATGCTCTGGTCTTTGGTGGCATGTAAGCTACTGCTATGTCTAGCTTTTTTCCTTCTATATCATTGAGTTCAACTGCCATTATTTCTGCCTTGTCATTATTTAACTCCACTTGCTTTGCTGTCATAGGGTTCTTAACTAATACTGCCACTCCACTTCCCCTTTTTCCCTTTCTATCATATCTCCATATATTATATCCTTCACTAAACACTATATTGCTGTCAAAGTCCTGGTTCAGCTTTGTCTCCGTCAAACAGACTATCTGTGGTTGATCCTTTCTTAATATATATCATCCAATTCTACCTTTTTACTGTTTATTCCATCTATATTAGTGTAGTAGCACAGTATATTGGAATCCTCCTCCTTGTTTCTCTTCCCTCCCTGCCCCCTATCAGGTTCACCTCCTCCTCCATCCCTTCCCTGACCTACCTCCACATTCCCTGCTAGTTCTATTCTCCTCCCCCCCCCCCCCCACAATCTCCCGCCCCTCCCTCACCATCTCTCCGTCCTCGGGCTGATCCACTACCTGACTCACTGTCTCTATCTCCTGCTCCTCCCTCACTATCTCCTTGTCCCCGATTTGATCCACTACCTGACTCACTGTCTCCTTGTTCATTTCTCCTCGTATTTTCTGTTCTTTCTGACTCTGAGTGTACCACTTCTTTAGTTTCCCTTCCTTTACTCTCCAAAAAAAAATCCTTTTCTCCTCATCTGACAATTTTCGATTTTCATCGTCAGCCCTTGCTTGAACTTCTCTCAACTTTTCCCTTTCCTCTATGCTTAAGTCCTTTTTCACCCTAATATGTTTCATTCCAGTACAACTATTTAGCCTCCAGCTTACAATGGTTAATGCTTCAACCACTGACCTAGATTTAAACTCTGCTTTTATCGGTCTCATCTCACCCTTTTTATATCTTCCTAGCCGTCTTACTTCGTCCAGTTCTTTCCCCCAATCACAGCCTTCGTCTAGACACTCCAATATTTTCTTTACTTTGTCCTCATCCCTTCCCCTTCTTTCCCTCATGTCTGCTAAATGTTCTTCAATGTCTTCAGTGTCTGGGTTTTGGTGCGTGCTTGTGAGTGTTATGTCGTCTGCGTAGGAGGCTATGGTTATTTGGGGTGAATTTGGTGTATTTATATCATGCATGTACAGATTGAAGAGTGCAGGCGACAGGACGGATCCTTGCGGGACTCCGTTTGGGAAATTTCTAATGCTAGATGACTGACCGGCAAAAGATACGTGTGCACATCTGCCTGCTAAGAAGTTGGCCAGCCATTTTTTTGTGTTGTTGTTGTTGTTGTTGTTCCCTAAGCTGCCTGGCCGAACAGCCCCGAGTCCCTGAGGAAGGCCATGGCCATGATCGGGCTTTCCCACAGAGCTCTCATTGAGTGTAGATTGTGTTGTTGGCGTAAGTGGTTGTGTGAAATGCAGTCTTCTATGATGTGTTTAATGGTATGGGGTGCTGTGTTACATCCCGGGCAGGCGTCGACAACGGAGTCATCCAGTCTCTTCTGATAGCTCAGGAGAGCTGGATGGTGTCCGCATCTCAGCCTGGCCAGGTGGACTCTGTCCTCGTGAGGAAGGGAGGATTCGGAAGGATGGATTTCGGGAGGTCGTGCATGCAGCTGCGTGTTGTCTGTGAGTGAGTGGATGGATCGGCGAGAGATATGAGTATGGATGTGCTTCTGGAAGTTGGTTCGGGGTGGGCAGGGAGGGAGAGAGGACAATAATTGTGTGTGATACCGTGTGCTGGGTGTTGTTTTGATATTTCTTGGTGTCTGTGGGTGTGTTGCCATGTAGTTTAGTGGGTGGTCTTGGTTCGTAGAGGCTGCTGCCAGGAATTGAGTGCCTCTCATGTCCAGATGGTCTTTGACTTTGAGGATTTTGGTTTCTTGATGTAGGTGATCTGTGGGTGCAGTAGCTGTGCAGCCTGTAATGATATTCAGGGCTTTTTTTTTAATAGTCTGTAAGTTCTTATGATGTGTTTCAGCTAGGTTAGAAGCCCAGGCTGGGCTTGCATATTCCATCACTACATACATACATACATACATAAAATTTTAAGACTGAGTGTTCCACACATAAGTGCAGTTTCAGTCTCTTGTCCTAATGGCGGCGTTCCAGGCAACCCTGTTAAGGGCTGCTTCACTTGTCAAGTTCTTGGATTTGAGATCGGCGCGTATAGTCCGATCCCAGGTCTTCCTCGGTCCACCCCTTGGTGCAGCTCCCTCCACAATCACAGACCTGCATTTTTTCACCCAATTTTGTTCATCCATTCTCTCCACATGTCCATACCATCCCAGTCTACTTGTACGCACCACCTCGCTAATACTCTTTATACCTAAACGTCTCCTCAGCTCAACATTTGTTATTCTATCCTGTAGCCTGGCCCCACACATCCATCTCACCATTCTCATCTCATTACGCTCCATTCTGTTGACATCCTCTACTTTAACGGCCCATGTTTCTGAGGCATACGTCATTGCACTTCTAACACATGAGGCATACACCTTTCCCTTCAGGGGGAGAGGCATTCTTTTCATGGTCAGGATTGGCATCAATTCTCTGAACTTCCCCCAGCCACACCTAATTCTAGCAACAGTGGCAGCCTCGGCCCCACCACCGGCAGAGATGGTATCTCCTAGGTAACAAAACTTGTTCACCAGCTCCAAAGACTCATTTCCAAAATTCACAGCCACAGGATCATCACTTAACACAAGCTCGCCTTTGCACACTACGCACTCAAATTTCTCTATTTCTGACTTATCCTTCGGCAGGGGCCCCTTTATTCTACTACAGCGCTTACTCCCATGGTGTACCCAACATCGACAGATGCTACATTGAATTGAGTTAACGCCCACTCCCTTTCCACACACTGCACATGGGTATGCATCGCTCTTTTCCACATTGCCTCGTCTGAAACTACAATGCATAACCTTGGTTTTGTTAATATTAACTCTTAAACCCTTGCTCGCCATGCCCTCTCTCCACTCTCTGAATTTGGCCTCAGCATCCTGCATACTGTCAGCTATTAGGACTAAATCGTCTGCATAAAACAGTTCCAACGGGATCCGCCTCTAAAAACTCTAGACAGCGCCTCCAAGACCATAATAAAGAGGAGGGGGCTTAACACTGAACCCTGATGGACTCCAACACGGACTGCGAACTCATCACTCAGTACACCCTTCACCCTCACCGAACTTCGCGAATCCTCATACATCTTCATTATCACACGCACCAGCCACTCTTCCACACCAAGTTTCCTCATAGCCCACTGTACAACATCTCTAGGTACCCTATCAAAGGCCTTCTCCAGGTCCACAAACACAAAGTAAAGATCCCTGCCTTTTAGTAAGTATCTTTCCTGTATCTGCCTGACTATGAAGATAGCATCGGTTGTACCACGTCCTGGCATAAAACCAAACTGCATATCATCAATAGAGATGCTTTGCCTGATCAAACCCTCAAGGACTCTCTCACAGACCTTCATGATTTGGTCAAGCATTTTCAGGCCCCTATAATTTCCTCTATCTAGCGCATCCCCTTTTCCTTTGTATATATTTACTATTACACTTTTGAGCCAATCCTCTGGGATTTTCTCATCTTTAATAATGGTGTTTATCAACACTGATCTTATGTATTGTTTATATACTGTGGTGGTAGTTTCTTTGTTGTGTCCAAATTTTGTGTGAGCAAGTGACCTGAGGGTGTTAAGTCTGGGTGTCAGTTTCTTTTTAATGTTTGTGGTGTGCTGTTTGAATGTCATATGAGTATCATATGTGACTCCTAGGATTTTCGGTGTGTGTGTATGTGTTAGGGGTGTGTTGTTTATGGTGAGTTGAGGGATGTATTCGTGTTCTCCTGTCCAGCTTGTGAGCAGGGTTGCGGTGGATTTGGCTGGGGCTAGATTAAGTCTGTTTGTAGTGCACCAGCCATGTAGTGTGTTGAGATAGGGTTGAAGGAGATCTGTTGCTCTTTTTGGGTCATGGTGTGTGCATGTGAGTGTTATGTCATCTGCATAGGAGGCTAAGTTTATTTGGGGCGTATTGGGTGTAGTTATGTCGTGCATGTACAGATTGAAGAGTGCGGGCGATAGGACGGATCCTTGTGGGACTCCGTTTGGAAAGTTTCTGATTTTAGATGACTGACCGGCAAAAGATACGTGTGCACTTCTGCCTGCTAGGAAGTTTGCCAGCCACCTTTTTGTGTTGTTGTGCATGTTTGTGTTGTAGATTTTGTTTGTTAGGTTGTGGCGGGGGATGGCATCGAAGGCTTTACTAATGTCGAGTGTGGTTAATAGTGATCTGTGTGGTGGTCTAGCTGAGTTGATGCCGTCAAAAGCTCTTTGTGTAAGGTCTGTGAGAAGAGTGTTTGTGGAGTGCAGTGGCCTAAAGCCATGTTGTGTTGGAGCTAGGGGTAGGTCGGGTGTAATTAGTTGTAATACTAGGCGTTCCATGACTTTGGAGGGGGAGCAGAGGAGTGTGATGGGGCGGTGCGAGGAGGGTAGCGTGGGGTCTTTGTTGGGTTTGGGGAATGTGATGATGATACCATGCTTCCAAATGTCTGGTATTGTGTTGTGTAAATAGCTGTAGTTTGATATGTTAGTGAGTGCTTGTATGCCTTGTGGTCCCAGGTGTCTGAGGTGTATGTTGCTTATGTTGTCCAGGCCACAGGCGGGTGAGTGCTTGAGATTGTTGATGATATGCTTTGTCTGGTGATTGGTGAAGGGTGTATAGTCAGGGTCTGTGGGGAATTGTCTCTTACGTCGGATGACACGTCGGTCGTCTTTGTGAGGTTTTAGGTGGCTGACATGTGAGAAGTGATTGATGAGAGTGTTTACTTGTTGTTTACATGAAGGAGTAGTCTGTTGTTGTGATTGCAGCATGTGATTGTGTTGTGTTGCTGTTGGAAAGTGTGATGCTGTTTAGTGTTTTGTAGAGTTTTTTGGGGTTTGTTTTGTGATCAAGTGTTTGTAGGAAATTATTCCAATTTAGTTTTTGTTGTTCTTGTATTTTGTTGTTAGTTTGGGTGTTGAGTGCTTGAATTTGTTGTGTGATGTCTTGCGTGTGGGGTGCTGGGGAGTGTTTCAGTATGTCACGTTGTCTGATGAGGTTTTGAATTTCTGGTGTGAAGTTGGGGTTGTGTCTTTTTCTGTTACCTCTTGGAATGTGTTTCTTGTCAGGGTTTTGGATAGTTTTATTGAGTATGTTTACAGCATTGTTGATGTTAGTGATGGGTGTACTGTTTAGAGTTGTGAAGTGTTGTTCTGTCTCATTTGTGAATGCTTCCCAGTTAGCTCTTTTATAATTGGTGTATGTGTGTTTGTGGCTAGCTGGGGTGAGTCTGGTTTTGGTGGTGATAATGATCGGGAGGTGGTCAGAGCCTAAGGTTCTGACCACTCTCCAGGATGTTGTGGGGGCGAGTTCTGGGGAGCAAAAGGTGATGTCTGGAGATGATGGGTTATAGAGGGCTTGGTGAGGAATATGGGTATGTTGATGGATGTCGTTAAGGATGATGAGGTTATCTGTTTGGTTTTGAAGTACCAGCCCTCTGTCTGTGTCGGGGTTGTCGACAAACCAGGCCGACGTCTTGGCGTTGAAGTCACCACCCAGGATGATGTGTGGGGTGTTTGTGATGTGTTGTAAGTGTGGTCTGTATTCATTTGGTACTGTAGGGGATGTTTGGGGAGGGATGTATGTGTTTATGATGGTTATGTTGGAGTTGTTGCCAGTGCGTATTTTAATTGATTGTATTTCTGTTGTGTTATCATTTGGGGGGAGGAGGGATTTGGTTTGTACACTGGTTACTATGTATGATATTTCTTTGTGTACCAGGGTGATGAGTCCACCGCCCCCGCCGACAGCCCGGTCTTGTCTGATGGTGGTGAAATTATGAAATGTGGGTGTTGTTTGTGTTGTGCAGAGTTTTGTTTCTTGTAAGATGGCAATGTGTATGTTGTATTCTTTGATGAAGTGTGAGAGTTCGTGTTTCTTTGTGTTGATGCCATCTATGTTCAATTGGAGAATGTTAATGTTATGTGCACGATGTATGTTGGATGCTGCTGCACGAGGATGAGGGGGGGGGGGGGGGTACAAAGGAAATCAAGCAACAACAGGTCTAGTGACCCTTCTAGGTTGCTTGTCCTCCAAAACACTGAGGATCAAGTGTCCAAACAGTGGTTTAGAGTGGGCAAGGGAACATTGGAAAGGGAACTACTGCCCTGGAACTAATGTCCGTGGCAGGATTAGAAAGTTAGTAGGGGACAGATGGGTTAGAAACTGAGGGGGCGGATCAAATAAAGTTATTCATTTACAAACGCAGTCAGTCGCGGGTTTGATGCGAGATATTTGTCTAAGCGGAGTTTAAATGAATCAACGGTTCTGCAGTCTATAACGTCTCAGGGAAGCCCATTCCACAAGTTGACAACTCGATTGAAGAAGAAATTCTTAGATTCGTGTGAGTTAAAAGATTTTCCAATAATTTTGCAACCGTTTCCCCGCGTGTAATTAGATTGGCCGATAGTGAAGTACTTACTACAGTTAATATTGTCGATGCCTTTGATGATTTTGAACACTTGAATTAAGTCACCTCTTAATCTGCACTGGGTTAAAGGAAATAGATTTAATTCTCTAAGACGCTCTTCGTATGGTTTGTTCTTTAGGCTAGGTATCATTTTGGTAACTCTACGTTGAACTCGTTCTAGCTTGTTTATATCTTTTTGGTAATAAGGGCACCAGGATTGAACGCAGTATTCCAGAAGAGGGCGGACTAAGGAATTGTAAAGGGTTAGGATAACTTCTTTGGATTTATGCTTAAATGACCTGCCTATAAAGCCAATTATTTTGTTTGCCTTCTTAACAACTTCTGAACATTGTTGACTCGGTTTTAGGTTACTCGATATTGTTACTCCCAGATCGGTTTCTCTGTTTACATTCTTAAGCTGAGTGCCATTCATCGAATAGTTTGCTTTCTCATTTATGTATCCGATATGTAGTACTTTACATTTATCCGCATTGAAACTCATTTGCCAAATTTGGGCCCAACATGACAATTTATCTAGATTGTGTTGCATATCGTCAACTTGTTCTTTTGAGAGTACGCTATTTGCAATTTTTGTATCGTCAGCAAATTTTGAGATTGTACAGGTGAGACCCTCATCTATGTCGTTGATGTAAATTAGAAAGAGAATTGGTCCTAGTACCGATCCCTGGGGTACCCCGCTACTTACATTGGTCCATTTAGATGCCTTACCGTTTATGACTACTCTTTGCTTTCTGTCGCTGAGCCAATTTTCTATCCATTTCAACACACCGTCTTGTATTCCATGCGCTTTTAGTTTTAGCAGTAAACGTTTGTGGGGAACTTTGTCAAAGGCCTTTTGAAAATCAAGGTATATAATATCTACAGCTTTACTCTCATCATAGAGGTTGAGGATATCGTGGAAGAAGTCTAAGAGGTTTGTTAAACAGGAACGTTTTTTACGAAAGCCGTGTTGACTATCTTTAAGTAAGTTATTTGCCTCTAAGTGATTTACGAGTCTGTCTCTTATGACCGTTTCTAGCATTTTACATACAATTGAGGTTAAGCTAATTGGACGATAGTTACTGGGTAGGGATTTGCTGCCTTTTTTTAATATCGGTGTTACGTTGGCTAGCTTCCACTGATCAGGCATAGTCCCAGACTGCAAGGATTCATTGAATAACAATGTCAGTGGTTTGGAGAGCTCATCCTTAGCTTCCTTTAGAACTCTAGGCGAGATTGTATCAGGTCCAGGCATTTTATTTACCTTGAGTTTATCTAAACAATTCAATACAAGTTTCTCTCTCTGTAACGGTGATATTGCTTAGAACATCTGAATTATCAATCTGAATTGGCGATGGTGTAGGGATATCACTGAGGTCTTCTGTTGTAAAAACTGATGCAAAGAAGGTATTGAGGGCATTACTCATTTGTACTTCGTCTTTGGTGTATTCTCCATTTTCATCGACTAACGGTCCAACAGTTGAAGTAACTACTTTTTTCTTTCTGATATAACTATAGAATTCTTTCGGGTTTGTTTTACTTTGATTCGCAACATGTAACTCCAGGGTCTTTTTACTTTGCTTAATTAACTTTTTGGCTTTGCGTCGTAGCTCTACAAATTTCACCCGTTCTTCGTCATTTTGTGAGGATTTTAATCTATCATTAGCAAATTTTTTAGCAAGCAGACAGTCTGAAATATCTTTATTCCACCATTTGGGCTTATCATTATGGCCTGGACGCCGTATTTTCGATGGTATGCAGTCTTGCACTGCCTTAAGGTAAGTGGTTGTGAAACACTCCTAAGATGTATTTATGTCGTTATTGTTAGTCAGAAAGCTCCAGTCAGTTTCTTTAAGCTTTGATTTAAGTTTATGAAAATTTGCTTTCTTGAAATTAGGGACTTGCTCAATGCTGCTATTTGATTTGTTACTAGTAAACTTTAAAGTGAAAGTTATCGTACGATGGTCGCTGTTACTGAATTCATCACCAACATTCAAATTCTCTATTAATTCTTCTTTAGTTGCGAGTACAAGGTCAAGCACATTATTACCACGGGTCGGAGATTGTACAAATTGAAAAAGTGAACTCTCTTGCAAGTTAGCATAGAGGTCGTGTCCAGAGTGTGAAGTAAGAATATCGCCCCATTTAGTCACAGGTAAGTTGAAATTGCCAAGAATTACGGTATCTTGTATGTCAGTTATTTCTGCAATTTGTTCATAAATTTCACTGTCAGTTTGCACTGATTGTGCTGGGGGTCTGTATAATAAAGCTAGTGTTATTTTAGTTCCTCGTTTATTATTTAATTGTACGTAAGATATGTCTATATTCGCAATTTGAGGTTTTGACATTAAGACGGGATTAAGACTTTCCTTTATAAAAAACAGAACTCCTCCTCCATTTCTATTGATCCGACTTTTCTCAAACATTGTATAACCAGGAAGCGTATATTCGGCTAAAAAGTCTCTGTCTTCCGTATTTAACCAAGATTCTGTAATGCCGATTATATCATAATGTTCTGTAAACACGATTTCCTCTAGATCTGAAAATGTATTGCGTATGCTACGAGCATTTACATAAAACACCTTAAGAGTATTAGAGTTGGATGTTACTGATTGTGCATTGTCTGAATTTTCAGTTCGTATTTGACTTACACTACCCTGTCTGGGGTCTGGTTGACCCCGTTTTTTGAACGGAAATCCTTGACTGCATCGTTCAGCAGACGACCAAGACGTGCAGCTCCTACTTCATTGAGATGTACACCATCTCCTGAAAACAAAGATTTATCATAGTAAAAATTATCCCACGTGTCGACAAAGCCGATGTCCTCCTCCCTGCAGAGTTTAGCTAGTCGGCGATTTGTACTGGTAGCTATGTTGTAGAATCGGTTTTCTACATCAATCCGGGGAACAATTCCTGAAATTAAGATTCTATTAGATTTTTCCTTGAAGGACCTGATCAGCTGCCGGTACTTGCAAAGTAGTTCCTCTGACCGCGTCCGTTGGACATCGTTAGATCCAACGTGGATGACGTACGTAGTGCCTGCGCGGGCGAGCCTGGAAACCTCTTTCACAGCCGCAACAATGTCGTCCACGCCGCCACCTGGGATACAGAATCGCTTTCTGGTCCTGGGTGCCCTGGCGCAGAACTCGGTTAGTTGGCCACGGACCATGGAGTCGCCCACAAGCCGAACTTCTTCCGTTTCCTCTTCCTCGTCAATAGCCAGAATTTTGAAGCGGTTTTGGCATGTTGTCGGGATGACCTTCCTGGTACTGGTACTGGGATGCACATTGTTTCTCACTAACTGAAAGTTGTCCTGGGGGGGAGTGAGAGTAGAGTCATTATTATTATCTGCAACATCTAAGGTAGCTGCTGGTGTGGGTACCGGTACCAGTACTGTATGCACTGGAATGGCGGTTGACATCGTAGTGGTTTCTTGGGCCGAGGGCACTCTTACGTTGAGTGTGGCAAATTCTTGAAGGGATTCAAGCTTCGTAGTCAGGGCATCGATCTTGCGGTGAGCTGCATTCAATTCATCCGCAATCTTCTCTCGGAGCTGGCAAAATCTACAAATTTGGACATCAGTATCAACAAACATGGTAGGGCCAAATTTACCGGAACAACTCGTGCAGGTTCGTTGCGGCGCCATGACGATATAATCACAATATGCCTGAAAATCACACAAATTTATGTTAGCAAAATGGTACAATTAAAGTCTGAAAATCACAAAAAATGTATGTTAGCAATGTGATACAATTAATTCCTGAAAATCACACAAAATTTTGTTAGCAATATGATAAAATTAATATGCCTGTAAATCACAAAAAATATGTTAGCAATAGAACACAATTTATGCCTGAAAATAAAACAAAAACTGATGTTAGTAGTATGACACAGTTAAAGCCTGAAAATCACAAATGGACTAGAAATTTGTTACAAAATTTACTGGAAAGTGGGAGAGGGTTAATGTAGCCTAGTGAAAAAACTGGAAAACAGTATACAGTACAGTAACAAAAAATATTTGTTAGCAATATGGTACAATTAATGCCTGTAAATCACAAAAAGAATATGTTAATCACAAAAAGAATATTATGGCTGTAAATCACAAAAATATGTTAGCAATAGAACACAATTTATGCCTGAAAATATAACAAAAATTGATGTTAGCAGTATGACACAGTTAAAGCCTGAAAATTGTAAATGGACTAGTAATTTGTTACAAAATTTACTGGAAAAAAAAGTGGGAGAGGGTTAATTTAGCCTAGTGAGAAAACTGGAAAGCAGTATACAGTACATCATCATCATCATCATCATCATCTCCGACGCCTTGCTTCCCCCTGGGAAAGCCCCATTAGAGGATGGCCATGACAGAAACGTCTCCAAGCTACTTTGTCAAAACATGCCTCCTTTGCCCGTGCCACAATGCCCCTTCCACTACGTGGAAGTTTTTCTTCAATATATTTTTCCACTTTCTTTTCCCATACCATAGGTGGTCTTCCACTACTAGCAGTTCCACTCACCTGACTCCCATATATCTTTCTTGGCATTCTGTCTTCATCCATTCTCTGAACATGACCATACCACCTCAAAGTACTTCTCTTTATCCACTCAACCACACCACAATCAATGCCCAAAGCCTGCTCTTCCATTCCAAAGGACTCGTACACTTCCCTATTACTTGGCCCATCTAGCCTATTCATGCCAGCTGCCATTCTGAAAAAGCTCATCTCCACAGCTCTTAGTTTGAAGAGGTCCTCGTCACTTGCCGTCCATGTCTCGCTTCCATACGAGAGTGTTGGGAGCAGCACACTGTTTCTCAGTGACTTTTTGACTTCCTGGCTAACCATTCTTCCTTTGAGAATACTATCAAGTTCTCCAATCACTTTTCTCCCTTGCATTTTTCTCTCTTTTATCTCACTCTCCATTTTACCATATTTGCATAGTACAGCTCCCAAATACTTGAAACTTTCAACCTCTTATAGTACTTCATTTTTCAACTTTATTTTACAACTTTTCTTGTGTTCTTTCTTGATTCTATATTTTTCCTTAAAATCTATAGTTTCATGCATTCTTCTCTCAAACACCATTACCTTACATTTCCCTACATTGACCTTTAACTTTCTCTTTTCACATACCCTGTCAAAGTCAGTGACCACTCTCTGAAGTTCTTCAGCATTTTCCGCCAACAGGACTGCATCGTCCGCATATAGGCATGTTAAAATCTTCCATGTTCTTCCCTCTGATTCCAGTCTAGCTCCCACACCCATTGATACAGCCCTACATTCCCTAATCACTCCATCCATGTACATATTGAACAACCAAGCTGACATGACACATCCCTGCCTTACACCTACATTGACCTCAAAACTTTCACTTAACTTATCCCCTACCTTCACATTTGCCATTGCATTCCTATAAAAAGATTTTACTGCCATTAGCAACTTTCCTCCCACACCATATACTGTTAACACATCCCACAGGCCCTCCCAGTCTACTTTGTCGTATGCTTTTTCCAAATCCATGAATGCTGCATAGAGTTTTCTGTTTTTGGCCAGATACTTCTCTACCAACAATCGCATTGAAGCTATCTGGTCAACGCAGCCCCTGCCCTTTCTGAAACCTCCCTGTTCCTCGCCTATTTTGTCATCCGTTATCTTCTGTAGCCTCTGTGTTACTACTCTTGCGTGTACCTTTCCAGGTATGCTAAGCAAGCTAATTCCCCTATAATTCTTACACTCTTCTTTACTACCCTTCCCTTTGTACAAGGGTACTATCACTGCTTTCCTCCAGTCCTCTGGTACACTTTCCTTTTCCCATGCTAATTTACATAACCTATGCATTATGTCAACAGCTTCTTCTCCTCCATATCTCAGCATTTCACCTGGGATGTTATCTACTCCAGCAGCTTTACCCATTTTAAGTCTATTGATTGCTTCTTTTACTTCTTCTCTGCTTATCTGGCTTTCAACTACCCTGTTTATTCTACCTCTCTCCATTCCTATGGATGAGATCTTTGCCTTCCCCCTACTCTTTACAGCTAAGCTACTAAAATTATCTTTCCATACTTTCACCACACCATCACCCTCTACCACTTCCCCATTCATGTCCCTCATCCTACCACCTGAGACACTCTCAATCTTCTTCCCTCTGGCTTCTTTCACAGCTCTGTAGTATGCTTTCCTGTCATTCAGAAACTGTTCACTAATCTTTCTCCCATATGCCTCATCTGTCTTCCTTTTAGCGTCTTGTATCGCCCTCTTCACTCTTTGTTTCAAATTTTTATATTCTTCTTTCCTCGCATCTCTAGTTTCTCTAGGTATATTCTTTTGCAGCATACTCTTTCTGAACTCTTTCTTCTTTTTCACTATTTCTTCTATCTCTTTACTAAACCATGCGTTACCTTTCTTCTTCCACATTTTATAGGTTTTCTTCCCACATACTTTCTCAGCTGCTTTAATCATGGAGTCTCTTGTACCTTTCCATACTTCGTCTACAGTATTTCTCAGATCTATCATAACATCCATGTCCTTTATAGTCTCTTTCAGGATGTCCTTGTATTTTGTTGCATTACATTCTTCATTTAATTTTCTCACATTTATTCTCTCTACTGTCAGTTTTCTCTCTTTCCTCTCATATTTCCACTCTTTCCTTATCCTCACTTTTGTCAGCACTGTATAGTGGTCTGATCCCGTCAGCATACCTCTTACAGCTTTTGAATCTAAAATTCTTCCTTTTAGTCCGGAGTCCATCATGGCGTAGTCAATTAGAGATTTCTGTTCCTGCTCACCTTCACCTCTGTGCCATGTATATCTATGAATGTGACGATGTTCAAAAAATGTGTTAGCCAGAAACATCTCTCTCTCCGCACATACTTCTAAAAGGAAGTCACCATTCATATTCCTACCCTCCACACCCCATTTACCCACTATACCTTCTATCTCCTCGTTTCCAACTCTACCATTCATGTCGCCTACTAATATTACTTGTGTACACTCTTGCCTTTCTCTTATACATTTATTGACTTTATTCCAAAATTTTCTATTTTCTTCCGCACCTTTCCCAGTTTCTTGGTTGACTGGTGCATAGACACACATAAAAGTATACCTATCTATCCCAATCTTGCACTCACACCATACAATTCTTGAGTCCACACATCCATAGTTTTTCACACACTTCCTCAACCTTTCTGACAAAATTACTGCTACCCCTTCCTTTTTCTTACATTTATATCCTGCATCCAATCCAGACCAGACAACCCATCCTTCCCCACCCCACAAATCCTGCTCACTCTCACCATCCCACACTCCAGAACCCAACAGGTGCGTCTCACCTACCCGAAGATCCGAAGAGTTGATGGAGAAATATCGCAAGATGATCCAGCACTACAAAAACAAGTCAAGGAATATCATCATCTCAGGCATTCTCCCCAAGATCGACGCACCTGACAAATTCTACGACAAGGCCTTCAGCACAAATAGCCGACTAAAATATTTGTGTCTGAGGGAAGAAGTTGAATTCATCAACCTCTGGGACAACTTCTACAACCAGCCTACTCTGTTCCGCAAGGATGGCACTCATCTAAACCCTGTGGGTTCAGCACGAATGGGTCGTCTCCTACACGAAGCAGTCCACAGCCATGGATCAAAAAACGCCATCCGAGAAGAAGCAGCAGTGACATAAATCATCCAACGCCAAGAAAAAACAGAGGCAACCGAGGACCACCAGCGATAAGGACTGAAGACAGCGAGGACCGAGGACAGCCATGAACATAAATGTAGATCCGACAAGAACCAAAAATATTATTAAAGAGCGTTCCGTGAGTTCTAAAATAACAAATTAAAAGGTTTTCTATGCAAACGCTCGTAGCATACGCAATAAATTTTCAGATTTAGAGGAGCTAGTGTTTACAGAAAATTATGATGTGATTGGCATAACAGAATCTTGGCTCAATACAGAAGATAGAGACTTTTTAGCAGAGTATTCACTTCCCGGTTATGTAATGTTTGAGAAAAGCCGAATAAATCGAAATGGAGGTGGTGTTTTACTTTATATCAAAGAAAGTCTTAAGCCTACCCTCTTGTCAAAACCTCAAATTGTGAACGTCGACGCATCTTTTGTGCTAATAAAGAATAATAAAGGTACAAAAATAATACTTGCATTAATATACAGACCTCCAGCTCAATCAGTGCAAACTGACCGAGAAATTTACGAACAAATTGCAGATGTAAGTAAATCACAAGATACCGTAATTTTTGGCGACTTTAATTTACCTGTGACCAAGTGGGGCGATACTCTTACTTCACACTCCGGACATGACTTGTATACGAACTTGCAAGAGAGTTCGCTTTATCAATTTGTTCGAACGCCAACCCGTGGTAATAACGTTCTTGACATTGTACTTGCAACAAAAGAAGAATTAATAGAGAATTTGAATGTTGGTGATGAATTCAGTAACAGCGACCATCGTACGATAACTTTCACTTTAACCCTCCAACCCCGGCTAGGGTAGATCGTGACTGTACTCTGTGTCCGGTTGTTTTGAGGAATTTTGGTCCATGTTGATTCACCTGTTACTCCTGAAATACATGACACAAAGTTATAAAAAAAACAGAAAAATGTTGCACAAACCTTCATGTGTAGAATGCCGTTGAGTAGAGGTCTCTAGCCCAAGTGATTGCATAATGGCGAGCGCGGGAAGTGGAGTGATTTTTATGCGGGAAAATCTTCCCGCGTTCGGATGCGTCGCCTTGGCCCAGGCCCCGGCTTGGCTAACCTACTGCGCACTTAGCCACTCGTCGCGCCAGAGTTTTTACCTCCCGGAGGCGATTTTATTTATTGATAGTGATGTTATTATAGTTATTTGGAGTCCAATTATATAAAATATGTGTATTAGGCTATCATTGTCACTAATATTTCACATTTTCACTCGATACCGTAGTTTTTATGAGTAATTGAGGCTGGTTATTGTTATATTAGGCAGTGATTATTCGTTATCACAGGTGTTTATTATACTTTGGCCATCTAATATTACTTCGTGTGTCACTTTCACTTTGGTAAATATGCTTGAGAGAGTGTCACTGTCACTGATAATGCTCATTTTCACTTGATACGGTACATTTTATTAGTAATTGAGGTAGGTTATTGTTATATTAGGCAGTGATTATTCGTTATCACAGGTGTTTATTATACTTTGGCCATCTAATATTACTTCGTGTGTCACTTTCACTTTGGTAAATATGCTTGAGAGAGTGTCACTGTCACTGATAATGCTCATTTTCACTTGATACGGTACATTTTATTAGTAATTGAGGTAGGTTATTGTTATATTAGGCACTGATTATTCGTTATCACAGGTGTTTATTATACTTTGGCCATCTAATATTATGTCATGTGTCACTTTCACTTAGTTATATGCTTTGTAAACGTTTTATATACAATTTATTGTGTCTTTTTTCACTTATTTATATATGTTTTCATAATACTGTACATGACTTTTTTTATCACAATACATTGTTTTATTTCCACTTGTTGCCTATATACATACATATTGTCAGTCTTTGGTACTTTCACTATGATTATTAGTTAGTACTCCTGCTTGGTGTGGTATTCAGCAAAGCACGGTATAGCACATAGTGACAGCTGGCACTCCACCAAGGCCACCTAGAGTACCAGGCCGTGTCAACCATTCTGTGACGTAGGCAATGGGGTGCTACATCCACTGCCCGCGCTCTGTCCCCATTTTATAAATACTCTCTTTTATTCTTTTCTCTGTTAAATTTTAGATTAACGTACAAACAAATTATATATTTTACGTTTAAGGTGTACACGAAACCACTATCTACCTATATCTTACTTTATTATACTCTATATTATGATACCGATATCATAACATGTTTTGGTTATTTCTTGCATATGACTTATACCTTGAACAAGTAGTTGTACAAGATTAAAACTTATTATAAGTATATCGCATTACTTTGTTATATTGGAGTAAAATAAAACACAATGATATATACATTACTATATTATATACAAAGACATAAACAACCTTACTGAAGAGCCAATTTACGTGACATCCAATATTATTCCTGAACAAATATATATAAGTAACTTAATTATATACTATATGTATGAAGATGAACAATATATTTACTGTAACACACACATACACACACACACGATATCATATTATATACTATGCAATACAGTACACATTATCTATTTTTCTAGGGTTTGAAGCTTTCTCTTCACGCCTACATTCTTATTAGCTCTGTTAGCTGTTGGGATGTTATTTTCTTTAGCACAGTAATTATTTAAAATTGCATTTGTTGAAGCATATACCACCATACTTTCTATTTTTTCGGTGCTATGACCATTTTCACAGATATCACTACGGAACAGGAGATCAGCATCTGCTAAAGCCGTAACTGTGAGGTGTGTTGCTATATTTCTTTGGCTAGTAGCATTGCGAAAGGCAGGAAGCTTAGCAAGTTTGTTAATTACAATATAGTTATACATGACCATGTTCGCAGTCACACTATCTGGGTATATAAGAGAACCTCTGCTAATTCCAGCAATGTAACTTAGATTTTCTGGGATTTCTTCAGCACTATCTGAACACGTAATCATTTCTTTACAAGCATTACATTTCATTTCCTTTATCACGGAGTAACAACAATAGCCAGCTAAATAAACTATAACGGGGATGATGTCTTTACACCTGTCAATATCCTCCTTACAAACTTCAACATTCGTATGACATAAACCAAAATCAATTTCCTCATCTGTTTTTACTTGCTCATAGTCAATTTCTTCAAAATCCTTTAAAATTACCTTCTTGTCGAGTATGGGTAAACTAAGTTTTAACACTGACATCATCCGTATCTTTTTCTCACACTCATATATTTGGCGTACAGAAATATTGTAATTTCCTCCTGCTAACTGTCGATACTGACCAAATCTTGCTTCCAAATTGTCTGTTTGAAATTTTCCTGTTAGTATGTAGGTCATATTCAGTTCTGTTATGCAATAATTTGTTATTTCTAATATTGGATGGGTCGTATGTTTCAGAGCTCTAATTGTTTCCCTAGTCAGTTTCCCCCCACATCCTGGAAGACTATCCCACGCATCTAACCACTTAAGGAAACTATCCAAGAACTGATATCGGTCATCATCTGTACTATTTGTTAATGGACAAGATAACTTGTTATTGTGCCTAAGACCTTTAAATGGGGATTTCACATTCATTATATTCCACCAATTAAGAAACACTTCGATGTACCTAGCAACATCTGAAAATAACGTTAGGCCATTATGTTTTCCAATCTTGAGCAAGGCTTGAATTATATACTCATTAAAAATTTGGAGAACTAATTTGACATTTTGTCTCTCTAGGTTGGAGGGGGATAATGCTTTCAGGCTTAGCTTATAGGCCTGCTTTAGGAGCAAATTTTCCTCTAAGAAATACAGTTTTTTGAGAGTACTGAATCTTATTAGATTCATTACGGACATTTTTACTTGGGAACTGTGGGAATTTCATAGTTTTTTCTTCATCTTTCTGTCCTAGCCAATTATTCCTGATGCATTTTAAAATATGTACAGCGTCGTATAGGAAAAAGAGAGGTCTGGTACTTTGCGCTGGATGTGGGTAAACAATGGACAGTTTTGGTGGATTGGCAAAATATGATACAGCTTTGCCATTGATTGCATTATTGTCTGTTACAATGCTAATGACACTAAATCCTATCTTCTCAAGCCCTAAAATAATCTTCTTCATAATGTTATATAATGTCTCTGCCTTCATTATCTTTGCTGGAATTATGTGAACAACATCTCTGTATTTTGACCGAATACTGTTTAGCATAAACACATATGCGCTTGTTGCAATTGCATCACTGTCAAATGCTGAACCAACAATATTTCCTGCTTTATAATCCAAGTAAGGCTTCAGGTGAATTTCATCAACCATCATTGTAACCGTTTTATCACGGGTTGTCAGGGACTTAAATGTGTTCTTAATATACATAAGAAAATGGCTGGTACGGTGTTCGATAGCTGGGTTAAACGTTTTGGACAAAAATATTCGTCTTATAGTTGAATAGCTAGGTAGAATTAGGCATTTCTTATCTCTCAGAAGTCTGTAACCTTGAGGTGAGCAATTATGCAAGAGAGAGGAGAATATCAAAAATTCTGAGGAGTAATCAAATTTAGTGAGAGTCATTAAATGAAGCTGTTCACAAACGAATTTGAGTGTATTCTGATACTTGAAGCTACTATCCTGTACAATAGTTGACAAAAAGGGGATCACAAGTTGAATTATTACAATTGCATTAATTGGGTTTGAGGCAGGATTATTGATATCGCACTTACGCAAAGCATCAAGCAACACTTCAAGTGTATTAATGTCAATGACCTTTGAAGGAATCTTATAATCCCCTAGCTGGTTTATTTGCACCGCCTGTACACTAGCCTGAACATTACAGTCTGATTTGATGACTAAGGACAAAATAACTTTAGGTTGTGGGGAATGAACAATTCGACATATATGAAAATCTTCCTCGTTTTCAATAACTGTCCAGTATTTCTTATCAATGAACTGTATTTTGTCTTTAAGTTCATCTAAAGAATTAAATGTTATGTCTTGTTTGTACTTATTGTTATCTGCAATACTCTTTGCTACCGCAGCTTGAATGGCAGACTCTTCCATTCGTTTCCTCTTCTTGTCCGGGGCTTCTCTAGCATGTGATGGGCCAGAAAGGTAAGAGGGGCAGTTTGGCAATTGTGATGGAATTACACCATCACAGAGCTGAGGATACGTCAACTTGGCCACTAATTTAGTTCCGCTCTTCTCGTCAAAGTACAAAGTCTCTCGCCTTATTTCATCAGGTCTAAAATGGAGCTCACACACCTGTAAGAGATGAAAGCTCCGATATAGCTAAGCTAAAAATAAATCGTTGCATAATTGTATTGCGAGCGATATTATTGCTTGGTAGTTCAATCATTCACGAAGGAGTAAATACACTGATTTTGAGCAGTGTGTAATTTGACTTATGAATATTATATACAATTCAATATACCACACTTAAATTACAGTACTGGGTAGGCTTAAATTTTGTATATATATTTTTCCATAATTGGGAATACAAAATTATTTCATTATGCAGCATTGATCCAGGAGGAGGATCCAATTCAATGCATCCGCCAGCGTCGTCGTCAAACATACACAACAAACAAAATAAAATAACTTCTACTCCGTGGTTATGGATAACTTGCTTCGTCGATAATAATAATAATACTAATTAAAATGTAAAACTTGCAAACTAAACAAACCAAAATTGGGACAAGGACAATATAAAGTCAAATTAAATTATCAAAATCGCTATGTGGAAACAACGCTTACTAAAATGAAAATTATTAAATAAAAGAACACAATCCACCACATAGGGTGTACATTACTACATGAACAAGTTAATCTGTTTCCCAAGCAAACTAATCGCACATATAACAACGCACTATCGTCACGTTAAAGGAAGTAGTCAAGTTTGGGAAGTCCGGGACGTTCTGGCAAATTTTACTAAACTCTGCATGAATAAAGAAACTACATGTTAAATGTCAAAATATTATTTAAAATCAAATTTGCAACATGACAAGACATTAACAATAGTAAAAAATACAAATATTGATAAGATATCTATACTATTACAAAATAATATATAAAATACAGTACAGCACTCACTAACGATAGTGCTATCGGGTAGGTACCTGTAAGCATAGCATGCCTCAAGTGATTATTAGTAATTATAATAATATCAATAGTGAAATTAAAAATAATTATATTAAAGGTAACACATCTATTATATCATTAATGAAGTCATCGATATACCACATAATAAACTCCCGAAAATATATATACTCCCACTGTTGAGCTACTCAATTACTATTATTCTTATTATTACTATTATTAATATTATTATTATTATTATTATTATTATTATTATTATTATTATTATTATTATTACTACTGTATTATTACTACTATTATTATTATTATTATTATTACTATTATTACTATTATTATTATTATTATTAGTATTAGTATTATCAATATTATTATTATTATTATTATTTATATTAACATTATTATTATTTCTATTTCAACTTGCTGAAGGAATGAGTAAATTTAGTCATGTATTGTTTAAGCCTACCGTACTCAATACTTAGACACGTGAATAACATTGTAGAATAATTTTTACTCACCCTGCTGTTTTCATTTGGAGTGTAATCTACTCGTCGAATGGCTGTAAGCCATTTGCTGGAAAGGTCAGCATTCCTTGGGAACCTAAACACGTGCACTTTCGGTCCCGATCTGTAATTCCCCTTGCAATTTGGCACTGAACACGTGTAAGGCATTGTTGATGATCATGGAGAAGCTATCACAGGGAATAATGTACTTATAAAGTATATATGAGGGGGAAATAGTTTGGAAACACAGCGACAACCTCCCCCTACCTCACTAAAATGTATACTGACCTGCGAGGGTAGTGACCGTTTCAGCACTCCTTTTGTCAACGTCACAGAATTTAAAGGTCCCATCCGTGCGGCCTGGTACTCTAGGTGGCCTTGACTCCACACACTGCATGGTGGTCTTTTTCTGCTTCCTCGGCCTCACCTGGCTGTTCCAGCAGACATGGCACCGCCTTCTGCTAATGGTGACTCCATCTCGTTCCAGAGGCAGGTAACCGAGCTTGTGCACATTTAGATACTGTGCACACTGCATACGGTCCTGAACGGGGCGCCCAGGTTGTGCCACTGCCCTCTGTGGCGTAGCATACCTGTCCAGGAGCTCCACCAACACCTGTTTTTGGAACCTCCGCAGGCTACTGAACTTCCTGGGTGTGCGCGGATTCCGAAGCCTGTAGATATTGTAGGCATTCAGCATTGACATGTCCACCATGTGCAGAAAGAACTTTTTGTACCATCTGCACGAGGTACGCAGACAGTCGATGAAGCCTATCTGCATGTCGGACTTGTCCACCAGCCTCATATTTATGTTGTAGTCCATTACAGCATCGGGCTTGGTCACCCTGACTTGGGTGCGGCGATCCACCTTGCCAGTCTCAACCATTTCCCCCTTGTGGACGGTGCTCAGGAGGTTGACCTTCCGCTGGTCGTGCCAGTGAATAGCCAGAATGGGTCCCGACTTCTTCTTGAAGACATCGCCTTTCTTGGTTTTAGGAGGGAAAGTTGGCATGCCCTTCCTTTTCGCTCTAACTGTGCCTACAGTCCCCGTCTTGTGCTGATGGAGGTACTGTACTTTGAGAGAGTGGGGGACGTGTAGTAGTTGTCCGTGTAGAGGACGTGATTCTTCTGGAAGTACCGGTTCATCATGGCTTGAACCACTGCTCCGCCAAAGCCAATGAGGGGGTCTATTTCCACGTCCCCTTCCTTCCCGCTGTAGACCAGGAAGTCCAGGACATAGCCAGTTTGGCAATCGCACAGCACAAAGAACTTTATACCAAAGCGATGTCTCTTTGAGGGGATGTACTGCCTGAAGCTCAGCTTTCCCCGGAACAGCACAAGAGACTCGTCAATACAGACGTTGCAGAAGGGCGTGAAGTATGACGTGTTTTCGCATCATCTCGTACAACGTCCTAATCTTCCACAGCTTGTCAGAGAGATGCATGTCGGTGTTGGTGACAAGATGGAGCGCTCCGAGGATGTCGAGGTACCGGTCCCGAGAGATGTATTTCCCGAAGGCAGGGGTGGATATCAGATCTTTGGTGATCCAATAGTCAGCCAACCTGTGCTTCTTTACATGAGGCATTAGCATGGTGATTGCCAGGAACACCATGAACTCGGGATGAGTCACTGGGGTCCACCGCTTCATGTGGCCCTTGGTCACCTTGCCAAAAAAGTTCACCTGGATTTGGTGGTGCTTGTTTGTCTCTTCTATGACAAACTCAGTAACCTCCTTATCAAAAAATGCCTCAAAAAGCTCATGTGGTGGAGCATTGGGGCCTGCGGGAAAACTTGGGGTAACTCCTGAACCCTCCTGTACCTCATCAAAAGGGGTTACATCAGGGTCATTCACTTCATCAGCAGCCACATCCTGCCAGTTGAAAATATAAAATGGGTCCTGCTGGCGACGCTGACGAGGAGCTGCAGCTGGGGCAGCACGCCCACGAACTTTGGCGGCGCGCACCCTAGGGCGGCCAGGAGCGCGACGGCGCCCAGGCCCAGCCCGGCAGCCAGGGCGGCCAGGAGCACGACGGCCCTGGGCAAAGCGTCTGGGTTGAGGGTCGTCGATGTCCATAAAGTCATCGTCGTTGTCGTCAGAGCCGTCATCTTGCCCTGACGGTGGACCCAGGTAATCATGGCCAGAGTCATCTGTGAGGTGCCCTTCATCTTCAGACCCCCCCCTCATAATCTCGCGGGGAACGAATGATGCGTGGGCGGCGTGTAGGTCGGCGAGGTGGGGAAGGAGTGGCAGGTGAGGCTCTGTCATCTTCATGCAGAGGTTCGGGGCTCCTTGGCCTACGACGATTCGTAGACAGCACTGGTTCAGTGTCTGTAGGTGCAGGTATGGATGCGAGGTCAAAAACATCGTCAGGAACCTCTGTTGTAGGCTGGAGAGGTGGGGTGGACCCTGGGGAAACTTGCGGGGGCGTATGGCTGGGACCGGCAGGGGTGGAAGCCACGGGAGCCTCGAACAAAGAGCGCCTACTTGTAGCTCCTTTTTTCACATATTTTCTCCCTTTTCCCTTTTCTGTAGTAGTATGTCTCCTCTCGGGGGAAATAGGGGGTAAATAGGCCGAAAGTGGGGGGTCCTCAACCCTAGGCAGTGCTGGTGGTGGTGGGGAAGAATGGCGGGCGCCTGGGGCAACTTGGGTGGCGTGGGTAGATAAGGAAGACAATGGCGGGTCAACCTCACCCTCACGCTCAGCCTCACTGGCACCCTCACGCACTGCTCCCTCACCAAGTTTTAGGGCCTCTTTCCTGGCTGCCGCGGCCGCCTTTTCAAGAACTTGCTTCTTATAAAAGCGTATCTTGAATGGGGATTTAGCTGGCGAAGGGCTAGGTGTCGTGTCACTCAACCTAAACTTGGCAGTCGACCTAGTGCTGTCCCATTCGCTCACTCTCACTACACTCTCATCACCTTGCACAACTATATCACGTTCAGTACTATCATCACTTTCATTGTCATGCTCAAATCCAACAAATTGCGCGTCTCTTTGATGAATTTCGTCTAGATCGTCTAAATTTTCACTATAGTGAGACTGATAAGACTCGGAGCTATCACTGCCCAAGTCATCAACACTATTTTGTCCTTCACCACGTTCATAACTCCTCAAAGCTATTTCAATACCTCCGGGAGTCAACGCATCTTGTACGTGCCTTTGCGTTAGGGCGCGACGAACATGGGCAGGCGTCGAAGGAAGCATGGAATCGGACACAGGGGAATCACTTTTTGGGCTAGTATCCATGATGGCGGCAGGGTAGAGACTGTTTTGGTGGCGTACATGGTGTCTGGTGGCGTCGCCTAGCGACCACGGAACGAAATGTTTACGCGCGCCATTCGAAAGCACATACGCAAGCAATGGTACAATGTTGTACCACCCGGGTTCCTCGGGTCAAAACATAATGGTACACACGTGTACCACCCGGGGTTGAAGGGTTATAGTTTACTAGTAACGAACCAAATAGTAGCATCGAAAAAGTCCCTAATTTCAAGAAAGCAAACTTCCATAAACTTAGAGCTATGTTTAAAGAAACTGACTGGAGCTTTTTAATTCACAATAACGACATAAATACATCTTGGAAGTTATTCGAAGCCACTTACCTAAAAGCAGTGCAAGACTGCATACCATCGAAAATACGGCGTCCAGGCCATAATAATAAGCCCAAATGGTGGAATAAAGATATTTCAAACTGCCTGCTTGCTAAAAAATTTGCTAATGATAGATTAAAATCCTCACAAAATGACGAAGAACGGCTGAAATTTGTAGAGCTACGACGCAAAGCCAAAAAGTTAATTAAGCAAAGTAAAAAGACCTTAGAGTTACATATTGCGAATCAAAGTAAAACAAACCCGAAAGAATTCTATAGTTATATCAGAAAGAAAAAAGTAGTTACTTCAACTGTTGGACCATTAGTCGATGAAAATGGAGAATACACCAAAGACGAAGTACAAATGAGTAATGCCCTCAATACCTTCTTTGCATCAGTTTTTACAACAGAAGACCTCAGTGATATCCCTACACCATCGCCGATTCAGATTGATAATTCAGATGTTCTAAGCAATATCACCGTTACAGAGAGAGAAGTATTGAATTGTTTAGATAAACTCAAGGTAAATAAAATGCCTGGACCTGATAAAATCTCGCCTAGAGTTCTAAAGGAAGCTAAGGATGAGCTCTCCAAACCACTGACATTACTATTCAATAAATCCTTGCAGTCTGGAACTATGCCCGATCAGTGGAAGCTAGCCAACGTAACACCGATATTCAAAAAAGGCAGCAAATCCCTACCCAGTAACTATCGTCCAATTAGCTTAACCTCAGTTGTATGTAAAATGCTAGAAACGGTCATACGAGACAGACTCGTAAATCACTTAGAGGAAAATAACATACTTAAAGATACTCAACACGGCTTTCGTAAAAAACGTTCCTGTTTAACAAACCTCTTAGACTTCTTCCACGATATCCTCAACCTCTACGATGAGAGTAAAGCTGTAGATATTATATACCTTGATTTTCAAAAGGCCTTTGACAAAGTTCCCCACAAACGTTTACTGCTAAAACTAAAAGCGCATGGAATACAAGACGGTGTGTTGAAATGGATAGAAAATTGGCTCAGCGACAGAAAGCAAAGAGTAGTCATAAACGGTAAGGCATCTAAATGGACCAATGTAAGTAGCGGGGTACCCCAGGGATCGGTACTAGGGCCAATTATCTTTCTAATTTACATCAACGACATAGATGAGGGTCTCACCTGTACAATCTCAAAATTTGCTGACGATACAAAAATTGCAAATAGCGTACTCTCAAAAGAACAAGTTGACGATATGCAACACAATCTAGATAAATTGTCATGTTGGGCCCAAATTTGGCAAATGAGTTTCAATGCGGATAAATGTAAAGTACTACATATCGGATACCTAAATGAGAAAGCAAACTATTCGATGAATGGCACTCAGCTTAAGAATGTAAACAGAGAAACCGATCTGGGAGTAACAATATCGAGTAACCTAAAACCGAGTCAACAATGTTCAGAAGTTGTTAAGAAGGCAAACAAAATAATTGGCTTTATAGGCAGGTCATTTGAGCATAAATCCAAAGCAGTTATCCTAACCCTTTATAATTCCTTAGTCCGCCCTCTTCTGGAATACTGCGTTCAATCCTGGTGCCCTTATTACCAAAAAGATATAAACAAGCTAGAACGAGTTCAACGTAGAGTTACCAAAATGATACCTAGCCTAAAGAACAAACCATACGAAGAGCGTCTTAGAGAATTAAATCTATTTCCTTTAACCCAGCGCAGATTAAGAGGTGACTTAATTCAAGTGTTCAAAATCATCAAAGGCATCGACAATATGAACTGTAGTAAGTACTTCACTATCGACCAAGCTAATTACACGCGGGGAAACGGTTGCAAAATTATTGGTAAATCTTTTAACTCACACGAATCTAAGAATTTCTTCTTCAATCGAGTTGTCAACTTGTGGAATGGGCTTCCCCGAAACGTTATAGACTGCATCACCGTTGATTCATTTAAACTCCGCCTAGACAAATATCTCGCATCAAACCCGCGACTGACTGCGTTTGTAAATGAATAACTTTATTTTATCCCCCCTTCAGTTACTAACTTCCTAATCCTGCCACGGACATTAGTTCCAGGGCAGTAATTCGCTTTCCAATGTTCCCTTACCCACTCTAAACCACTGTTTGGACACTTGATCCTCAGTGTTTTGGAGGACAAGCAACCTAGAAGGGTCACTAGACCTGTTGTTGCTTGATTTCCTTTGTACTCCTTTATACCCCACACACATCCACACATCCATCTTTAAGCTCTCGCATCAGACACTCTCTCAGTACAGTACAGTACAGTAACAAAACATATTGGTTAGCAATATGGTACAATTAATGCCTGTAAATCACAACAAGAATATGTTGATCACAAAAAGAATATGTTGATCACAAAAAGAATATGTTAGCAATAGAACACAATTTTATGCCTGAAAATAAAAATAATATGATGTTAGCAGTATGATACAGTTAGGCTAAAGCCTGTATATTAGTTTATACAGTGGTCGACACAATAATAATAATAATGTAGTTAGTAATATCCCTGGCAAGAGTGTAGGAGTGTAAGAGGGTAGGGGTGGGGGTTGGGATGGGTGAGGTGGGGGTGGGGATTGGGGAGCAGGAGATGGGGATTGGAATGGATTAGGATGGGGTGTGGTGTGTTGAGTTGAGGATGTGGATGGTATGGGAAGGTTAGGTGGGTTAGGGAGGAGAGGTGGACGGGTTTTAGGGGGGGGAGTGGATAATATGGGAAGGCTAGGTGGGTTGGGGAGGAGAGGTGGACGGGTTTTAGGTGAGGGATTTGACTGGGAGAGGGAGGGGCATGAGGAACAGGTCCAGGTGTTCGTGTAGTGTTTCTTGGAGGCAAGTGTTGTACAGGTGAAGTGGATCCAGTTCCTGCATGAATTGCAGAGAACTGAACCCTTAGTGTGGCGACTCGAAGTGATGGGTTTTGAGCAAGTTGGACATATGTATGTGTACGTGGGTCCTGGGTTGCTCTCAATGTCTCCGGCTAGAAGAAGTCTTCGAGAAATGACAGCCGGAGAGTCATTTCTCGGTGTAGGAAAAACTGTATGATGTGTGTGTGTGGTGTGAGAGGTGTGGAAATTCCCAGCGCGACCGAAGCCGCTCCAAGGACCCGTGCCCCCAGGGAGGGGGCAGGGGATGGTTGTGACGGTTTGGCTCCCGAAACTGCTCCCCGCGGCCGGCATCCGGTTGTCCTCCACTGTTCGTTGATCTTGTCTCCGGCCGTGGAGGGTCGGCAGCCATCCGCGGTTGGCAGCTCCGGGAGGTGGTCCTACGGCGTAGACGCTGCCACATCAGGATTTTGTGTTGTTGTGCATGTTTGTGTTGTAGATTTTGTTTGTTAGGTTGTGGCGGGGGATGGCATCGAAGGCTTTACTAATGTCGAGTGTGGCAAGTACTGATCTGTGTGGTGGTCTAGCTGAGTTGATGCCGTCAAAAGTTCTTTGTGTAAGGTCTGTAAGAAGAGTGTTTGTGGAGTGCAATGGCCTGAAGTCGTGTTGTGTTGGAGAAAGGGGTAAGTCAGGTGTCATCAGTTGTAGTACAAGGCACTCTATGACTTTGGAGGGGGTGCAAAGGAGTGTGATAGGGTGGTGTGAGGAGGGTAGCGTGGGATCTTTGTTAGGTTTGGGGAATGTGATGATGATACCATGCTTCCAGATGTCTGGTATTGTGTTGTGTGAGTAGCTGTAGTTTGATATGTTAGTGAGTGCTTGTATGCCTTGTGGTCCCAGGTGTCTGAGGTGAATGTTGCTTATGTTGTCTAGGCCACAGGCGGGTGAGAGCTTGAGATTGTTGATGATATGCTTTGTCTGGTTGTTGGTGAAGGGTGTATAGTCAGGGTCTGTGGGGAATTGTCTTTTTCGACGGATAACATGTCGGTCGTCTTTGTGGGGTTTTAGGTGACTGACATGAGAGAAGTGATTGATGAGAGTGTTTGCTTGTTGTTTACATGAAGGAGTAGAGTCTGTTGTTGTGATTGCAGCATGTGATTGTGTTGTGTTGCTGTTGGAAAGTGTGATGCTGTTTAGTGTTTTGTAGAGTTTTTTTGGAGTTTGTTTTGTGATCGAGTGTTTGTAGGAAGTTATTCCAATTTAGTGTTTGTTGTTCTTGTATTTTGTTGTTAATCTGGATGTTGAGTGCTTGAATTTGTTGATTGATGTCTTGTGTGTGGGGTGCTGGGGAGTGTTTCAGTGTGTCGCGTTGTATGATTAGGTTTTGAATTTCTGGTGAGAAGTTGGGGTTGTGTTTTTTTATGTTACCTCTTGGAATGTGTTTCTCGTCGGCGTTTTGGAGAGTCTTGTTTTTTTTTTGTTTTTTTTTTTTTTCTATGTGATTGAGGGAGGCAAAAGGCATAACTGCCTATAGCGAGTGCCTCCCCCATAGTTGAAAGAGTGACAGGGCCAAAATCAAGGGACGTTCGAGCCAAAATGCCTGGACACACGGAGTTTGAAGCAATTTAAGTCATAGGAAGAGGGAAAGACTGATTCTGGGAGAGAGTTCCAGAGCTCAGATGTTGAGTAGAAGAAAGTTTGAGAGTAACGTTTCACTCTTGGGTTGGAGAGTTGCACAGAGTAGGGGTGGGATTGAGTTGCAAGACGGGTACCACGTGCCCTACGTAAAGGAGGTGGTATGCACTGGGATAGCTCTGAGGAACACTGATTATTATAGTAGCGATAGAATAGCGAGAGAGATGCAACATTGCGGCGGAGAGAGAGAGATTGCAGAGAGTTGGTGAGTGGACGGGAGTTAATGATACGAAAGGCCTTCCTTTCAACTTTGTCTAGGAGAGCGGTGTGAGAGGAACCTCCCCACACATGTGAACAATACTCAATACAAGGGCGCACTATGCCCCTGTACAGAGCAAGAAGCTGTGCAGGGGAAAAGAACCCCCTAAGGCGGTTGAGCACACCCAGCTTCTGGGAGGCTGCCTTAGCAAGACTGGTAATATGGTCCTTCCAAATGAGAGCAGAAGAAAAAGAGACACCAAGAATATTGAGAGAAGATGAAGGGTTGATTTTTGTATTGTTGAAGAATAAGGGATAGTCCGCTGGGAGATCCTGACGGGTAGATAGATGGAGAAATTGGGTTTTGGAAGCATTAAAGTTAACAAGGTTTTCTCTGCCCCAATTGGAAATAGTATTTAGATCAGAATTTAAGAGTTCTATGGCTTCATTATGTTTGTCGTTGAGGGACTGCTGGCTGGGGCGTTCTGAAAAACTAATGGAGTAGTGTAAGGTTGAGTCGTCTGCGTATGAATGGATGGGAATTAAGGTACAGTTAAGGAGATCATTTATAAAAATTAGAAAGAGAATAGGAGATAGGACAGAGCCCTGAGGAACACCGGAGTTTATAGGGTGAGGAAGTGAACAATGGCCGTCCACAACCGCAGCTATGGAACGGCCGGAAAGGAAATTAGAGACAAAGGCACAGATGGAGGGATAGAAACCGAAGGAGGGTAGTTTAGAAATTAAAGATTTATGCCAGACTCTATCGAAGGCTTTCGATATGTCTAGTGCAATAGAAAAAGTCTCACCGAAGTCCCGAAAGGAGGATGACCAAGAGTTAGTAAGATATGAAAGAATATCACCAGTAGAGCGACCCTTAAGGAAGCCATACTGGCGATCTGAGAGCAGATTATGAGAAGAGAAATGCTTAAGAAATTTGGAAGCAAGAATAGTTTCAAAAACTTTAGAAAGACAAGAGATAAGAGCAATTGGACGATAGTTGGAGGGTTGAGAGCGGTCACCCTTCTCTGGGACAGGTTGAATGTGAGCAAACTTCCAGCATGAAGGGAAGACGTTAGAGGATAGACAGAGACGAAAGAGTTTGCCTAGGCAGGGAGTCAGCACGGAAGCACAGTTTTTGAGAACAACAGGAGGAACACCGTCCGGACCGTACGCCTTATTAGTGTTAAGCCCAGAGAGGGTAGAAAGTACATCTTTAGAAGAGATTAGGATATTAGGCAGAAGTAAGAGAGAGGAGGGCGGAGAGGGAGGAATAGCACCGGAATCATCCAAGGTGGAGTTTCTAGCAAAAGTTTGAGCGAAGAGTTTAGCTTTGTCAGAGGAAGAAGTGATGGTTGTGCCATCAGAGTGGGAAAGGGGAGGGAAAGACGAGGAAGAGAAATTGTTGGAGAGGTTTTTGGCTAGATGCCAGAAAGCTTGGGAAGAGCTAGAGTTGGATAGTTCAGTGCATTTATTATTGATGAAAGAGTGTTTGGCAAGTCGAAGAACAGATTTGGCTTGATTCCGGGCAGAAACATATGAAGAATGAGAGTCTTGAGTTTTAAGGCGTCGGTACCGTTTGAATGCTTCCTCCTTATTGCGGACAGCAGTAGAACAGGCGTGAGTAAACCAAGATTTTTTAGCATTAGTCTGAGAGAAAGAGAATGGAATGTATGCTTCCATGCCCGATAGGATTACCTCGGTAATGCGTTCAGCACTCTCCTCGGGTCCTCGGCCATGGAAGCAGAAATCATTCCATGGGAAATCAAAGAAGTACTGCCGAAGAATGTGTGTACTGTTGAATGTGTGTACAGCATTGTTGATGTTAGTGATGGGTGTACTGTTTAAGGTTTCAAAGTGTTGTTCTGTCTCATTTGTGAAAGCTTCCCAGTTAGCTCTTTTATAGTTAGTGTAAGTGTGTCTGTGGCTAGCTGGGGTGAGTCTTGTTTTGGTGGTGATAATGATCGGGAGGTGGTCTGAGCCCAAGGTTCTGACCACCCTCCAGGATGTTGTGGGGGCGAGTTCAGGGGAGCAAAAGGTGATATCAGGAGATGATGGGGTGTAGAGGGCTTGGTGGGGAGTATGGGTATGCTGATGAATGTTATTGACGATATATAGGTTGTCTGTTTGGTGTTGTAAGACCAGCCCTCTGTCTGTGTCGGGGTTGTCGACAAACCAGGCCGACGTCTTTGCATTGAAATCACCACCCAGGATGATGTGTGGGGTGTTTGTGATGTGTTGTATTTGTGGTCTGTAATCGTTTGGTACTGTAGGGGATGTTTGGGGAGGGATGTATGTGTTTATGATGGTAATGTTGGAGCTGTTGCCAGTGCGTATTTTAATTGATTGTATTTCTGTTGTGTTATCGTTTGGGGGGAGGAGGGATTTGGTATGTGCACTGGTGTCTATATATGTTATATCTTTGTGTACCAGGGTGATGAGTCCACCGCCAATGCCGACGGCCCGGTCTTGTCGTATGGTGGTGAAATTGTGAAATGTAGGTGTTTTTTGTGTTGTACGGAGTTTTGTTTCTTGTAAGATGGCAATGTGTATGTTGTGTTGCTTGATGAAGTGTGTGAGTTCGTGTTTCTTTGTGTTGATGCCATCTATGTTTAGTTGAAGGATGTTAATGTTGTGTGTGCGGTGTATGTTGGGTGCAGCTGCACGAGGATGGGGTGGGGGAAGGGGAGGGGGTGATGGTGGGGGTGGGGGTGGGGATTGGGGTGCAGGAGATAAGGGTAGGAATGGATTAGGTTGGGGTGTGGATGGGCTGGGTGGGTTGGGGAGGAGAGGTGGACGGGTTTTAGGAGTGGGAGTGGATATTATGGGCAGGTTATGTGGATTGGGGAGGAGAGGTGGACGGGTTTTAGGAGAGGGAGTGGATGGTATGGTAAGGTTATGTGGGTTGGGGAGGAGAGGTGGACGGGCTTTAGGGGAGGGATTTGACTGGGAGAGGGAGGGGCATGAGGAACATGTCAAGGTGTTTGTGTAGTGTTTAATGGAGGCAAGTGTTGTGCAGGTGAAATGGGTCCAGTTCCTGCATGAGTTGCAGAGAACTGAACCCTTAGTTTGGCGGCTGGAAGTAATGGGTTTTGAGCAAGTTGGACATGTGTATTTGTAGGTGGGTCCTGGGTTGCTCTCAATGTCTCCGTGCTAGAAGGATTCTTCGAGAAATGACAGCCGGAGAGTCATTTCTCGGTGTGGGAAAAACTGTGTATTGTGTGTGTGTGTGTGTGTGTGTGGTGTGAGAGGTGTGAGAATTGCCCGGTGCGACCGCAGCTGCTCCAAGGATGCGTGCCCCCAGGGAGGGGGCAGGGGATAGTTGTGGCGGTTTGGCTCCCGGAAACTGCTCCCCACGGTCGGCAGCCTGCTGTCCTCCACTGTCGGTGATCTTGTCCCCGGACGGGAGGGTCGGCAGTTCCGGGAGGTGGTCCCACGGCGTAGACGCTGCCACTCCAGGACCTTTTATTACAGTGTTATTATTATTGTTAGATGTGAGATGCTGATGGACAGTACCGGTGCCCAGTATGAAGCGTGTGTGTCTGGTGGACTGATGGAACACTTCAAGTTACAACTGCTAGCCACACTACACAGTCAGATGCCACCCACCTTTACACAACTCATTCACAAGTTCTACGGGGCGGCCTTCAAAGTCTTCTATCATGCTGAAGTGGGGACGCAAGGTATCACTTCCAACATATATTTCTCCTTAGCACTGTAGGCCTACTGTAATAAAAAAAAAAATAACTTAGATTTAATTTCTACGGAACAGGTTTAAGTGTTGTACCATGCTGAAGGTATCATTACTGTACAATGTATTATTTTTGTTTTTTGTTTTTTTGGTCAATTATGTCCGGGTGGATGGGACTCGTCAGCCTTTGTCGGCAACCTGTCTAGGGGAGTAAACCTTATACAAATCAAATCCATACTGCATACCTAAGGGTGAAGCAGGTTAGTGGATGGACTCGCTGCCCACCACTGTAGAAAAATAGTGCTAAAAAACATACATAGAAGGTCTCGGAGTCAGACGGACCCTAAGTTGAGTGGGCAATCCCTTAAGTCCTTCAATAAACTGGCACGGGTTGTCCTTCTCACAGGGGATAGGTCTGCTTGGGGGCATTTTGTGTATGGCCACCCTCGTAAAGAGGAGTAAGGCGTCCGGCAATAGATAGATAGATAGATGTTATTAATTATGGAAACTTGATATTTCAGTACCATACCATGATAGAGAGGCATAGCACTGTCTTATTTTTCCATTGATTATCGAGAAATCAGCTGCTAAGGCTCTATATTATCCGCCAAGTTAAATTATATTGAGTATAATTGGTATGGTTATTGCTTACCTGATATTTCCTGTAGCACATTTTTCCTGGGCAAAACGAGACATGGGAAAGTCTCCTAACACCCGATGCCTCTATCTATCTTTCCTTCATCCTACGACAGAAATTCTTCAAACTCCATATGTCCAGACATTTTGACTGTAACATACTTTGAATTTGCCACTAGATATTCTTTCAATCTAAAGGGACACTAGTTACAGGCAGCTCTGCCTTATGTCTCCTCTTTACACATGTATGTATGTATGTATTTATATACTCAGGCACATACCCCATAGCTGGGGGTGGCTAACTCGAGAGAGAGCCCGAACAGAAACAAAAAGTTCCAATTCTTACGGTCCGGGACCACTGCCGAGTTCCCTCTCCCCTTTCTCTGTCTCGTCAAGTTGGTGAATTTTACAAGGGGTGGAGGAATCCTAGCCCCCTGCCCCCAAAAGCAAAAGTAGGACAGTAAAAGAGACAGACAGAAACGACCAAGGTTGGGTAGAGGATGCCAAACCTCAATCTGGATACGACCTAGCAGTAAATAGAAACCTGGAATGAACAGGATTTTGTGACATCCTATCTCAGATGGTAAATTGTGGTAAAGTTTTCCAAGTGCTAGTGAATTTCTTTGGAAAAGTGGCACTTAATAGACGACTAGAGATTCTTATGATTATTATTTATACTGTATTAATCTTAGAACCCTACCTATCTTGAGTCAGAGCTGCTATACCTTACCTGATATTTTAGATAAGTAAGTAACACCCCGTTCTTAAGATTAATCATCAATTACAAACCCCAATGCACTTGAATAAACTAATGAAAGCATATGGTCCTCCCGGGATTCCACACCCAGAACATAAGCATCTAAACCATTACACAACCAAAACATTTAACCCAGAACTCTTCCTACCGTTGTAATTCTAGGAGATGAGACGGATGAAGTATCTGAGGAACCAATTCAGTGTGGAGGGTGTGATGCTGCTACTGATGCTTGTCATTGTCAGGCCATATCCAACACATTCTCTCAGGTTAACAGGTAACATCATAAACAAATGTGGGGAAAGACACATAGGCAGAGTAGAGAACCAAAGTTTATTCTACTCTGCCTATGTGTCTTTCCCCACATCTGTCACAGCCAATGCTGTATATTTACCACAAACATTTTATTTAACCTCTAGGAATCAAAGAGACAAAAGTTTTGAAGTCTTCATAATTTGCAGTGTAACTAAAAAAGAATAAAAACAGCAAATCTGCAATGTGGTTTATTATAATGTAAAACTTGCAAAACAAACCAGACACTTGATAGAGTGAGAGGTACTATACCGGTACTTATTTATATTTGACAGCTTGCCCTTAGCAAGAATACAAATTTACGTGTTTAGTTTAGGAAGGGAAGAGAGTGTACAGACCAGATTTTCTCCTCGAGATACGTTGTTGAGAAATATCTGGAGAAGAGGCAAAAGTTGTATACTGTACTGCCTTTATGGACCAGGAGAAAGCCTATAACAGAATTGCTGAGGGGCACAGGGCCTTGGGTGGGGCTTTGGTTTCCCGGGCGTTTCCACACCCTCCTCAGTTCCCCGCCATGTAGTGGCTTCGGTCACCTGGTCTTTATTTGTGGTAAGCAGGGAGGGTTTTGTGGGGGTGCTCAGTTATGGCCTTGGCCTTGCTCAGGACCTTGGGGCTGCTCGGCCAGACAGCCTGGGGAACAGCAACAACAACAACAGATAAGATGTGTGTAGAGTATTTAGAATATACGGAGTACTGTAGTTTGTAAGTTGCTGAAAGTGGTGAAAAGCATGTATGAGGGTGCAAAGGTGGCATTGCATGGGAGTTTGATGTCTAACTTGAGCTGTGACTGCCTTGGCACCTTGGTACCTGGTGCCCAAGTGTGTAGGGATCTCTTAATCTACCCTAAACCTTAGTGACTTGGGTGTGTCTGAACCAGTTAAAACAGCTCTTTTCAGTGTGAGCTTTCCATGATAAATATCCACTCCAAATGACACCTGTCTTTCAACATGACTTAAGAAGGATATGTAGTGTGTTGTCAACCTATCTGTTTGGTCAAAATTACTCTGTTTATATTAGTTTATTGTGAATGATAGTTTAGCATTATGGTAAGTAGGCTACCTACATTGGTTTTAATCAATCCTAGGGGATATTTTTTTCAATGGACTTTTGACACTTTGCATACTGCTTCGGCCATTCAAACGGACCAGCAGTACATGTCTGTTAATTCCGAAATCCGTTAAATTGAGATCCGTAAAATTGAGTGTCGACTGTATGTAAGAGTTAAAACAAATCTGTTTGCTCCTCAGAGTCACTACAAAATTCACCTTACCCGTGGTGGGCGGGCTTGTGGTTTCGCTCTGCTGCATGTCTGCCTGCCGAGATCGGAACCTCTCCGGGTGGTCGGGGGCCGGGGAAGTGCTGGAGGGACCTTGGTGACCCTGATCTCTGGGTCTTCCCATGGATGACCTAGATGTGTGTGAATTTGTATTTTGTTTTTGTGTGTTCATTGTTTTCTGATGTGTTGTCCCTATTCAGGCTCCGTCTTGAGTCCCGCCCCCTCCAAAAAAATGTGGGGATCGTGCCTGAGTATATAGATAGATGGATAGACTAAATACTATACAATGTTGTTTATTACCAGACAACTGATAGAGTTGGAGTTACTGGAGCGTTTGGCTGGAGATGCTGTATCCTCTCTACTTCTCTCAGCCATCACTGATCACGTCACTGCTACCTGTCGAGACTCCTATGACCAGTCTCGGATCAATCAGCTGGAAAAGGTACAATACCTATGCAATCCTTGTTAATTAGGAGTAAGAAGTTATGCCCAATGTTACCTTCTATTGCAGGCTGAGAAATTAGTGTTGCGGATCTACTTGCCTCGGGCTAATGACTTTTGAAACTTACTTGCCCTGACAGTTTTTTTCACTTGCCCTGACATATATTTTACTTGCCCTTATATCTATCTATCTATCTATTGCCTGACGCCGTGATCCCCGAAGGGGTGGCATGAACGAACCGCCCCCATGCACCTCTGTCCCCAGTCAGTCGACACCCCTCCCCCCAACCAGCACCGCCTTCGTTCATATACTTCCTCACTCCATCCTTCCACCTCTCCTTCGGTCTACCTCTCCCTCTCTGTCCCTCCACCTCGCTCTCGTACACCCTCTTAGTCATTCTCTCGCTTTCCATACGTTCCATATGGCCGAGCCATCTCAAGTTGTTCCTTTTCACACTTTCCAGCACATCTACCTCCACACCACACCTCCTTCTTACTTCTTCATTAGTCTGTCTATCCCTCCATGTAACTCCGCACGCACTTCTTAAGTAATTCAGGTCCACTGCTCTCACTCTTGGTCTGAGTCTCTTCCCGAACGTCCATGCTTCGCTTCCGTAAGTCAGTGTCGGGATTACCACACTGTCATGCAAGGACTTCTTCACTTCCATACTGACCACCCTATTTCTTGTTACTGCTTTCAGCGTTCGTACAACCCTCTTCCCCTGTTGTACCCTCTCCTGTACTTCTTCATCCATAGTCCCATCTTTACTCAACACACTGCCCAGATACTTAAAAGAGTTGACGAACTCCATAGCTCCATTCAGCTTCACCTCACATTCTGTGACTTCACCCCTTTCGAAGACCATAACCTTGCTCTTCCCCGCATTTACCTTAAAATTCTGTTTTTAGCACACTATTCCAAACTCATTTACCAGACCCTGCAACTCCCATTCATTATCACTCATCAGAACTGTATCATCCGCAAACAGCAGTATAGATAGCTTCCACTCATTTCCCTCCCTTTTCAGCAATACACCAACATCCACTGCTCTTGATAGTATTTCTTTCATGACTCCATCCATATATACAGTAAACAACCACGGGGACATCACACACCCCTGTTTCAAACCAACATTACATACATACATACATAACATTTTAAGACTGAGTGTTCCACACATAAGTGCAGTTTCAGTCTCTTGTCCTAATGGCGGCGTTCCAGGCAACCCTGTTAAGGGCTGCTTCACTTGTCAAGTTCTTGGATTTGAGATCGGCGCGTATAGTCCGATTCAGGTCAAAGAACTCGCTCTGCTCACTCTCCACACGTACTGCCGCCTTTGCACCCTCATACATGCTCTTCACTGCTTTCAGCAACTTGCCATCTACTCCGTATATTCTAAGTACTTTCCACAAACCTTCTCTATCCACTCTGTCATAGGCCTTCTCCAAGTCCATAAAGGCAACATACACCTTTTGTTTCTTCTCCAGATATTTCTCCACAACACAATTCAGGGTAAAAATCTGATCTACACATCCTCTTCCCTTCCTAAAACCTCCCTGCTCGTCGCCTATCCATTTCTCCGTTCTCACTCTCACTCTCTCAATCACTACCCTACTGTATACCTTCCTTACTACGCATAGAAGACATATTCCTCGGTGGTTACCACACACTCCTCTTTCCCCTTTGCCCTTCTATAAGGGGATTATTATGCCAGTCTTCCAGTCATCGGGTGCACTCCCCTTCTCCCATGCTAGTTTGCACATTTTCCATACCCATTCGATCACTATCTCACCACCATACCTCAACATTTCCCCACACACTCCATCTGTTCCTGGTGCTTTCCCCAACTTCACTCTTTTCATGGCTTCCCACACTTCTGACCTCCTGATCCCCACCTCCTCCTCCACTACTTCTCTTCTTCTCCCTCCCATACCATATCCAACTATGTTTGCTGGCTCTTCATTCCTTACATTTAGCAACTCATTGAAGTACTCCCTCCATCTTTCGACTCTCTCTTGCTTCTCGGCTAGCATTCTCCCATTCTTATCTTTCACACCCTTACTGTTTTCCTTGCTACCTTCCCTAACTTTCTTGACTTCTTTCCAGAACAGTTTCTTACTCTCCCTCCATTTTACACTCAGATTCCTTCCAAATTCCTCATCTACTCTTCTCTTACTTTCCTTCACTACTCTCTTCACCACCCTTTTACTCTCCACGTACCTCGCTCGTTTCTGTCTCTCGAAATCTTCATTCCCTCTATTACCCAACCACTCTCTATATGCTTTCTTCTTTTCTTCCACAGCTATTTTTACCTCTTCTGTCCACCATTCTGTACCTTTCACTCCCTTATTTATTGGTGGCTCCTTACGTCAATGACGTAAGAGCCTATGATAATATGGCCTCGTTCCGGGCTCCTCAGAGCCCGGGTTAACCTCGATCACGACGGTCGAGAACCAAGATCATATTAGGGGGTACCCCTTAATCATTCCTAAGGTACATCATTGGGATGGAGCCACTGAAAAGTAGAAAATATAAAGAAAAGAATTAACACAGTTTGAACACCGCGCCTGCGCGCATTCTGCTCTTCCTCTGTTTCCCATACCTTGCCTGCTATTCCACCTCTCGGGTGCGTTCTCTCTCGATCGTCGCCCAGCCAGATAGGACGTTTTTTCCTTACCTCCCTGTCAGTTTTACATAGCCCCTCTTAAACGCATCAGTTTCTTGTCCCTAGCGAGTCTAATTGCAAATTGAGTTGCATATGCGTTTAGGAATGTATTTATTTTAACTATTTTCTAGGGATGTACCGATGTACGGTATCGGTATCGGTTGTATCGGCCCTTTTTTAGAGTATCGGTATCGGTATCGGCTGATTTTCTACCGATACTACCGATACCTAGAAGTAATTTGCTATGTCACATATTACTCACTGAAGGAGTGAAGGTTGCTTGGTTCAGTAGTGATTGGTTGTTTTATAATTATGAAAAATATATATTTGTTGGAATCTTGGTAGGGTGAGTCGGGGATGGGCCGTACACTTTTTTTTTATTTTAATCGGGGAAAAAAAATTGAGTGAAATTTGAAAAAATTTAATATGTATAAGAATATTTAACCATTTGACTATATGTGTGAAAAGGAACAACTTGAGATGGTTCGGCCATATGGAACGTATGGAAAGCGAGAGAATGACTAAGAGGATGTACGAGAGCGAGGTGGAGGGACAGAGGGGGAGAGGTAGACCGAATATGAGGTGGAAGGATGGAGTGAGGAAGTACATGAACGAAGGCGGTGCTGGTTGGGGGGAGGGGCGTCGACTGACTGGGGACAGAGGTGCATGGGGGCGGTTCGTTCGTGGCCACCCCTTCGGGGATCACGGCGTCAGGCAATAGATAGATAGATAGACTATATTATGTGCAAGGCACAACTCTGGCAACATGAAATATACAAGTGAAAAATAGGCCTAAAAAAATTATCTCAAATTGTACGGACCATCCACAGGTGAGGACGGTCCATACAGAGAAATATATCAAAAAGTAAAAAATAAATCTAAAAATTAAAAAAAGCAAGCAAATTTGAATTATGGCAACACATTTCATTAAATGGACCCTAATGATGATTTCAAATACATTTATTGTTACAATTTACCTGTCCAAGATAATAAAATAAATTTAAAGGTGAAAGTAAAAAATAAGCAATTTAATTTTGACTTTGAAGTGCCTGGATAATTTTTTTTTAATAAACAATTGTAATCAAACTTATAGTTTCTGTATCCTATACAATATACTTAATCACAGAAATGCTCCTGTAAGCTTTCCAGGAGCTCTAAGAGACTAAGCTCTCATAGTCTTTTTCCGATGTCATTTGTGGAGGATTTTTAATCACTGACGCCATATTTCGGTAAAACTGCGAACTACGCTCTGCTACCACTGTTGAACTCACTTTGAATTCGCCTTACCTCGCTGTAGCACCGGCAGAGTTCCATATGCTGAGTATTGCAGGCAGAGTTGGCGGATAATACTTTGATTCATTATCCAGGGCGGGGTGAGCAGATTATATTCCAGTGCACTAATAAGCTTTGAGTGCTGACTCATTTCTTACTGCCTGGCCAGGACTTGACTCCACTGTCAGCACTTCCATCCGCTATCACTACTCACGGTCAACTCTCTTCCGACGCCATGACTCGGTTACTCATCGCCCTGCTCATGACGTCACAATATCGACGCTCCATATACGCACTAGTTTCCGTGCCCCACTTGAATTCATTTGTTTTTCATCTTTCTTTCCTTTTCCGATTACGTACCTTTTAGGCAATATATATTGTATTTATTCCACATTATTCTTATTGTATTTTCCCACTTATGTTGTGTATTTTCTCACAACATAATTACTTAATACCCATTTATCTAATTATTCTTATTGTACTTTTTCCACTTATGTATCTTGTCCTAACATATTCACTTTAATACCCAAGTTTCTGATTACTAAGACTAACACACAGCATCCACTTTAAGACAGTATAGTTCACACTGGGAACATTTTTACAACTTAGAGTGTAGAGTCAGACCAGCAGTCTCCATCGGTTGCTTTGTTGTTGAAGCACCTAAATTACTTAATTGACTTTAAAAACTAATAGTGAACACACTTATAAACCACGTATCGGCATAAAGATACCCTTCTTTACGCTTACTGGTTTATCTTTACACCAGAAAGACGAACAGGGTTTTATGAAGGCTTGTTTTAAGCTCATAGCCCCAAATCGTCATTTGCTTCCTCATTGGTCAATCTCGAAGGTCACAGTCTAGGTCTTATTCTGTGAGACCAAATATAGACAAGAAACTTTAAAAAGTGTGTCTCTGATGACCCTGGCTACTGGCCACTGGTCATAGGGTCTCAGAATTGACAGCCATGGCAAGGTCTACTAACTGTCTATGTTTTTGCCCCTAATAATGATTCTGTACATATGGTTACTGCACCAGATTCATCGCAAAAAATGAGCACCAGGAACATATCCTTACACCTTTCTTTATTCCTGCCTTGGAAAGAGCAAAGATACTCCATGCCCTGTCAAGGCACTATATACCTACTCTAAGTCTGTTATTCCTAGGAATAAGGCACAATTGTGGTTTCCTCCAGAAGGTTCAATAAGGTCAGGAAAGAAAGTGTTAGCATCCTTTATTGCAGATATAATTAAGGAAGCTGAGCCTCAGTTGATTGCATAAACCCATGATATGCACATATGGGCCACTACCATGAGTTTTCCCCATTGGTTTTTCAGTGGAGGATATAACTGAGACGGGTCTTTGGTCCTCTAGCAAGGCGTTCCTAGCCATATGCTCGTCGGTACATCTGGAGAAGACCCAAATTACCAAGCATAGCGTTGGGGCTGGAACATGCCCACTGAGGCCAATAAGTAGATGGATATATTTGTTCAATGCTTTTATTACCAGTGTTGTAAGGTAATAGGTGTGTCCTACCATCCACCTTAAATGAAAAAGGAGGGGGTGTGTTAAGTTCCATGACAAGTTGGCAGGACACACAATCCGGAATGGTTAGCAGGAGTGCTATTACTGCATTAGTTCTGTTACATAGCAATACCTATACATTATTGCAATGTGTAACTTTATTTTTAATTTTAATTTTGTGATATACGATTACCAGTATTCACACCTAAGTAGTTCTATTTTTCTGAGATAAGGCTTCTTTAATAGTACCCGCCTTATACATCTTTTTCTTACTGCTACAGTATACTCTTATATTTAAACACATGTCACAGTTTTCGTGTTTTTGGTCTTCCTAATAGATTCTTGTTTTTTAGCTTGATGAGCATATGAAGGTCCCTCCACCAGTCGTGATATTCTAGGCTCTTACGTCATTGACGTAAGGAGCCACCAATAAATTACGGTTTTGACAACCCGTAGGAAGGAAGGAAAAACTAGTATTTATTGGTGGCTCCTGGACTCAATGACGACAATTGCCCTCCCACCATCCCGTTCCCACACACATGCTCAACTTGATATAATATACATTAGAGAACGCACCTGAGAGGTGGAATAGCAGGCAAGGTATGGGAAACAGAGGAAGATCAGAATGCGCGCAGGCACGGTGTTCAAACTGTGTTAATTCTTTTCTTTTTTATTTTCTACTTTTCAGTGGCTCCGTCCCAATGACGTACAGTACCTTAGGAATGATTAAGGGGTACCCCCTAAGATGATCTTGGTTCTCGACCGTCGTGATCGAGGTTAACCCGGAACGAGGCCATATTATCATAGGCTCTTACGTCATTGACTCCAGGAGCCACCAATAAATATTAGTTTTTCCTTCCTTCCCTACGGGTTGTCAAAACCGTAATATATTTTAAAGAATTTCACTCTTTAAATACCACATACATTCACAAACATGCCACCAGCTTCTATAAATTGCCTATTTTATGTCCACATTACTTATTGAGTTTTGGGAAACTCACACATTACTAATGTTTTGGAAATAACAATAGTATTTTCTATGGCACGTTGATGTAAAAATATTGAATATAAGAGGAGGACATTAAAGGTTTCCATTTAATAACCTAATTAAACCTCTCCCATTCCGGGATGCGCAGGTCTATCTATCTATCTATCTATTGCTGGACGCCTTACTCCCCTTACGAGGGTGGCCATACACAGAATGCCCCCAAGCGGACCTATTCCCTGCGAGAGGGACAACCCGAGCAGGTCTCTTCAATATATACGTTTGTTCTCCACACTCACTTCTCTTCTCTTCCTTGGATTACGGTACTAACACTTTATCCCCTCACTCCAATATAAAGTAGGTTATATTTTATTTAAATTATCTTATGAATAAACTTTTAAAGTTCCTTTAAGCCTCCAGCCCCGGCTATGTATTATATATATATTCCTCGAAACCCGGGTGTTTTGGCCGAAAAACGTCTAGGCTAGGCTACCGTATATTCGTTAATCAGACTGCTTCCCGCATTTCCGCGCATCCCCAAGCGTAGCTGTGTTATTTACCTATAGAATGGCATTAAGTAGAGCTCTCTAAGTCAACTGGTTGAGCTGTGATGATGATTTCATTGGAGATAACTTTATGGCCAAAACAGCCACTTTACACCACTTTTCGATACTTAACAACAACATACAGGCACACACGAACAAGCGACGCTCTCCTTCTTGTGGCCGGAGATGCGGGGCGTCGGTCCAGCCGGCTGTTGTTTACATGCGTCGGACCGACGCCTCGCACACGAAGCTCACAGGCTTTCAACCACCTTTCAACCACTGGGCGTTCAAGAGGCCTTCCGGGCAGCTGTTATATGCTTTTTTTATGGGCGTTCAAGAGGCCTTCCGTGGTGAGAGGGTTAAGGCTTTGTTTTGTCATCACGTTCCAGTAACTCATTATCATATGGCTATGTGGCCTCCTCTGGGTATTGCCCTGCTCGACAGCTGGTGCCTACAATCTCCCCAATAACAGACTTCACTTCTATAGCCGTATTTAAATATATAAATTGGATACAGCGAAAAACATTTCTGGGAACAGGCGGCCTTAATCTATGCCATATTTTTATTGAATCACATTGCAAATTCATAGTTCATTATTGATGTATACCTGGGAGAGACAGTGTTTACGGCTATACTGAATATGAAACCACAACACTGACTTAACCTAAGAAGTGCTGAGGTAGGGTAGTGGCCACCCCTCCCTGTGCGGAGGTATTTCGACTGTTTCCTTCACTCAAATCGTCATCGTACCATAAATATCATTAATACTTATCCATATGCGCCTATTTTACGTTGATTATAAAGGTATTAACCTGTTACAACAATAAAACAAGTGGAAACAGCGTTTGGATGGTCAAAATCGGCAAATTAGATCGGGAGTTACATAACCAATGGCTGAGCCAGCCTGCCAGCCTACCACCCGTCATGACGTCTGGAGAGACACGTCGTGTAATTGTCTCGCTTTCTCTCTTTCATTCGCTATGTAGCACATACAAGCACACCCCTCTTATGACTCGCTATTGATAGCACGAAAATACATCGACGAAATAAGGGAATAACAGGGAGAGTAGGTGATAATTGAAGGGGGGCGGGGATGTGGAGGAGTGATATTTGCCATGGCCAAGGGGCAATAAAAAAAAAAGAAAAAAAAATGATACTGGGCTGGTTTAAATGTTTTTTTTTTAGGCCTGGGATTATATAAGGAGTTCCGCAGCGCAGCGGTAGGCCTTATATAAGTAGATCCGCAGTCCAGAGGTTAAGGAAGATATGTTTATCTATCAAATTGTCTGTTACAGCAAAATTCTGGTAATTCGAAAACGGATAATCCAAAAATTCCCATAGCCCAAATTTGTGAAGATAAGAATTAATTACATTAAAATGGGGAAACATTAAAAAATAATCAAAATGCACACCAATATCGACGAAGTGGAGACATGCGTAAGTGCAGACGATGCCAGTCTGCTACCTCCCAACCAGCATCTATCGATTTACATTAATTATCGTATAACACATTGACCACAGACCAACAACTATGCCACCATTTACAAGCTTAAAACCCCTCAGACCCGGTAGGGCTCTGAGGCTCCGGCAGCTTGAAAGCCTGTAAGCTTTGTTTTGAAAGCCGTCCGTCCGACGCATGTAAACAGCAGCCGGTTGGACCGACGCCGCGCATATCCGACCACAAGAAGGAGAGGCGTCGCTTGTTTTTGTGTGGCTGTGTGTGTTATTGTGTTATTGTTTAGTATTGAAAAGTGGCTGATATGGCTGACATCGCCACAAAGTTCTCTCCACGGAAATCGTCATCACAACTGAACCAGTTGACTTAGAGAGCTCTACTCAACGCCATTCTACAGGTACGAAACACATCTACGCTTGGGAATGCGGAAGCAGTCAAAATAACAAAGATACGGTAGCCTAGGCGTAGACGTTTTTCGGCCAAAACCCCCGGGTTTCGGGAATATTTATTTAAAGCGTAGCCGGTCCCGGAGGGTTAACAAGTATCCCCAATTCAATTCAAGTTCGTAACATTACGAAATTCATGGCAAAGCAATAACAACAAATCTTAGGCTATGTTATCATAGGATTTACACTTAAAAAATGTAGCCTAACTTGTTTCAATTTTCCTGTTTATGTTATATATATCTGTTTATTAAACTTTTTTATGTTATTGTATCCGATAAAAATCAATATTGACAGTACTGTATAGTATTCGACAACCGTTCAGCTGTTTACTGTTTACTTAGGCTACGCATTCTATAAATATTCCCCGAAACCCGGGGGATTTGGCTGAAAAACGTCTACGCCTAGGCTACCGTATCTTTGTTATTTTGACTGCTTCCGCATTCCTGCGCATCCCCAAGCGTAGATGTGTTTCGTACCTGTAGAATGGCGTTGAGTAGAGCTCTCTAAGTCTACTGGTTCAGTTGTGATGACGATTTCCGTGGAGAGAACTTTGTGGCGATGTCAGCCATATCATCCACGTTTCAATACTAAACAATAATACACAGCCACACAAAAACAAGCGACGCCTCTCCTTCTTGTGGTCGGAGATGCGCGGCGTTGGTCCAACCGGCTGTTGTTTACATGCGTCGGACGGACGGCTTTCAAAACAAGCTTACAGGCTTTCAAGCTGCCGGAGCCTCAGAGCCCTACCGGGTTCCGCGGGCCTCGTTTGTTATGGGTGCCTTAGAGCCCTACCGGGTCTGAGGGGTTAAGGGTCAACGCACACTGAGTATCTACTAAGTTAAACACCGTTCTCCAAGTATTAGGACAGACTAGAGTGGGAGTGAGCACTGGTGACAAAATTACCCGGCGACCTATGTCCTCCGGTGTTTTCTTGATCAAATGAACCCGTAGATCCTGACGTTCTCGGACTGCCTCTAAGAAGGCGACCCGGATGTCACCTAGTGTCTGAATTGAATTTTGCAAAGTCAAGCGGCGGGACAAAGTAAGCGCCTTCTTGGCATCTGAGTCTGTAATTGCCTGATTACTGTAGTTTGAACTAGGGACTGGGCTATCTGACGACTCATCAAAAATTGTGATACGAGTCTTAACCCTCCAGCCCCGGGGGCTATAGCTCGCGACTGTGCTGTGGTACCGGGTGTTTTGACGATCTTTGGGCTATGTTAACTCCTCTGTAATTCAATGAATATGGCATGTAATGTAATGTTATGAATAAAAAAGAATAATGTTCCACAAACCTTCCCCTGTCGAATGGCGTTGAGTAGAGGTCTCTAGCCCCTCTGGTTGCATAATGGTGAGCGCGGGAAGACGAGTGCTTTTCGGCGGCAAATTCTTCCCGCGTTCGGACGCGTCGCCCCGGCCATGGCTACGACGCACCTAGCCGCTCGTCGCGCCAAAGTATTTATCTCCCTTAGACGATTTTAGTGTTTGATATTGAGAATGTGATGTTTATTTGATATTTTTATAGTTGTTTTGAGGCCAATTATATAAAGTATGTTTATTAGGGTATCACTGTCACTGATATTGCTAATTTTCACTCGATACCGTACATTTTATTAGTAATTGAGGTAGGTTATTGTTATATTAGGCACTGACTATTCGTTATTACAGGTTTATTATACTTTGGCCATCAAGTATTGTGTCTTGTGTCACTTTCACTTTGATAAATATGCTTTAGAGAGTGTCACCGTCACTGATAATGCTCAGTTTCACTCGATACCGTACATTTTATTAGTAATTGAGGTAGGTTATTGTTGTATTAGGCACTGATTATTCGTTATCACAGGTGTTTATTATACTTTGGCCATCAAATATTAGGTCTTGTGTCACTTTCACTTTGACAAATATGCTTTAGAGAGTGTCACTGTCACTGATAATGCTCATTTTCACTCGATACCGTACATTTTATTAGTAATTGAGGTAGGTTATTGTTGTTGTTGTTGTTGTTCCCCAAGCTGCCTGGCCGAACAGCCCCAAGGCCCTGAGTAAGGCCAAGGCCATAAATGAGCGCCCCCACAGAACCCTCCCTGCCGACCACAATAAAGCCTGGGTGACCGAAGCCACTCCATGGCGGGGGGGGGCTGAGAGGGTGCGTAAACGCCCGGGAAACCAAAGCCCCACCCAGGGCCCTGTGCCCCTCAGCAATTATGAAGAGAAAGTTGAGGGGCAAAGGAATAATGTGACGCTTTAGCTTCCAATCTTGGTAGATTGGGAGGTCAATCCACGGAAGAGACGCCGTCACTCGAGATCTAGAAAATATATAAGTAAAAGGAACAGTCAGAGTAAGCTATGGGTATGGCAGAGATCGCTCAGGTCTCACTCTGATAGACCAGCCCATCACCAGGGTAGGTTATTGTTGTATTAGGCACTGATTATTCGTTATCACAGGTGTTTATTATACTTTGGCCATCAAATATTAGGTCTTGTGTCACTTTCACTTTGACAAATATGCTTTAGAGAGTGTCACTGTCACTGATAATGCTCATTTTCACTCGATACCGTACATTTTATTAGTAATTGAGGTAGGTTATTGTTGTATTAGGCACTGATTATTCGTTATCACAGGTGTTTATTATACTTTGGCCATCATATATTAGGTCTTGTGTCACTTTCACTTAGTTATATGATTTGTAAACGTTTTATATACAATTTATTGTGTCTTTTTTCACTGATTTATATATTTCTATAGGTTCTAATCATATGAATTGATATGAATTGGTATATACATATGTGTCACTTTCACATATTATTATGGTGTAATTGTATTTGTATCAATTTTCTCATAATACATGACTTTTGTATAACAATAAATTGGTTTTCTTCCACTTTTTGCCTATATATATAGTGTACATATTGTCATTTTATTTGGCAATTTCAGTATGATTATTAGAACTCCAGCTTGGAGTGGATACCTTTGGATACCTTTGGATGTGTTCGCCGCTCCTCTAGCGGCACCAAGGAGCGCGACGCCCCTCGTTATGGGTGGTGATTTGGTGCAGTAGACTGTTTGAAGCGACAGCTCGCTCCCTTGCGAGGATGGGCTCGTCTGGCACTTTTTGCAGTTCGACATCTAGGGCTCTCTTGAAGTTGTCTAACGAGATGTCCCTCATGTCTCTTACTCGCCGTGGGAGTTTGTTGAAGAAACGTGGGCCTCTGTGTGATAACCAGCCCTCTCGCAGAGAGCCCATAGCACCCCTGTTATTCATCCGGGGGATTTCGCATTCCCAGCCTCTCCTATCACTGAATTTCATGACTATCGGAGTATGTAGGTTTGGTACTAAACCCTCTGCGATTTTCCACGTGTATATTATTAGGTAACGTTCTCTTCTACGTTCCAGTGAGTACAGATTCAGTGCTCTTAAACGCTCCCAATAGTGTAGATGTTTTATCGAACTTATATGCGAAGTGAAATTTCTTTGTACACTCTCTACGTCATTTATTTCACCTGCTTTGTATGGGGATGTTAATACGTTACAGTATTCAAGCCGCGGTAGCACTAGAGATTTGAAGAGCGTTATCATAGGCAATTCACCGCGTGTTTTAAAAGTACGCAGAATCCAACCCGTTAGACGTTTCGCAGCCGCCACTTTGACCTGGTTATGTACTTTGAAACCCATATTTTCAGACATTAATACCCCAAGGTCTTTCACACTGTCTTTCCGTTCTATTATGTGGTTAGATTCTGTTAAGTAATTTGTAATTTCTTTAACACCATTATTATCTCCGTACCGTATTAATTGGAATTTTTCCTCATTGAATTGCATGTTGTTTTCCCTGGTCCACTGGAACACTACATTCATGTCTTCCTGCAGTCGGCCCGTGTCCTCTTGTGTGTTTACTATCTTGCTTAATTTTGTGTCATCAGCAAAAGACGACACCGTACGTGTCTGGTGTTGGTATCTATGTCGCAAATTAGTATGAGGAACAGAAGGGGCGCTAGCACTGTTCCTTGGGGCACTGAGCTTTTGACATCCGAAGGCTCAGAAGTGACTTGGTTTACTGCTACCGATTGTTTTCGGTTTACGAGGAAATTGTATATCCACCGTCCGATTTTCCCAGTTATACCTTTTGCTTTCAGTTTGTGGGCTATTATACCATGGTCACATTTATCAAATGCCTTAGCAAAATCGGTGTAAATGACATCCACGTTTTTCTTTTCTTCTAGCGCTTTAAGAATTTTGTCATAGTGTTCCAAAAGTTGTGAGAGACATGATCTTCCCGCTCTGAACCCATGTTGACCGGTGTTGTGTAGTTCATTTGTCTCCATGAATGTTGAAATTTTGCTTCGCAGGACTCGCTCGAAAACTTTAATGATGTGAGAGGTTAGAGCTACCGGGCGGTAGTTTTTTGGTAGTGCTTTACTCCCTCCTTTATGCAGTGGGGCAATTATTGCGTTTTTCAAGCTATCTGGTATGTCACCAGTGTCTAGACTCCTTCTCCACATTATAGCCAGGGGTTTTGAGAGGTTTTCCTTACATTTTTTTCATTAGGATCGAATTCCAAGAGTCCGGGCCTGGTGCCGAGTGGGATGGCATGTTGGAAATGGCCTCTTCTATGCCTTTTGGACCAAAATCAATATCCAGCATCTGAGGGGTTTCCGTGGGGGAGGTTTCCATGAAAAATATATTTTGGTCTCTGATGACTTTTGTTTCATCAGGCTCACTGAATGCCATTTCATACTGCCTGCTTAAGAGTTCGCTCATTTCCTTTTTGTCCCCTGTGAAAGAGCCGTCCCCTTTGCTCAGTGGGCCGATGTTTGATGTTGTTTTATCCTTTTGTTTGGCGTATGAAAAGAAGTATTTGGAATTTTCCTTTATACCTGCAATAGCTTTCCTCTCCTCTTCCATATGTTGTAGTTCATATGATATTCTTAGCCTTTGTTCAATTTCCACAATTTCTCTATCTATTTCGACCTTTTGCCTATCCTGTAGATTTTGATATGTGCGTCTTTGTGTGAGTAATTTTCTTCTTCTGTACAGCCTCCTCCTTTCCCGATCTTGTTTGCTTCTTCGTTTTGTTTGTCTTGCAGGTATATGGTGGCTACAGATTTGGGTCATGGTTTCTGTTATTAAGACTAGACATTCTGCTGGTGTCAGGTTATCCATTAAATCTTCCCAGTATATTTCCTCCATTTCTTGATTTGACCTCTTCCCACCTAATGTTTTGTTATTGAAGTTAAATTTACTGAAGGGGCCGGTTTTTGTTCTCGATTCTGAGGTTGTCTGTACACTTTCTAAGGTTGTTTTGATCTCAATTAATTTATGATCTGAGTATGTTGTGTCCGATATGTTAATGCTGTGTTCTAGAGAGTCGTTGTTAGTGAAGACCAGGTCTAAGATATTGTTTTCCCGTGTGGGTTCAGCAATATGTTGGGTAAGACTAAAAAAATCACAAAGTTCAAAATGCTTTCTCGTATTAGTATTTGCTTCTCCGGTGTTATTTGCCACTAACTGGTTTTCTAGTTGTCTCCATTTAATGTTTGGTAGGTTAAAGTCTCCTAGCCATATAATATTTGGTGTTGGGTTCCCCAGGGTTTCCACTTCTGATTTTATTTTGTTGAGCTGGGTTTTGAATTCTTCTCGGGATGAGTCTGGAGGCCTGTATGTAACAATAACTGCTAAATTTAGGGATTCTATTTTAACTCCAAGTATTTCCACCAAATCATTACTGTTATTTAGGAATTCAGTACATATCAGTGAGTCATGTATGTACAAGGCTACACCTCCATGTGATCTATGCGTTCTGTCCGCCCTATGTAGGTTGTAACCAGGAATCCATACCTCACTATCTTCCTGATCTTTAATGTGAGTTTTCTGTGAGAGCCGCAAATATAGCGTTTCCTTCTTCTAGCAGGCCCCTAATAAATGGTACTTTGTTCGTGGTTCTATTTTTTAGGCCTTGGATATTTGCAAACAAGATTGGGGAGGGATTGTTTGGAGTACTATGTGTACCTAATAGTCTTCGGGATGTATTGGCCACTCTTGGGAGGCCAGGAGGTGCTCGAGGTGTTCTATGTGCTCTTCCATCTCCCTCAGTCTCTTCATCTTCATCTGCCCTTTCCCTCCTTGCCTTTTTCCTCTGTCTCGTCCTCGCATAGCTAGAGAGTTTTTTGGGCTACCATTCGTGTTAGGTCTAGCATATCTCCAAGTCCCTCTAATATGAAAAGCTGGGCATTTCATATTGTAGCAGGTCTTGTTCTTAAGTGATGTCTTGCAAAGGGATGGGTGGTGGTATTTGCAGATTTCACCAAATCTACATTTTCCATGACTGGTTATGTTGTTGCAAATTTTGGGATGAGCAAATCTACATGAATTCCCATTATATTCGCCCTTTTGACCAAAGTAGCACCTTCTTTCCAGATAATATCTGCACACTGGTGTAGACAACCCCAGTAGGTGGGGCTGGGGCTGGCAAGGGGTTATGTGGTGAGCTAAGTGTGGTTGTGGGTGATAGTAGGCTTGGTGTATGGGTGGGTGAGGCCTGCAGGGGGGTGGAGTTACGGGTCGGTTGTAGGTGGGCAGGTGGCAGTGGTGAGTGGGGAGACGATGTGGAAGGGGAGCCTGATATGGGGGCTTGTTGCATCCTACGTTCATCCTGCAATTGTATTTGATCAACAGCAGTAGGGTGGTCAATGGCCATAGATGGGATTAATGTGGGTGTTTTCTGGGTCTGGGGAGGTGTGGGAAGATGTGCGGCAGGGTTTGTGTATATGTAGGGTGCGAAAGGTTGTTGTTCGGCAGGCGATGTGTGTTGATGTGCAGGAGGCAATGTGGGCATTATCATGGGAAGGTGTGCGTGTGTGGGTTGTGATATTGTATGGGCCCTGAGGCCCCAATAGTTCCCCATTTTCTGTGAAAGGTAGCTATGTCTTGGCAATATTTCAGTCTATCTTGTACTTCTGTATTTTCTACAGTCTGTATGACTTGCCATGTGATATCGAAACAACTATCGCAGAAATGGAGGTTCTTCCCTCTTGTATTGTACGCCTCATTTATTGGTGTCAATCCTATGCAAATCCAGTGGTATGGTTGCTTGCATATCCGACATGCGCATGTGTATATTCATCTTACAACTCGTACAGTTGTCTCTGGTAAACATTTTTGTTTGTTTTTTTTGTTTTTGTTTTTGTTTTTCCACCCGCCCTTACATGGGGGAGAGAGAGAGAGAGGGGGGGGGGGGGGGGCTTGGAGGACAAGGAGGTGTTTGTTACGCGGTTTGTGGGGAGTGTGGGGGGGGGGGGGGGGGCCACTCGTTTACCCTCGTTATGTTTAAACTTTAAGTAACTTTAAGTAACACTTTCAATAATTATCTTATGAAACAGAATTCTCACTGGCACTCTAGGAAAATAACGAACTTTCCAGGCTACCTACAGTATATATAGTATCTATTTAAATTTTCATATTTTACCTATCAACTTGATTCAACACTGCTCAGGTTCGAATTTTCACCACATTTGAGAGAGAGAGAGGGGGGGGGCTTGGAGGACAAGGAGGTGTTTGTTACGCGGTTTGTGGGGAGTGGGGGGGGGGGGGGGGGGGAGGGGCCACTCGTTTACACTCGTTATGTTTAAACTTTAAGTAACTTTAAGTAACACTTTCAATAATTATCTTATGAAACAGAATTCTCTACTGTCCGTCCTAACACACTTTTTCCCGTTTTTGGTCGACTTTGTTTAAAAAAACGGAATATTACTCCGGCACTCTAGGAAAATTAACAGAATCTTTCCAGGCTCACTCTGGGGCGTACCTGTATAATATAGGAATCTAGGTTACTTTTGCATATTTTTTAGCCTATATCACTTGATTCATACACTGCTCGAGAGGTTCAGAATTTTCACACACACATTTGGGTTGCGTGGGAGATCTTTCTCTCCAATAACGTCACTAACGAACCTTCTGATACTGTCGAGAAATAATCTGCACTGATTAATTGTTTAAATATTGGTTTTGTCTTTCCTTCTGTTTGCTATTATTTACGATATTGGTTTTGGTCGGTACCCCTTTCCTGTCGAGGTTAAGTTTTCGCTTTTGGTAAAATCGTCTAGGGGGAGGGGAGGGGACTTGTCCAGGAGAGCAGAGAGGGATACTATGTGTTTATGACTTCCTTTTGCGTTGTCTACTGAGGGTATTTTGTTAAACAGCATACGTTTTTCCCCCCTGTTCCGCAAGCTAAAAGGTAAAAGTTTCCCCCCTGACTTTAATTCTCATGTATTATAACTTTTCCTAGTTTATTTAGCTTGATATACCGATGTTCACTATCACTTTTAACATCTTAGGCTTCCTATTTTCACGCATAGCCCTAGTTTGATTTCATAGGACTATAATACGCTCTAAGCACTTGTGGTCTTTTTTTCTTTTTTCCCTTCATTTCCCTTTCACACCCTCAGCCTTATGGGCCTGCCGCTAGGCGCTGTCCTCAGACTCAGTCGGCCAGTGGCACTGCTGTAGGAGTTATACAAATTTTTTCTTTCCTCGCAAGAACCGGCGTATATCTCTCGCAGATATTTTATCAATCGGTTCGATTTTGGCACTTCACAGAACCTGCGACACTAACGTTTGTTTTTGTGTGTGATTTTGTTGGGGGGAAGTTTTAATCACCAGTTATCCCGCGCGGATAGTCGAAAAATCTCCCGGACCGCCTGAACGGATGTGCTTGACTGACTCTATGACTCATCCTCAAGTGGTAATCCAAGAAGCACTCTAAAGCACAGAGTTCCGACCTTGCATCTATACCACACAGGACACACCTCCATGGTTGACTTTTTACCTGACTCGTCGGCCTCACCCGCTGCTGGGTGGTGTAGGGCAGACATGGCAAGACCGGAGAGGCCAACCGCTTCTGCTGTGTTCTTTTTCCTGATTCATTCTGAGGCAGGGAACCAAGCCTGTGCCCTAATGAAGGGGGTATTGAGCCACACTGCAAGCGTTTCAATAACTCGGGCCCAGGATGTGCCACTGCCCTCCTGTGGCGTAGCATACTTCTCCAGGAGCTCTTCCGATCCAACAACCTGCTTTTTGAACCTCCGCAGGCTATTGAACTTTCATGGTTTTGGTTCACATTACCGAAGCTTGTATTAATTGTAGGCATTCAGAACTGACATGTCCACCATATGAATAAAGAACTTGTTTGTACCATCTGGCACGAGGTACGCAGGCAGTCAATGAAGCCTAGCTGCATGTCTGACTTGTCCAATTCAGCGCAATGTTGATGTTGTAGTCCAGGACAGCATTCGGGCTTGGTCACCCTGGCCTGGTGGCGGAGATCCACCTTGCCAGTCTCCCACCATTTTTTCCCCCTTGTGGATGGTGGTCCAGGATGTTGACCTTCCGCTGGTCGTTGCCAGTGAATTGCCAGAATGGTCCCCGACTTCTTCTTGAACACATCACCTTTTTTGGTCTTTGGAGGGAAAGTTGGCATGTGCCCTTCCTTTTCCCCGTCGTACTACTGTGCCTACAGTCCCCGTCTTGCGCTCATGCAGGTACTGCTGTGTAAGTGGGGGACGTGTAATAATTGTCGTTGTAGAGGAATTGATTCTTATGAAAGTACGGGTCCATCCAGGCTTGCACCACTGCTTCCCGCCAAAGCCAATGAGGGGTGTCCACAAAGCAGAAGTCCCCTTCCTTCCCGTCGTAGGACCAGGAAGTCCAGGACATAGAGCCAGTTTGGCAGTCCGGCACATTTCCGCATAATTCAACACACCACTATCGCCCCTTTATATATTGGCCAAAGCGATGTCTTCGTTGCGGGGATGTTACTGCCGGAAGCTGAGTTTTCTCCCCGGAACAGCACAAGAGAACCCGTCTTCCTCAATGACGACCTTGCGGAAGGGCCCTTGAAGTTAGGAGGTGAAGCGTTCTCGCATCATCTCCGTACAACGTCCGAATCTGTCCACAGCTGTCACCGAGGTGAGAGGTGCGACGTCGGTTGTTGGTCGACAAGATGGAGCGCTGCGAGGCTGAGCTCATCCTACGTCGTTATATTCCCTTTTCCTCACCTGGTCGTCGCCGACATATATTTCCCCGAAGGTAAGGGGTGGATATCAGATCAATTGGTGATCCAATAGTAAGGCAACCTATGCTTCTTGACATGAGGCATTTAGCATGTGGAGTGCCAGGAACACCATGAACTCTTAATGATTCACTGGGGTCCACTGCCTCATGTGGCCCGTTGGTCACCTTGCCCAAAAAGTGGAACCTGGAATTGTGTGACCTGCTTATTTGTCTCTTTGACAACATGCCTATACCAAGCCTACCAACCACTCGCTCCTCATCAAAGAAGGGCCTCAAATAGTTCGTGTGGTGGAGCATTGGGGCCGCTTGCATGATAATTGGGGGTAATGCCTGAACCCTCCAGTACCTCATCAAAAGCTGGCACATCAGGGTTGTATCCATCCCCATCAACTACGTCTTGCCACTGAAAAACGTAGAATGGGTCTTGTCTACGCTGACGAGGAGCTCCAGCTGGTGGCCCAGCACGCCCACGGCCAACTCGGGAGGGGCGCCCTAGGGCGGCGAGGGCGTCGGCCAGGGCGGCGGCCAGCACGACGCCGGGCCAAGCGGATGGGTCGAGGGTCGTCGATGTCCATATAGTCATCGTCAGAGTGGTCATCTTGCCCTGACGGTGGACCTATGTAATCATGGCCAGAGTCTTCAGAGAGGTGCCCTTCATCATCAGTGGCCCCCACATAATCTGGCGGGGAACGAGTGATGCGTGGGCGGCGTGCGGGTGGGCGAGGTGGGGAAGGAGTGGCAGGTGAGGCTGTGTCCCCCCGAGGTCCTGGGCTCCTTGGCCTGCGACGAGTGACAGAAAGCAATGCTTCACTGTCACTAGGCCCAGGTATTGGTGATGCGAGCTCAAAGACTTCTTCAGGAAGACATGTTGAAGGCGGGAGAGGTGGGGAGGACCGTGGGGAAAGTTGCGGGGCGTATGGCTGGGGCCGGCAGGGGTGGACGCCGCGGGAGCCTCGAACAAAACTCTCTTACTTTTCTTAATTTTTTTGGTATATTTCCTGCCTTTCCCCTTTTCGGCAGCAGTATGTCTCCTGTCGGGGGACCTAGGAGGCAAATAGGCCGAAAGTGGGGGGTCCTCAACCCTTGGCAATGGTGGGGGTGGTGGGGAAGAATGCGGGGCATCCGGGTCATCTTGGGTGGCGTGGGTAGATAAGGGAGACAATGGCGGGCGAGAAGGGTCACCACGCTCACCCTCACTCACAGCCTCATCCTCACCAAGTATTTTGCTTGTTCCCTAGCTGCCGCGGCCGCCTTCTCAAGTATTTTCTGCTTATATAAGTGTAGCTTGAAAGGCGATTTACCTGGGGAAGGGCTTGGCGTCGTGTCACTTATGCGAAATTTGGTGAGTGACCTTGAACACTCCCCCCTTCCACCTCTCTCTCTGTTTACCTCAACCTCTCTGCCCTTCCACCTTGCTCTCGTACACCCTCTTAGTCATTCTCTCGCTTCCCATACGTTTCATATGGCCGAACCATCTCAATGTGCTCCTTTTCACACTTTCCAGCACATCTACATCCACATCACACGTACATAACATACATACATAACATTTTAAAACTGAGTGTTCCACACATATGTGCAGTTTCAGTCTCTTATCCTAATGTCCTCTTACTTCCTCATTCGTCTGTCTATCCCTCTATGTAACTCCGCACGCACTTCTCAAGTACCGGTAACTCATTTCCACCCCTCTCACTCTTTGTCTAAGTATTTCCACCAATGTTCATGCTTCGCTTCTGTAAGTCAGTGTCAGGATTACCACACTGTCATGCAAGGACTTCTTCACTTCCATGGTGACCACCCTATTTCTTGTTACTGCTTTCAGCGTTCCTACAACCCTCTTCCCCTGTTGCACCCTCTCCCGCACTTCTTCATCCATACCGGTACTCCCATCCTTACTCAGCACACTACCCAGATACTTAAATGAGCTGACAATCTCCGTAGCCTGACCGTTCAACTTCACCTCACACTCTGTGGCTTCACCCTTTTCAAAGACCGTTAATTCAATTCCGCTTTTTGCACACTGTTCCAAACATATTTACCAGACCCTGCAACTCCCATTCATTATTTCTCATTAGAATTGTATCATCAGCAAACAGCAGTAGGCTATAGGTAGCTTCCACTCGTTTCCCTCCCTTATCAGCGATACACCAACATCCACTGCTCTTCTTTGTATTTCTTTCATGACTCCATCCATATATACAGTAAACAACCACGGGGACATCACACACCCCTGTTTCAACCCAACCTTCAGATCAAAGAACTCGCTCGGCTCATTCTCCACACGTACTACCGCCTTTGCACCCTCATACATGCTCTTCACTGCTTTCAGCAACTTGCCATCTACTCCATATATTCTAAGTACTTTCCACATTCCGGTACCTTCTCTATCCACTCTGTCAGGCTTTCTCCAAGTCCATAAAGGCAACATACAGCTTTTGTTGCTTCTCCAGCTATTTCTCCACAACACATTTCAGGGTACCGGTAAAAATCTGATCTACACATCCTCTTCCCTTCCTAAACCCGCCCTGCGCCCTGCTCGTCACTTACGTATTTCTCTATTCTCGCTCTCACTTTCTCAATCACTATCCTACTGTACCGGTACATCTTCCCTACTACGCTTAGAAGATTACCACACACTCCTCATTCTCCTTTACCGGTACCCTTATACAAGGGGACTATTATGCCTGTCTTCCAGTCAACAGGTGCACTTCCCTTCTCCCATACTAGTTTACACAATGTCCATACCCATTCAATCACTACTTCACCACCATACCTCAGCATTTCTCCACACACTCCATAAATTCTTGATGGTTTCCCACATTTTCACTCTTTACAAGGCTACACACACTTCTGACCTGATCCCCACCTCTTCTTCCATATTTAATGGATCTATTATATACAGGTACTGGTACATTTAGCACTGAAAATTCTTCTGATATCCAAGTCTACTTAACCCTATCCAACATAAGTTACTAACATACTTACGGGTTGGCGGAGTGCCTGGTATTTCCCCCACAACAGTTTCTCTTACACTGAGGTACCGGTAGAAGTTGGAGGTCCTTGGTGGTACCTGTCAAATGTGCGCCCCTATAGTAAAATTGCACCTTTTCATCATCATATATATTGCCAGCAGGGGGCAAATAACAGAAAAAATAGACGGGAACTTAACGGCGAGCGAGCGACCTATGTAAACATGATGACCATCGGACCGTACACCCACATAAATAATAATAATAATAATCGTCTGATTGCTTATATAGCGCCCGTATCTCCTCCTTCGAGGATTCACAAGCACTTGACACTTCTTTAATCAACCAGAGACCATTACCCATCTCCCTTGCTCATGGAGAGACGGTAACTGCCGGCTATATATCAGATTTTTTTTTCAACATGAGCGGGGATTGAACGCGAGACCTGCAAGATGGGAAGCAGGCACGCTATCAACTGAGCCAGCCGGACGACTACATCCTTCCCTAAATTTTTACCGTGTGACAGCCAAGAGTTACTTTTATATTATAATTTTTTTTTTTTTCTTTTTAATTGATAGACTACAGTGTTGTTTTACAGCAAGGAAATGGGTATTTACCCATTATTCAACAATCTATAGGCTAATCACCCCCCTCCCCCCTCCCCTGGGCCCTTAGTGGGAAGGGCTATGAAGATCAAGGAAAATGGAGAGTTAAAGAGGATAAAATGGGAAAAATCTGTTAATTCTTTAGAACAACAACTCCTGTTTTTTTTAGGTATTTTTGTTATTTTGTTTTTTATTTTAAAGGTTTATTATGGATTAATAATTGTTAAAAAGTGAGGTAAGCAGTTAGCATTGCCATTTTCATTGTTAATTACAATTCCGATACCCCAACAATTTGCGGGAGAGTTTGGGAATGCTGGGTTTTGGATGAGGGAAAAAATAAGGGAAGGATATAGTATCCGCGCATACAGTCGTCTTGTTTATGTAAGTCGTGTTCTCGCTGTTACATTCCGGTCTATTTTGACTGCTATATAATATTATATCTGTTATTTGCCTCCTGCTGGCAATATAGGCTATATGATGCCTAACTGATCGGCATAATTTCGCTGCTTTGACGACACGGTGCGCCGTCGGTAGGCTTGACCAGCCTTTGCTCTGTTTTGATAGTCCTGGGCATTTAATTCCTTTATCATTACCACCAGGCCCACTGTCCTTATCACTGAATGCACTAAAGGCCCTAATAAACACAGGAGATACAAGGTTCAGGCAGAACAAAAACTTGTAAAGACTTATCATCATATAGCCTATATTGCCAGGAGGCAAATAACAGATACATATAGTAGTCAAAATAGACTGAAATGTAACCGCAAGCACACAACTTACATAAACAAGATGACTGTATGCCCGGATACTATATCCTTCCCCTATTTTTTCACCCATCCAAAACTCTGCATTCCCAAACTCTCCCCTAAATTGTTGGGGTATCGGAATTGCAATTAACAATGAAAATGGTAGTTGCCCGGCATGACCGAAGCCGCTCCAAGAACTCATGCCCCCAGGGAGGGGGCAGGGGTTTGTTGTGGCAGTTTGGCTCCCGGAAACTGGTCCCCACGGTTGGGAGCCGGCTGTCCTCCACTGGTCGGTGATCTTGTACCCGGCCGGGAGGTGGTCCCACGGCGTAGACACCGCCACTCTAGGACCCCAATACACCCCAAATAATCATAGCCTCCTATACAGACGACATAACACCCACATGCACACACCGAGAGGCTCGAGAGATAGAATCTACCTACACTGGAACAGAGAAGGAAACGAGGACAGCAAATTCAGATATACAAATGTGTTAGAGATATTGACAAAATCGACCAAGAAAACTTCATAGAGAGGGATGGAGGTGAGAGAACAAGAGGACACAGCTACAAACTAAAAGTGCTTAATAGTAAATCTGTTCTGAAAAGTAAAAGATTTCCTACCAACTCGATTAGTGGGTGGAACAAATTGCCAGCCGAAGTAGTGTCTGCACCATCAGTGCATAGTTTCAAAGCACGGTATGACAAACATATCTTAGGAGGCTGGAATTAACGAGCATGCTCACTCCCGCAAATACAACTAGTGTAAGTACAACTAGTGTAAGTACCAAGACCTCGACACAGCAAAACGTCTCCTTCAACCCTATCTCAACACATTACATGACTGGTGCACTACAAACAGACTCAATTTAGCCCCAGCCAAATCCACCGCAACCCTCCTCACAAGCTGGACAGCAGAACACAAATACACCCCTCAACTCACCATAAACAACACACCCCTAACACACATACACTCACCCAAAATCCTAGGAGTAACATATGATACTCTAATGACATTCAAACAGCACACCACAAACATGAAAAAGAAACTGACACCCAGACTTAACACCCTCAGGTCACTTGCCCACACACAATTTGGACACACCAAAGAAACCACCACCACAGTTTACAAACAATACATAAGATCAGTGATGGAATACGCAAGCCCGGCCTGGGCTTCTAACCTAGCTAAAACACATCATAAGACCTTACAGACTATTCAAAATAAAGCCCTAAAACTCATCACAGGCTGCACAGCTACTACACCTACAGATCACCTACGGTACCGTACATCAAGAAACCAAAGTCCTCAAAGTCAAAGACCATCTGGACATGAGAGGTACTCAATTCCTGGCAGCAGCCTCAACGAACCAACACCACCCACTACACTACATCGCAACACACCCACAGACACCAAGAAATATCAAAACAACACCCAGCACACGGTATCACTCACAAATACTGTCTTCTCTCCCTCTCTGCCCACCCCAAACTAGCTTCCAGAAGCACATCCATACTTATATCTCTCGCCGTTCCATCCAATCACTCATAGACAACACGCAGCTGCAGGCACGACCTTCCGAAATCCATCCTTCTGAATCCTCCCTTCCTCGCGAGGACAGAGCCCACCTGGCCAGGCTGAGATGTGGATACCATCCAGCTTTTCTGAGCTATCAGAAGAGACTGGATGACTCCGTCGACGACACCTGCCCGGGATGTAGCACAGCACCCCATACCATTAAACACATCATAAAAGACTGCATTTCACACAATCACTTACGCCAACAATACAATCTACACTCTTTGAGAGCTCTGTGGGAAAGCCCGACCGTGGCCATGGCCTTCCTTAGGGACTCGGGGCTGTTCGGCCAGGCAGCTTAGGGAACAACAATAACAACAATGACAATGGCAATAATAACTGCTTTCCTCACTTTCTAACAATTAATACACCATAATAAACCTTTAAAATGAAAAAATAAAATAAAAAATAAAATACCTATAAAAACAGGAGTTGTTGTTATAAAGAACTACCAGATTTTTCCCTTTTTATCTTCTTTAACTCTACATTTTCCCTGATCTTCATAGCCCTTCCCACCATGGGACCAGGGGAGGGTGGAATTAGCCTATAGATTGTTGAATAATGGATAAATACGTAATTCCTTGCTGTGAAACAACAATGTAGCCTATCAATGAAAAAATTAAGAAAATATATAATACCGTATAAAAGTAAATGCTTTACACTCAACGAGCGGCTAGGTCGGTCAATTCTACTACCTGCCAAGCGGGTGGTTTTACCCTAAACGAGCTTATTTCCGTGCTCATTTTCATGCATAAACAAGAGCCAGAGCGTAATACAATTATGTATCCCTGAAAAGGCGTTAATTGAGCTTTCTAATGACACCTGAACCATCCTTCTACGATCACTGGTTGTCTTGCAACGATCGTGCAACCGAAGGGCAAAATCGCTAAAATACGGTCATTTCGTTACATAATTACGTGTGTAGCGAGGGAGGGAGGGTGGATGTGTGTGTAGTATATGTCAGTAGGCCCACAGCAACCGTGGTGAGCGGTCATGAGGCAACCTATGCTCCTCCCGTCGCTTGTCTCTCTCTCAGAGCCAATATTGTGCCAAAATTGCACACAGACTTAAGTCGGGCCCTACCACATAGTCCTTTCTTCTCCATACAGACTTAAGTCGGGCCCCCCTAAAGAAGGGTTAAACTCTTGGCTGTCACACAGTAAATATTTAGGAAAGGATTTAGTATGTGGGTGTACGATCAAACGGTCGTCATGTTTACATAGGTCGATCGCTCGCGGTTAAGTTCCCGTCTATTTTTTTCTGGCAATATATATGATCATGACAATAAGTCATGGGGAGTGATGGGGGCAAAGCCCCCCCTCAATCTATTATTGTATCCCACGGCAGTCAAAAAAGATGGGAACATGATCGTAAGCGTCCGCATAGTGTAAATAAGGCGGGTGGTACACCCAGTACTGTAACTACATTCTTGCCAAAATTTACCATAGGCCTATTGTTAATATGCCTTTGCAAAGTCTGTGTATCGGTAGGCCTCTATGACATTCATGTGTTACTTTTCTTCTAGGGAATTTTGTCATAATTTTCAAGCAGTTGTGAGAGTCATGACAATCTTTCCACTCTGGAACCATGCTGATCAGTATTGTGTAGCTCATTTGCTTCTATAAACTATGAGATTTTTCCTCGCAGGACTTGTTCAAACATTTTAACCGCCGGCTACAGTATATCAGAACATTTTGTCAACCTGAGCAAGGATTGAACCTTAGTCAGCTGGGTGGTAGAATGGGTCGTTATCAACTGAGCTAGGCAGACGACTAGCTAAATAGAAATGGTATTACGAGAAAAAAAATAAAAAATAAATCAAAATATACTGTACAGTATATAGCCTACTTTCTTGTAGCCTATTTAAATAGACTAAAGAAACACCCTACATTTTCTTAAGTAGACTTGGATATCAGAAGATTTTTTAGTGCTAAATGTACCAGTACCTGTATATACTAGATCCATTAAATATGGAGGAGGTGGGGATCAGGTCAGAAGTGTGTGGAGCCTTGTAAAGAGTGAAGATGCGGGAAAGCATCAAGCATCTATGGAGTGTGTGGGGAAATGCTGAGGTATGGTGGTGAAGTAGTGATTGAATGGGTATGGACATTGTGTAAACTAGTATGGGAGAAGGGAAGTGCACCTGATGACTGGAAGACAGGCATAATAGTCCCCTTGTATAAGGGTACCGGTAAAGGAGAATGAGGAGTGTGTGGTAATCACCGAGGAATATGTCTTCTAAGCGTAGTAGGGAAGATGTACCGGTACAGTAGGATAGTGATCGAGAGAGTGAGAGCGAGAACGGAGAAATGGGTAGGTTTTTCAGGCCCCCTTCTCCCTCGTGTTTAGCTCCATTGTTTTTTAGAATTTAAGACATTTGGCCTATTTGATAATTTTAAGACTTACGCCCCATTTCTTTGTCAATATTAAGACCTTTCGTGCAATTTAGGTACTGGGTACTGGTATATTATTTTTCCGGGCGAGCAATAACGAGCTGTAATTTTAAGACTAACGGCCGGGACATTTTTCTACCAAAAAATATACAAATTTATCTTGAAGGTGGGTCTAATGGGTGTTTCTTACAGCTGGATGGAGGTCTAGGGAGGAAACCCCAAAATAATAATAATAAAAAAAAAACAATAAGCAAATACATACACCCATCTTCCATTCAAGCAAGGGTGTGTGATATCCCATTGGTCATTCAATATATATATATATATATGGCTGGAGTCATGAAAGAAATACAAGGAAGTGAAGTGGTTGTTGGTGTACTACTGATAAGGGAAGGACATGTTGCCTGTATTGTTTTTTGCTGACGATACAGTTCTTATGAGCGATAGTGAATGGGAGTTGCAGGGTCAGATTAATATGTTTTGAACAGTGTGAAAAATGCAATATGAAGGTAAATGCGGGCAAGAGTAAGGTTGTGGTCTTTGAAAAGGGGTGCAATCACAGAGTGTGATGTGAGGATTATGGAGGCTATGGAGAATGTCAGGTCATTTTGGCAGTATGTTGAGTATGGATGAAAAAGTGTGGCAGAGGGTGCGACAGGGGAAGAGGCTTGTAGGAACGTTGAAAGCAGTTACAAGAAATAGAGTGGTCAACATGGAAGTAAAGAAGTCCTTGCATGATAGTGTGGTAATCCCGACATTGACGTACGGGAGTGAAGCATGGATGTTGTTGGAGAGACAAACCAAGAGAGAGGGGTAAAAATGAGTTACTGTACCGTATTTGAGAAGTGTGTGCGGAGTTACATGGTGGGGATAGAGAGACGATTGAGTAAGTATGGTGTGGATATAGATACATATAAGCACATACAAATTTAAAGATCATTTTGTCCACAAAGAATGTGATTATAGTCTTACATCCTAAATGGCGGCTTTCCAGGCCTGTCAAGGGGTGCTTCTGTTGCCAAGTTCTTTATTTTGAGATCAGACCGGAGTACCTGATCCCACTTCATTCTAGGTCTACCCCTACGTGCAGCTTCCCCCACGTTCACTGTCCGGCATATCTTCACCCAGTTCTGATCATCCATTCTATCCATGTGTCCAAACCAACCAAGTCGGCTCTTGCGCATCACTTCACTGACACTCCGACGCCCTCTTAATTCCTCGCTCGATACCCCATCCCTGAGGTTAACCCCATATATCCATCTCACTATTCTCTTCTCATTCTATTCCATTCTATTTATATCCTCTGCTTTAACCGGCCATGTCTCCGAGGCATAGGTCATCACACTCCTAACACTCGAGGTATACACCTTCCCTTTAAGGTGAAGTGGGAGTCTTCTCAAGGTCAGAAGTGGCAACAGCTCTCTAAACGTCCCCCAGCCACTTTTGACTAGCAATGGAGGCAGCTTCAGCACCACCTCTGGCAGAAACCGTATCGCCCGAATAGCAGAATGTGTTCACACACTTCAGCGTTACACTGTCGAAATCAACACTAACAGGCGGCTAATTTAACACAAGTTCTCCCTTGCACACTGCACATTCAAAGTCTATGAGTCTTGTCAAAGGTACTCTAGCTCCACTACATCTCTTGTGTACCCAGTCACTACAGACACAACATTGAATTGAGTTACTTCCCACCCCCTTCCCACATAGTGTGCATGGATAGCCTAGTCACCGCTTCTTTCCATAGCTCCATGCCCTACTCCAATAATCATGATCTTTGTTTTTATCTATGTTAACTCTTAGACCCTTGTTTGCCATACCCTCCCTCCATATTTTGAACTTTTCCTCTGCTTCCTGCGCACTATATGCGACAAGAACTAGGTCATCTGCATATAAAAACTCCAATGGGAGTCTGTTCTAAAGTCCCTTGACAGAGCCTCCAAGCCTCCAGGACCAAAACAAACAGTAATGGGCTCAGCACTGATCCCTGGGAACTCTTCGCTCAGGACCCCATTCACTCTATCTGCTATCCGTGACCTTTCATACATTCTCATTATCTTATGCACCAACCACTCTTCTACTCCTAGTTTTCTCATAGCCCACGGCATTAATTCCCTTGGCACCCAGTCAAAGGCCTTCTCCAGATCTACCAAAAATAGGTATAACTCCCTGTTATTCTCTAAGAACCTCTCTTGCAGTTGCCTAAGAATGAAGATTGCATCAGTTGTGCTACATACCGGCATATATCCAACCTGCATGTCGCTGATGACAAAATTTTTCCTGATCATTCATTTAAAGACCCTTTGCTGACTTTCAGGACTTGATTGAGCATTTTCAAACCCCTATAATTTCCCCTGTCCGAACTACTTTCATATAATGTGTCCTAGGTATATCTTGAGTGATGCAAATCAGGAACTATAGGGCGAATATGAGTCTTGAAAGTAAACTTGCTGGCGATGTACATCCTTGCCCATGCTGCCTTCGCGCTCTTATAATATTGTTGCTCATAATATTCAAAATGAAGATAACAATTGAAACCCACTTTGATACTCACCCATTATGAAGACTCGTCTATATACATAGCCTACATACATACATAAATTTAAAGACCAAGTGCTCACCACAGACTGCGGTTCCGGTCACATGTCCTAATGGCAGTGCTTTAGAGAGCCCTGTTCTGAGCTGTCATAAGTTCTGATCCCACGTCTTTCTTGGTTTGCTCCATGGTGCAGCTCCCTCCACATTAAATTTTTCACCCAACTTAGTTCATCCATCCTCTCTACACATCCAAGCCTACTAGTATGCATTTCATCACTGATACACTTGATGCCTAACCATTTCCTCAGGTCTTCACTAGATATCCTATCTTGCAGTTTGGCCCCACACATTGATCACAAGCTCACCTTAGCATAATATGCATACAAAGTTTTCAACATCGGGCTTCTTCCTCGGTAAAGGACTTGAGGTCCCTTTATTCTAGTGCAGTGCTTCTTCCTGTGGTGTACCCAGAAGAGGCAAACGCTTCACTGAATTGAGTTCGCGCCCACCTCTTATCTGCATACTGTGCGTGGGTATACACCACTTTTTTCTACTTTTCCTAGCCACAATCTATTATGTAAGACCTAGGTTTTATCTATATTTACTCTTAAGGGGAACGCCCAATATTTACTCCCGATGGTACATACATACATACATACATAACATATTAAGACTGAGTGTTCCACACATAAGTGCAGTTTCAGTGTCTTGTCCTAATGGCGGCGTTCCAGGCAACCCTGTTAAGGGCTGCTTCACTTTTCAAGTTCTTGGATTTGAGATCGGCGCGTATAGTCCGATCCCAGGTCTTCCTTGGTCCACCCCTTGGTGCAGCTCCCTCTACAATCACAGACCTGCATTTTTTCACCCAATTTTGTTCATCCATTCTCTCCACATGTCCATACCATCCTAGTCTACTTGTACGCATCACCTCGCTAATACTCTTCATACCTAAACTTCTCCTCAGTTCAACATTTGTTATTCTATCCTGTAGCCTGGCCCCACACATCCATATCACCATTCTCATCTCATTATGCTCCATTCTGTTGACATCCTCTACTTTAACCCTCTCACGACCATAGGACGCAGAGGTTGCCAGATTAGCAATAAGAAATAGATTACTCTCACTGTTATAATTACCTCTCCAAAATTAGTTTTCTGCCCACAGCTAACTCAAAGACAACTGCAGAGGTTGAAGTAAACAAACTAAAGGTTTATAGATACCCCTGACGGTAACAAAGGCTTTAAAGTATCCCTAATAGGCTCAAAAATCGCATCAGGATGTGAGAGGGTTAACGGCCCATGTTTCTGAGGCATACGTCATTGGAATTCTAACACATGAGGCATACACCTTTCCCTTCAGGGGGAGAGGCATTCTTTTCATGGTCAGGATTGGCATCAGTTCTCTGAACTTCCCCCAGCCACACCTAATTCTAGCAACAGTGGTAGCCTCGGCCCCACCACCGGCAGAGATGGTATCTCCTAGGTAACAAAACTTGTTCACCAGCTCCAAAGACTCATTTCCAAAATTCACAGCCACAGGATCATCACTTAACACAAACTCGCCTTTGCACACTACGCACTCAAATTTCACTATTTCTGACTTATCCTTCGGCAGGGTTCCCTTTATTCTACTACAGCGCTTACTCCCATGGTGTACCCAACATCGACAGATGCTACATTGAATTGAGTTAACGCCCGCTCCCTTTCCACACACTGCACATGGGTATGCACCGCTCTTTTCCACATTGCCTCGTCTCAATCTACAATGCATAACCTTGGTTTTGTTAACCCTTCTTTGGTGGCGCGCAACTTATGTCGTGTGAAATAAATTTGGACTAAGTGGCGGTTCACAACTTATGTCGTGTGCCATTTTCAGCACGTAATGTTGCAGCCAGGACTGATGATGCTGGTCTTGAATGTGAGCTATTTGCAGACTCATTTAATCTCACTCAACTAGTCAACCAACCCACCCGTGTACCAGATAATCCTAATCATAATTCCCACCTACTGGACTTATTTTTAACAACCAATTCAGAAAATTATGATGTTACAGTGAGGTCCCCGCTTGGATCTTCTGATCACTGTCTGATACAGGCCACCTGTCTATCACCTACCACACCTTACCACTCTGAACCTGTTTTGGTGACTAAATGGCATTACGATAGGGCAGACTGGGAGGGTCTTCAAGGTTTCTTTATTGATATTCCCTGGACCTCTTTCTTTTCTAATGATGCACACTCCACCTTGAGCCACATACAAGATTTTGTAAAAATTGGAATGGAAACTTTTATTCCTCATCAAAAGTACAGTAAAAGATCTAATTCACCTAAATGGTTTGACCATAATTGTGCTAGAGTAACTGAACAAAAAGCAATAGCCTACAATGCATACACAAGATCAAAAACACATGAAGCCTTTAATTACTTTAGAAACATCAGAAATCATGCCAAAACTGTATTAAACCTAACTAAATCAAACTTTCTCCACAAGCAGGCAAATAAATTTCTAAATAATCCAAATGATAACAAAATATTTTGGTCTACTCTTAACTCATTTAAATCCAACTTCACTACTGCTTCATCCATTCCACCATTAAAATCTCCGACTGGCAATCTTGTAAGTGACCCACGAGGTAAAGCTAACCTTCTTGCGGATATTTTCTCTACCAACTCAACCTTAGATGAAATAAATCAAGATGTCCCTGTACTTAATTTTAATTCGCCTGAAATTCCCTCACTTAAGATCCACACCAGACATGTCAAAACTATTTTGCAGAATCTCTCGGTAGATAAGGCTCCTGGTCCAGATGAAATTCCTCCAATAGTACTTAAGAATTGCTCCTTGGTGCTCGCTCCTGTATTGGCAAAAAATTTCCGTCTGTGTACTCATACCTCATGCTTCCCAGTACCCTGGAAAGAAGCAAACATCCATCCAGTTCCTAAAAAAGGTGCCTCTTCAGATCCATCAAACTACAGACCAATAGCTATAACTTCCACTCTTGGTAAAGTCTTTGAAATTATATTAAATAATCACATAATTAAGCATCTTGAGAATAATAAATTAATCAGTGATAGGCAATATGGTTTTAGACGATGTCGATCAACTGCAGACATGCTTTGCCTTCTTACGCATCAAATCAACCAAGCTACAGACCAACATGGTGAAACACATACAATAGCACTAGATATATCAAAGGCATTTGATAGAGTCTGGCATTAATCCTTATTGTCGAAGATGTCACACTACGGCCTTGCATCATTAGTTCCACTAATTTCTTCTTATCTTCATAACAGAAAAATGTGTAATGGTAGATGGCCTTTATTCTCAATTTAACTCAATAAATGCTGGTGTTCCCCAGGGATCAGTTTTGGCCCCAATTCTGTTCCTCATTCATATCAATGATCTCATATCTACCACTCATAATCCAATACATTCCTACGCAGATGACTCAACACTCCACAGTTCCTTCACATTTACCAATTCTTTCACCCAACCCGATCTTATAAATTCAAAAATAAACACTGCAATTTCTCTGAACCAGGACCTTTCTAGAATTAATGGATGGGGACAAAAGAATCTAGTTTCCTTTAATGCACAGAAAACCAAGTACATTCAATTTTCTAACCGACAGAATCTCACTGACTCCCATATATTTTTTAATGATGTAAATATTCCCACTTCCCCTAGTATTGACATTCTCGGTGTAACATTAACTACTAACTTGAGCTGGACACATTATGTTAGAAGCATTGCTAAGAATGCCTCTAAAAAACTGGGACTCCTGTACAGAGTTCGAGAATTCTTCACTGACGAGCAGTTGGCCGTGATATATAAAAGTCATGTGCGTTCTCAGATGGATTACTGTTCACCTCTGTGGGGTGGAAGTGGAGTGGTTGCATTGAGGCAGTTGGACAAAATTCAAAATAAAGCTATTAGATTAATCAATAACCCTGCAATCACACAGGACCTTCCTACATTATCCATACGAAGAAACGTTGCATCCCTTGCATTATTCTACAGATATTTTCACAGCAATTGTTCCGAGGAACTTGCTTCAATTGTGCCGCCTCTCCACATCTTTCCCCGTAGAACTAGGGCAGCTGAGAGCGCCCATGAATTTACACTTTCTCCTCCACAATGCAGGACTTCTGCTTATCAGAATTCATTTATCCCCAGAGCTACTACTCTTTGGAATTCACTTCCCTCGAATTGCTTTCCACAAACTTACAATCTACAAATGTTTAAATCCAGTTGTTACAAACATTTTATGAATGGAGGATGCCTTTAGGCACATGGACCTTTTTGTTTTATCTGTGTTTTTCCTTCCTCCGTTCATTGTCTCAAAAAAAAAAAAAAAAAAAAAAAAAAAAAGAGAGAGAGAGCTGAGCGGTGTGAGGAGCGTAGTAAGGCTATGACCGCCGTCCACCACCGCGGTGGGCCAACTGAAGTGAAAACCACCCTTCCATCCCCCCTCACACTCGCTACACAGGGAATTATGTAGGGAAAGTACCTAATTACATGGTTTTTGCACTCGTGTTGCGCGATCGTTGCAAGAAAACCAGTGGTCGTACAAGGATGGTTGGGGTGTCATTGGAAAGCTCTGTTTATGCCCTTTCAGGGATAGATACTTGTTTTACGCTCTGGGTCTTATTTAGGAATGAAAATGATCACGTAAACAACCCTATTTAGGGTAAAAACACCCCGCTGGGCGGTACATATAAATTACCGCCTAGGCCGCTCGTAAGGTGTTAATATTGACTCTTAAATCCTTGCTCACCATGCCCTCTCTCCACTCTCTGAATTTGGCCTCAGCATCTTGCATACTGTCAGCTATTAGGACTAAAATATAAATATATACAAAATATGTATTTTTGTATATATATATTTAATATTGACAGAAAACTTGAATATGTAGACGATAATAGGGTTGGGTGGTGGCTGATAACTACCGTGTTTGATGGAGGAGCAATAATGGTTTGGTAATAATGGTTTGGTGCTTTCATAGGTACGCCACGGTAGCCTTGTCCGTTTCCTAGTCATTCAGGTGTGACTTTAACCTCATGACACAGGGACAAGTGGCTTAATTATCCACTTTTGGTAATGCACAATATTACCAAAAGTTAGGGCACGGTGTGAACAAGTGGCAAAATATCATTCTGATCCAACTGTTTGTTCACAAGTTATTCACGAAAAACGATGTAACACGGCCTCTGAAACCCATAGTAGTAACTTACAGAAGGTGTTTCTTTAATTTAATCTCAGTAGTTGTTATATATATATATATATATTGTACAGTATCTATTTTTGGAATTAGGCGATTAGAAACTTAGGTGATTTTTTGTACAAAATGTCCAGAAATTGAGGAAGTGCTGTGTCCAAATGGGGGGGAAATAAGAGGTTATAATGCGATTGTTTTATAAATATTATTTATAAGCTTTCCAATGATATATGAATCATCATTGTATGACCAGTAGTTTCTAAGCCGATGGCAATCAAATTACTGTATGGTATTTTGCGTTTTGAGAAAATGGCCCACAAAGTTTGGTTAGTGTTTTTCACAAGGGTAATTAATTTGGAAATTATTCTTGTATAATTTATAATGATTTATGCATATACAGTATATTAGTCCATACAGATATACAAACAACTATAATCTGTTTCTTTTGAGCTGACGGTAAATTGAATCTCTTAGCAGCTAATTTCTCGATACTTAATGGAAAAATATGAAACTACTGTGTCCTTGCATCATATTAATACCAAATTTATATAATTAGCACCCTATTTCACTACCAAATCTTCAAAATAACCGAGACATCTTGATGAGAACATTTACAATTTACCGTCAGTTGAAACTAAACAGAGTATAACTAGTTTTCTTTTGGCACCTGGTCCCCTCTTATATTTTCAACTCAAACTCCATGTTGAGTAATCGGTTATAATATACCTTCCAAGTATTTATTTATCTTTTACTTTTTTTTTGTCAGCTTAAACAATTGTCCCATTATCATTCCCGACATACTTTTTACTACCACGTCTCTACTGTCATCCTTAACTCGCCTAGCCCATTGGTGATGGGCTGGTCTATCAGAGTGAGACCTGAGCGATCTCTGCCCTACCCATAGCTTACTCTGACTGTTCCTTTTACTTATGTATTTTCTAGATCTCAAGTGACGACGTCTCTTCCGTGGATTGACCTCCCAATCTACCAAGATTGGAAGCCAAAGCGTCACATTTTTCCTTTGCCCCTCAACTTTCTCTTCATAATTGCTAAGGGGCACAGGGCCCTGGGTGGGGCTTTGGTTTCCCGGGCGTTTCCGCACCCTCCTCAACTCCCCGTCATGGAGTGGCTTCGGTCACCCAGGCTTTATTGTGGTCGGCAGGGAGGGTTCTGTGGGGGCGCTCTGTTATGGCATTGGGGCTGTTCGGCCAGGCAGCTTGGGGAACGACAACAACAACAACAACTCGCCTAGCTAAGTTTAAGATTCCATTGGGATTTTCTGCGTTACTCAGTTTATGACCAAGTTGTGTGTAATTTTCTTTGGCTTTTATAACTTGTTTTTTTATTTAAACTATTGCTCACCTCAATAAAGTTTTATTAACCACACGCTATGTCCATCAACATCTATTCTTACTCAATATGTTATCAATCTCACCCAGTGTTACCGGTACTAGCCTCACTCTGCTCTAAGTAGGGACCTTGAGTCACCTTGTATGTCTTGTGATTGATGGTTAGAAAGGGGTAATTGTGATCATCCAAAATCATTGGCCACTTTGACCTATTGATGACAGGCCATCCAAAATCCTACTTCTACCTGTTGATCTTGAATGGTCTCAATGCCTCCATTAGTAAAGGTTATTAGATTTTTAATGACTCCCATGAGCACCTGTACCTCGGTTTCACCCATTAATAAAACAATATGTCAGCATCTGTGGGCATTCCTAACCTCACTCAGTCAACTTCTTACACCCATTTCAATTTTCAACTTCATTGGTAGGTAATGTCTATCTATCTATCTATTGCCTGACGTCGTGATCCTCGAAGGGGTGGCCACGAACGAAACGCCCCCATGGACCTCTGTCCCCAGTCAGTTGACGACCCTCCCAACCAGCACTGCCTTCATCCATATACTTCTTCACTACATCATTCCACCTTTCTCTCGGTTTACATCTCCTTTTCTTTCGTTCCACCTCGCTCTCGTACACGCTCTTAAGTCATTCTCTCGCTTCCCATATGTTCCATATGGCCGGACCATCTCAAGGTGTTCCTTTTCACACTTTTCAGCACAATGCACATCTACCTCCACACCACACCTCCTTCTTACTTACTCATTCGTCTGTGTATTCCTCCATGTAACTCTTCAGGCACTTCTTAAGTAACTCATTTCCACCCCTCTCACTCTCGATCCGAGTTTCTCCAACCACGTCCATGCTTCGCTTCCGTAAGTCAGTGTCGGGATTACCACACTGGCATGCAAGGACTTCTTCCCATCCATACTGACCACCCTATTTCTTGTTACTGCTTTCAGCATTCCTACAACCCTCTTCCCCTGTTGCACCCTCTCCCGCACTTCTTCATCCATACTCCCATCTTTACTCAGCACACTGCCCAGATACTTAAATGAGCTGACAATCTCCATAGCCTGACCGTTCAACTTCACCTCATACTCTGTGGCTTCACCCATTTCGAAGACCAAAACCTTGCTCTTCCCCGCATATACCTTCAAATTCCGTTTTTTGCACACTGTTCCAAACATATATACCAGACCCTGCAACTCCCATTCATTATCGCTCATCAGAACTGTATCATCAGCAAACAAGCAGTACAGGTAGCTTCCACTTGTTTCCCTCCCTTATCAGCGATACACCAACATCCCTACTTTTCCTTGTGTTTCTTTCATGATTCCATCCATATATACAGTAAACAACCACAGGGACATCACACACCCGTTTCAACCCAAGATTCAGATCAAAGAACTCGCTCTGCTCATTCTCCACACGTACTGCCGCCTTTGCACCCTCATACATGCTCTTCTTTGCTTTCAGCAACTTGCCATCTACTCTGTATATTCTAAGTACTTTCCATATACCTTCTCTATCCACTCTGTCATAGGCCTTCTCCAAGTCCATAAAGGAAACATACAGCTTTTGTTGCTTCTCCAGATATTTCTCTACAACACATTTCAGGGTAAAAATCTGATCTACACATCTTCATCCCTTCCTAAAACCGCCCTGCTAGTCACCTATCCATTTCTCCGTTCTTGCTCTCACTCTTAATCACTACCCTCATACATGCTCTTCACTGCTTTCAGAAACTTGCCATCTACTCCGTATATTCTAAGTACTTTCCATATACCTTCTCTATCCACTCTGTCATAGGCCTTCTCCAAGTCCATAAAGGCAACATACAGCTTTTGTTGCTTCTCCAGATATTTCTCTACAACTAATTTCAGGGTAAAAATCTGATCTACACATCCTCTTCCCTTCCTAAAACCGCCCTGCTTGTCCCCTATCCATTTCTCGGTTCTCGCTCTCACTCTCTCAATCACTACCCTACTATACACCTTCCCTACTACGCTTAGAAGACATATTCCTCGGTGGTTACCACACGCTCCTCTTTCCCCTTTACCCTTATATAGGAGGACTATTATGCCTGTCTTCCAGTCATCAGGTGCAGTCCCCTTCTCTCATGCTAGTTTGCACATTTTCCATACCCATTTGATCACTATCTCACCACCATACCTCAGCATTTCCTCACACACTCCATCGATTATTGGTGCTTTCCCCAACTTCACTCTTTTCATGGCTTCACACACTTCTGACCTCCTGATCCCTACCTTCACTACTTCTCTTCTTCTCCCTCCCATACCCCATCCAATTATATTTGTTGGCGCTCCATTCCTTACATTCAGCAATTCGTTGAAGTGCTCCCTCCATCTTTCGATTCTCTCTTGCTTCTCGGCTAGCACTCGCCCATTCTTATCTTTCACACCCTTACTGTTTCCCTTGCTACCTTCCCTAACTTTCTTGACTTCTTTCCAGAACAGTTTCTTACACTCCCTCCATTTTACACTCAGATTCCTTCCAAATTCTTCATCTACTCTTCTCTTTCTTTCCTTCACTACTCTCTTCACCACTCTCTTTTTCTCCAAGTACCTCGCTCGTTTCTGTCTCTCCAAATCTTCATTCCTTCTACTACCAAACCACTCTCTATACGCTTTCTTCTTGTCTTCCACAGCTATTTTGACCTCTTCTGTCCACCATGCTGTACCCTTCACTCCCCTCCCTCTTTTCCTTACTCCACGCACCTCCTCACATGCTGCACAGATCTCTTCCTTAACCTAAGAAGTGCGCATGGGGGGTATGAGACACCACACTCCTGTGCTGACGTATTTGAGCTGTTCCCATCACTAACATCGTTATTTTACCATAAATAGCATTAATACTTATCCATATGCGCCTATTATAGGTTGATTATAAAGGTATTAACCTGTTACAACAATAAAACAAGTGGAAACAGTTTGGATGGTCAAAGTCGGCGATACAGGCCGGGAGTTACATAATGTATGGCTGAGGCAACCTCCCTGCCCTCCTCCCTCCCTTGTCGGAGACACTGTTACGCAGTAGTCTCTCTCTCGCTCTTTCCCACGCTTGGTAACAGTGATGACAACGCCCTGCTACCAACTCGCTAATGTTAGCACGAAAATAGACCACAGAATAAGGGAATAACAGGGAAAATAGGTGATAACTGAAGGAGGGGAGGAAAGTGGGGAAGGAGGGGAGGTGGAGGAGTGATATTTGGCATGGCCCAGGGGCAAAAAAAAAAAAAAAAAAAAATTGGGTGTTTTAAATGGATTTTTGTTTTCCCTTACTCTTAAGAGTCTTCCCGCAGTCCGCCGGGGGAACTCTTAAGAGTCTCCCCGCAGTTCCCGGGTTAAACACTTTGCTCACCTCCTCCATTTCCTCCATACCTTCCAGGTCAAACCTACCTAGTCGTCATTCTACTGCTCTCCTGAACTCTTCCTTGATTTCCTCCTCCTGCAACCTCTTCACCCTCCTCGCCATTCCACCTTCCTCTCGCCTCCCTCCAGCTAGGTAATGTAATCAACCTAATTTAACCTCAATATACCGTACCTCACTTGACCGAGTTGAATATTACATAATTTCCGAAGAGTGGGAAAACAAAACAATCACACGGCTCTTTTCTGTTGCTATGCAGTAACCACTAACTTAAATATATGTGTTCCATTAGCATATCACTCTTAGCTCCAATTACTTATGTTATTACTATCAGTATTTAAGACTTATGATGCGGGCATATTTCCGCTATATTAGGTCTTATTCAGGCACTCCTGAATTATTAAGCAAGTGTCTGAATGAAATTAAATGTATTCAGCCAAATACTAGAAGACAATAGCTTCAAAATTACACCAGAACATGCTTCGTAGCACGCAGGGTTAACCTGCAGCGCTATCATAGACATCGGTAAATATTCGCTAATAATGAACGTCTTGCTACATTTGCATTTTGCGGCGCTGCATATGTCTAGCGAGACATGGCTGAACCTCCTCAGTGCCCCAGCCGCCTGGCTGGAGAGTGGACAGGCCTGCTGCGCTCCCGCTCACTCGCATTCGTCTCCTCAGGCTTTAAGAGGCTATAAGAGCATGTAAATTGCTAAAAAAATTATATGGCGTTCCAGAACGGTCGCCGCAGGCAATGGGTTAAAATCTTAGAATCGATACAATAGTACAATTGTGTATTATTTTATTTTTGTTGTCTTTTATTGAAGGATAAGCCATGGGCTTATTCCCCCAAAATAATATTCAATTAAAAGAATCAAGAACTCATAATAGGCTGTGCTTTTGGTGTGACATCTCGGAGCCAAATACCTGAGCCACTAGTGGCCTGTAGATGTTGAATGTTTTATGTTTTTATAGGGTAAAATATGACATTATCAAGTATATAATAATATGCACAACTTTATTAAAACAAACATTTTCAATTCTTTTGACAGATCTGATTCCATCGCAGCCAATAATGAAGCCCTAGCATGTTCAGTTTCAAATTCCAAGGCAAGATGCCTCCCTCCGAAGTTAACCATGCAAGGAATACATGTTAGAAGAGGATTTGCTCAAAATCAACAAGAACAAAATATTGATTTATTTGAAAAGGTTTACATATCTACAAGCATGCATGGCAGACAACCTTGCATGTTTAGCCCCGATCCACTCGGTGATGGTTATGGAAACGGAGAGGGTAATCTGTAACTTCATTTACTGCTGCACAATTGTTTGGGATTACCTGGCTCCAGCACCATCTTACCACCTCTTAGGACCATGTGAGATTTCTAGATGCAGTGTATTGCTATAGGGCCGTATATTCTTAATTACACGTCTGCCTACGTGGCTTGTGGTCAGATGATAATCAAAGTTCTTTGACTTGAATATAATCACACTTGATATAAATCATACAGACACAACATTTACAATCATTCAACACTGAGTGAGTAACTGGTACACTTTGATCAACCTTAACCCCTTCTGTGCCAGCGACGTACGTTGGCCGACAGTAAAAAAGTAATTCGCCAGTACCAGCACCGTACGACGTGTGTCAGTAATAATCGGTCCTTGTACCGAGCGGTACCTGGCACCATGACTTGTAAACATTGCTTTGAGATCTTGGCAACACTTCTCAGAGTGTATCTAAGGTCCCACGGGCGAGCTGGCTCAGTACTCGTCCAGCTTCCGGGTTGAGAGGATGCTCTCTCTCGACTTTAAAGCCAATTTGGCTACAATGCTTGGTACTGGAGGTTATATTTATAGTAATACCCTCTGGTAACGTAGGGGTTAAGCCCGGTTCACACGTGTCGTTTTCTGTGCCGTATGTATAATTTTAATGACGACACAAATATTAAGGCAGTATAAATACGTTTTCCTATTGATCGTGTACCTGGTAGTTGTCGCAGCACCACCAAAGTAAACATGTTCTCCTTCGTTCCCCTTCAGATACAGACAATACAACACCAAACTAGATCTAAAACTACACAACAACAGCAACAACGTGCTTCTACACTAAAATCTTGTTTCCCTTCTACAGTGCGCATAATTATGTCCAGGTACCGTTGCCCACTTAAGTTCTGTTTCTAATCGTGATCTGAAAGTAAAAAAGTATGAAAGTAAAATTAGTATATGAATCAATTGCGTTTGCAGTTTCTTTTAATAATCACTTTACTAATAAAATGAGTTAAGTGCTACACTCGTAAGTCAATCATGCGCAATATATTTCCATGTATATGATCACAGAGAGGAACAGAGATTACATAAATATGTGTGCAACTGTAGGCTATGTGATAGTTTTGTTTGATCTATTGCCCTAGTTGATATGCATTGAATTGTGGTGGTGCATCTTCTTTCAAAATTTGGAAAGAAGCACCAAGAGAGATCTGTTCTCAGTCATGTTGACGATCGTCTAGTTCAAGTTGTTTACCTTGCATCCAGAAAAGTACGTTCCGCATTTCAGAGTCCGGACTGCACTTTGGAATGCGGCACGCAACGCTCGTTTAAACTTTGGTTTTCTGTGTCCGGTTTTCGTATGTGACATTACAGGCTCAAAAACGGAACCTCAAAAGACGTCTCTTGTGAACCGGGCTTAAATTAATTAAGTCAGCCTCATTCGAGCTTAGCCCCTTCTGTACCGGCCATGTAATTTTGTTCTCCTTTATTCTGGCTACTATTAAATTAATTTATGTTTAATTTATGTATGGCCACCACCAACTAATATGCTTCAAACTATCTCACTTTATCATTTTTACTACCACAGATCCTTCTTAAACTGCACAAAGTTGTCTAAATATAGCTAGAATAAACTTAAAGCAACGTGAATATGTGATGTGGACGAAACTGCTGAAAATAGAATCGTGGTGAACCAATATGGTTGGGTTATTGATAGCGGCAGTACAATATACACATAGATTAAGTGAGAATCGGAGTAACTGTAATTGGCAAGTAATATGAATGACCTTTTTCTAGGTAAAGTACACTGAGATTATTTTGTGTTCACTGCCAACAGAACGAGATTAGGCCTATGAGGTGTTGTGAAATGGACTATCCGTTAGTGTGCCTGCGCTTGCGCTTTTACTAAGATAAGTTAATATAATGTATTGCCGTTCTGTAAGTAGACTATGCAATACCAATAGTAACAGCTTTTATTATACTAGATTTCACATAAATATACATCAATATAATAAACACTTTAAGATTTCACCCACTCATCTGCATGTAAATAATTCGTCGAAATAAGTTTTTTACATTCCTTGGATATTCATTATACAAATATTAACCTACATATTGGTGAGAACAGTTTATAAATGATATTTCAAAAGTAACTCACTCAACAGTTTGTAAATATGTGCAAGGGAAAGTTTATACCATTGATGATTATAGCCTACCGGTACCAGTTTCATTTGTATATTGAACATGATTGGCTGGTAAACAACTTATTCCGACGACTGTACATAAACACATAAGAAAACTGGAGTTTGCAGAAAGCTTATTGGCCCACACTAGGCAAATCCCTTTCACTCCCAAACCATATTGTCTGTGGTAAACTATCAATGGAAGTTAAATATTACTAAGCTATAATGAATAAAATAAAATCAATCTAAATTAAAACTACTCTCATATCTAAAATTAATTCAATCTGAAACAAGCTAATTTATATCCAAAGGTCTCCCATAATAAATTTATATATAGGGTAAGGTTATAAGGGTTAATATTAGCCAGGAATTAACTCACCAATAGTTCCACGTGGCAATGAGGCAAGGGAGAACGTTTACCCAATATGGCGGACAACGGGGAACGAGACTTCGGTCCCGAGACTCGAGTCAAGCGAAAGAAAGAATAAATGATTACATGGGAATGGACATGAATATTATGCTTATCTGTCAGTCAGTCATGGGCCATGGCGTCGATGAGAGCGTCGTGATGGTGTAGCTGTTTGTATTGCTGTCAGTGTATTGTGATTAGAGGCACAAAAGCGCGATCAACTGAGGGCGGAAAATGGATGTTAACTGGTTGGTGTTCGAGGAGGCTCTGCTCTCTCTTCCTCAGAGGCACACCTTGCTGCCTTGGCAAATGCCAGGAGCCCAAATTATCGTACCGCATCTAGGTTGCTCTATACAATAAATTATATTAATATATACGATAAATTCATATATACTACATAAGACCATGGCAATATTGCTTAATAGCATATTAGGCCTTTTATAACTTAACTTATTTACAATCTTATAATATACGAGCTACTCGTCCTACGTCTGCTGCAGGAGCGACCATGACGTCACAGAGACATACGGGATCACAAAAGAGTCATAGCCTATCGTATTTACGATACACTCCCCCCACAAAAAAATACCTGAACCCCACCTTAAACTTAAAGTTGCCCAGAGGCTATCTTCTGACGCCACATGTCGACGGCGCCAACAGCAGCGCGTCTGGGATGCGTCCCGGTCCGAGAATGATCACCATCAGTAAGAGGCGAGTCATTACTTTGAGAATCCTCGGACCCAGCAATAACAGGTGGAGCATCAGATTGCAATGCGGAATCGAGCTCCAAAGCATACAAACGTGCGATAGGACGAACAGTAGTTCCAGTGGCTGTCTTTAATAGCGCCACCCGCTCTACAGAGTCTGCCCCCTTGTATACCTCCAACACGCGGCCCAATTTCCAGTATAAATGAGGACTAGCTTCTTTAATTAAAACAAATTCACCAACTGTAGGTGCCGTTGGTCTACCAGAGGGAGTAACTCTCCTTTCCCTCAATGCTAACAGATATTCATTAATCCACCGTTTTCTAAAATCTTCTATTATCCCCGATATATACTGGTATCTCTTAGACACCGCTACCTCAGAGTACAACGAGGGATCCTCTAACGCTACTATAGATTGGAAATCAGATGGAAACGCAGTCAATGGTTTTCCATATAGCAATTGAGCTGGCATTAATGATAGTGTTTCTTGCAGGTCGGTGTACACATATGTAAGCGGACGATCGTTCTCGACTGCCTCTATCTCTGTGAGGACTGTCGTCAACTCACTCTTCTTTAATAGAGCACGTCCTACTACCGCTCTGAGTCCTGACTTTACTATGCCGACACACCGTTCCCACATTCCACCAAACCAAGGTGCCTTAACTGGAATGAACCTCCATTCGCACTTCTTCTCTCCCAAAAAAGTGATGATAGTAGGATCACTACTCATATCCTTTAGATATTTTGATGCTTGGACATAAGTGGGAGCATTGTCGCTAAGAATGAGTTGAGGGAATGAACGACGGGCACAAAACCGTCTAAACGCCAGCATAAATTCTTCACTAGACATATTATCACATAGTTCTAGGTGTAACGCTCGAGACGTTGCACAGGTAAACAATAATATATAAACCTTCTCATGCTCTCTCGTCTTCAATGCCCCTGTGTAATCTAACCCTACAGCTTGGAAAGGTTCTATGTGCTTTACACGGCATTCAGGTAGAGGTGGAGCTGGTCCAGTTGCATATGGTTTACCTTTTAGTCTCTGGCATATTACACACTTTCTTACTACGCGTCGAGCTACTTGTCGAACTCTGGGTATCCACCATGTGAGACGTAAATTTGATATAATATGACATACCCCGTAGTGTTTTACTTCCCTATGTGCACGTATGATCAATAGATCAGTAACGTGATGTCTTGTTGGCATAAGTATAGGGCGGTTTGTGCCTCTGTTACACCCGACCACTTCAGGCGACCCTCACACCTGATGAGGCCATTGTCTAGGTGCAACCTTAGTTGATGCCCTATATTAGGCATTAACCCTTAACCATCGGCGCGCAACATATGTCGAGTGAAATAAATTTGGACTATGTGGCGGTGCACGACAGCTGTCGAGTGCCATTTTCAGCACGTAATGTTGCTGAGAGAGAGAGCTGAGCGGTGGGACGAGCGTAGTAACCTTATGACCGCTCCCCACGACCACCGTGGACATACTGAACTGTATTCTACTTTCCTCCCCCCTTTCTCACTCGCTACACAGGGAATTATGTAAGGAAATGACCTTATTTCAGGGTTTTTGCCCTCGTGTTGCACGATCGTTGCAAGAGAACCAGTGGTCGTACAAGGATGGTTCAGGTGTCATTGGAAAGCTCTGTTTATGCCCTTTCAGGAATAAATACTTGTTTTACGATCTGGGTTTTATTTAGGCATGAAAATGAGCACGGAAACAACCCTATTTAGGGTAAAATAAAACCCGCAGTGCGGTACGGTCAAATAGACCGCCTAGCCCGCCAATAAGGTGTTAATGTCTTATTCGAGCTTTGCAAGGATTCTAATTCATTGGAAAAGGTTTCTACTTGAACCTATTTGATCAAAGTTTCTTCAGCTGCTTTAAATTCACGAGCATCAATGTTGTGACCCTTGTTGCAGAGTTGGCCCATTACTTTAAGCTTGATATTGGATACATATCGCAATACCCAAGCGACAACTCTGACTAGTTTATTATAGTCACCGAATCTTGCCCACTCTATGAATGGACCCGGTGGCTCATTTGGTTGGGCTGTAACTGCCACTGTTTCCAGTGGCAGAAGTCCCTCACCTACAGCATGCCAAATCGTCCATTCACTTTCACTTTGGACCATGCCACCACAATTCAGATTTCACTAATTGGCTAGCTGTTATACCCCTAGTTATGAGATCACTAGGGTTTTCTTTTGTATTTACATAATGATAAGCAACGTCTGGCAATAGGGCCCTAATCTCATCTACCCTATTCCTCACATAAACTGGCAGAGACTTCTTGCTATGTATCCAGTTGAGTGCTACCTGACTATCGCACCATACGTGAACGATTTCAATGTTTAACTCGCTCTCGTATGCTGCGCGTACATGTTGCACCAGACATGCTAAGAGCAGCATGGCAGTCAATTCCATTTTAGGGATAGTTACCATTTTGACCGGGGCTACCTTGGCCCGGGCTGTAACTAAATGTGCCCCAAATGAAGTAACGACATATATGGCTACCCCGTATGCCGTGGCGCTAGCATCGCAAAACGTGTGTAACGTAACGTCACCGAACGCCGCCACTTTACGAGGTATAGGTTTAGTACATAGGATGGCATACTCATTCAACAAGAATGTCCCTTGGTCATTCAGGTCCTCGGGCAAGCTGTCATCCCATCCTATTTTACGTCTCTAAACTTCCTGCATTAGAATAATAGCTCTTATGGTAACGGGTAATGCTAGACCCAAAGGATAAAAAAATTGCGCAACTTTGCTCAACAGACTTCTTTTTGTGTGCGCTCCTGTCTGCTGAGCAAAAGACCTTGTTTGAAAAGTTAGTATGTCATGTTTAGGTTGCCAGATCATCCCCAAATTTCTGGACTTTTCCTGGTTATGAGATGCCGTACCGTCCACCTGTATCAAACTCTGAAGATCTTCACTATTAGTAACCCACTCGCGGAGAAATAGATGTGCATCTGTAAACAATCTGCATGCTTGCCAGTATGTATAAAACAAATCATCCCGACTATCGCTAGAACCCTGCAAATTGTCTATATATAATCCGTGAGATAGTTTACTTGTGTCCTCATGAGTATCAGCTAGATGTTTTTTGATTGTGGCATTTTACAAAAACTGTGAACACGTGGCCCCAAAGAGTACAACCCGAAAACGGTATATGATGACCGGACTTTCAGAGTCGCTAATGTCGCTGAACCAAAGAAAGCGGGTAACATCTCTATCTTCCTCCTTTAGCTTGACCCTTCTCGATGTCACTGGTATAGGCGTACTTCCCCAGCCTAAACAGCAATAGATGTTGGGACAGGTCCGACACCATGGACGAACCTGTCAACAGGCAGTCATTTAGACTGGGTTGTTGACCTTGATGGGCAGAGCAGTCATACACCACCCGTATTGGTGTGGTGACGCTGTCTTTTCTTACCCCATGATGGGCCAGATAGTGAACTCTACCCTTCTTAATTGGTTCCTTGACATCGACTCTCTCAATAAAGCCCCTATCTTCATAACTCCGAAATACATCGTCATACGCTTGGCGCGTGCTCGGTTCGTTAGACAATTTCCGCTGCAATGCGCGCAAGCGACCTAATGCCAAACCATAGTTGGTAGGCATGCTTATCTCACTGTTCTTCCAGGGTAAACTAACTTTATATTGCTTGTCTGAGGCACAGTAGCTCACAGACTCGTCAAACCTTTGTAGCGCAACTTCCGAGTCATAATCAGTCTCCATAGGATTAATGCCTATGTGATCCAATCTCCACAGTCGTTCCAGGTCAAACTCGGCAGCCATCTTAGGGTCACTAGGTTGGGAATCCTCCCTTCCCAACTCCTCTGCCGCGGTTACATTGACTCTATATATCAAGACCGTGTCGACCAGGACCTTTGACTGTGTAGTATGCACCTTTCCACTCATGCAATATCCAAATTTAGTGGGGATTAAAATTACACCACACATCTTTTTAAATCCAGGGTATACTACATCATAATAATGATCCACACCAAGTAGAACATGCACCTCACTCTGATTTCCCATGGGATCTGACAAGTTAACCCCTTTTCTACGTAATGCGTGTTCCACCTTCTTCACTCCTACAGATACATATTCTGGTAGGGTGTCTACTACGATACATGTCATAAAGTACCGGTTTTTACGGTAGAAATATGAAATCTCCGCTATCTCGTAGTCTTGTTTGTCAGTAACCCCTGTGAAGCCCTGCAATCGAAGAGTCTCAGCCCCTACGATTCGGTGCTTCAGTCCCACTAAGACGGACCTCTTTATAAAGGAACGTTGAGACCCTTGATCTAGAAGTACCCGACAAACTTTGTTACTGTCTTTACCTTCCATGGGAATCTGTATTGTGGGCAATATAGTGGTGTCTTGCGTGCTACCTAGTGTCACAGTTGTAGTACCCTCTGGTTTGACGTCTTTGACTTTATCTGATCTAGGACACAACTTATCAAAGTGATGTCATTTGCAGTGGCGACAGAGCCTTAAGTATGTAGCAGTACATTGTCCATGTTTACCATGTTCCTTACTTAGACAACCTACACATAGCTTCAATTTTTTCGCCTGTGCTAGTTTTGTCTCATTTGTTGGGTATTTTACACAGAAACTCCATTTATGTTTGTTGTTACATAGCTTGCATAGAATCTGAGCAGGTTTCTTATATGTACCCTCTTTCTTTTCTTTAGTCCCCACTGTCATGCTTACAGTTCCCATCATCTCCACATTCTAACTCCCTCCTGACACATATATTCTCCCTTTGTTCAACTGTAGATTGCTAATTTCCTTACTGAACTGAGTTTTGAACTCCCCCAGATCAAATGATCTAACCTTGTCAAGTATTGCCATAGGAAGCTTCTGACGTAAGATAATGACTATCATTTCCTGTGTGGTGAGCCCTAGGGTGTCTAGCGATCGAGTATGGCACTCCATATTTGCCCTAAAATTTGCTAACTCCTCAACCTTATACTGTGGTTCTGCGAGCTTTAACAAGGCAACGACATGGGCCATCTTCAACTGCTCTTGATCCCCGTATGTGGACTTTAATAATTGTACTGCCTCAAGATAATTATCACCCACTACCGCAAAACCCTCTATCAAATGTAAGGCCTCTCCTTCCATTTGTCCCTTCAGGTAGTGAAACTTGCGGACATTATCCAAAGAGGATTCATGAACTGTAGACCAAAATACGTCCAAAAAAGCTAACCACTCAGTCAATTTGCCCCCAAATGTAGGAAGATTGAGCTTTGGGAGGTGTACAGTGTGTTTTGGGTCAGCCCTTCTATGGGCCTCATTCTCGCCTCCCTTCTTACTTGCGACAGCACGCTGTAATATGTGCTTCGCTCTAAAGACAGGTTCATCATAGAGGGCGCGATTATCACACTCTGTAACTATCTCTTCCTCCTCTGTCATGCCTACCACAATCACCTCACTCAGAGCCATAATATGACCGTGGGTAGCCTGGACGTTGTCTAATCTAACTTCTAATTCCTCGAGGTTAGCAGTAGTGATGAAAGTGTTGACGTCCACAATTACCCTATTTAATACTCCCTGAAGTCCTGCCCTTTGATTTTTAGGGGCCTTGATCAGCACCCCACCCGACGGTGTCTCTTCCTGTTTACTCATTTTGCATGTAAGCCTATAGGCTATGTATCTAAATGTTACAAAAACAACGGCAAAATAGTAGTCTAGTTAAGAGACGCCGACCGGCGGACTTCTATGTTATGGAGAAAAAATAGTACACAAAATAGCAATACCTACTAAGGGGTCATATTGAACAAGATTTTGTTTTTAGGTCAGGTCATATGTCACAGGAAGTCTGAAATGGAAAAGAAAGTTATTGGGGAAAGATGATGGGTGGGATGCAGGACTTAGGCAGGCGCAACGATATCACCCCGGCGTCCCTCTCTAACCAACGCTTTGTTAGCCCTACGATTTTATTATACAGGACTTGATTCGTATCCAAATCGAGGTGGACGTCATCCTGGTCGAGGTCCCGGGTGCTGAGAGTGATTGACACAAAGCGGTGCCGCGTCTCTACTAGCCGACACCTCAGGGCGCGATTAACAGAGTTCTTAATAGCGTGATATTCCTCCGCTGACAAACCTCGGACCCTAGTCTGGCTCTCTATTGCCACAATCTTGCAGCTCACCCCGGACTCACGCTCCAGATCCAGCGCCACCTCTTTGATGGCGTTGGCTAACTCGCGTGGCACGGTATCGGGGCGTATATCGTTGCCACCCAGGAACAAAAAGATCATGTGTGGCCTATAACGGATCACCTGCCCCCACTGTGGGGAGGCTTTCAGGGTGTCAACGGTGGCTCCAGGTACTCCGAAGTAGGACAGCTTGAATGTCCTATCCCCCTCCGACGCCCGATACGACTTAGCTCGTCTGTCGGCTGCCCTTAGCCTAGTGGCATACGAATGCCCTACTATTGCAATTCTCTGAGGTACCGGCGCCGGAGGTACAGGAAGATAACCAAGCCCCACCCCTCTGGAGTCCTTGCTCCTGCATCCCTGGGCTCATTGCCTAAAAAATCCCTTACTGGTAGCTAATTCCCGGGTCTGGGCACCAATGTGGTAAACTATCAATGGAAGTTAAATATTACTAAGCTATAATGAATCAAATAAAATCAATCTAAATTAAAACTACTCCATATCTAAATTGAATTCAATCTGAAACAAGCTAATTTATATCCAAAGGTCTCACATAATAAATTTATATATAGGGTAAGGTTATAAGGGTTAATATTAGCCAGGAATTAACTCACCAATAGTTCCACGTGGCAATGAGGCAAGGGAGAACGTTTACCCAATATGGCGGACAACGGGGAGCGAGACTTCGGTCCCGAGACTCGAGTCAAGTGAAAGAAAGAATAAATGATTACATGGGAATGGACATGAATATTATGCTTATGTGTCAGTCAGTCATGGCGTCGATGAGAGCGTCGTGATGGTGTAGCTGTTTTTATTGCTGTCAGTGTATTGTGATTAGAGGCACAAAAGCGCGATCAACTGAGGGCAGAAAATAGATGTTAACTGGTTGGTGTTCGTGGAGGCTCTGCTCTCTCTTCCTCAGAGGCACACCTTGCTGCCTTGGCAAACGTCAGGAGCCCAAATTATCATACCGCATCTAGGCTGCTCTATACGATAAATTATATTAATATATACGATAAATTCATATATACTACATAAGACCATGGCAATATTGCTTAATAGCATATTAGGCCTTTTATAAATTAACTTATTTACAATCTTATAATATACAAATCTACTCGTCCTACGTCGTGCTGCAGGAGCGACCGTGACGTCACAGAGACATACGGGATCACAAAAGAGTCATAGCCTATCGTATTTACGATATTGTCCATGTGCCCATCTAATATTATCTTGATCCTACTATAGCATTTGGTTGCCTATTCCACTATCTACAAATGTGTTACCAAACCAGTATTTACATTTATTTGTTCTTATAACAAATGTTATCCAATATGACACCATTTGCTTGAGTTCTCTCACTATCACTGTATAAGGCAGAAGTGCTGGAAACTAGACCAGTAGTAGAATTATAGGCCTACCAGTAGTAAGCGTAAAAGGTCAACCATTCAAAGTATGAAATTACCTTGGTGCTATGATTTGCTCAATAACTATTCTGTGATCTCAAAGGCAAAATTGCAATATGTTTAACGAGAAAACTGGAACGTACTAGTAACAGCTGTAGATTGGTAGCTATTGTGTAACATCAAAATTCAGGATAAAAAAAATTTTGTGTACCGGTACGGTACCTTTTGAATCGGATATGCCAAGTCATTCCAAAATATTTCCCTTTTATTGTCCAGTGTATACATCAAAAGCAAAATTAAACCTATAATTTTATGTATGACCATTAACCCTTAACTGGCGGCGCCCGGCTATTGTCGAGTGAAATAAATATGGACTAAGTGGCGGGTCCCGGCTATTGTCGAGTGCAATTTTGAGCACATAATGTGCTCTGAGAGAGAGCGGAGCGGTGGGAGGAGCATAGATTACCTCCTGACCGCTCGCCACGGCCGCCGTGGACCTACTGATCTTTACTCCACTTACATCCACCCTCCCTCCCTCGCTACATACGTAATTATATAAAGAAATTGCCGTATTTTACCATTTTTGCCCTTCGGTTGCACGATCGTTGCAAGACAACCAGTGATCGTAGAAGGATGGTTCGGGTGTCATTGGAAAGTTCAATTTATGCCCTTTCAGGGATACATATTTGTATTACGCTCTGGGTCTTGTTTATGCATGAAAAAATGCTCGGAAAATTTATGGTAAAACCCCCCGCTGGGCGGTATGGTCAAATATACCCTCCCGCCCACTAAATAAGGGTTAAAGCAAATTGAAATGATTTATTTATTTTTTACTTTTCCCGTTCTACTAACTTCCCCGAATACTGACACCACATGATATAATTATGCAGTAGCCTACTAATCATCCTGGAATTCAAATTCTAGTCCATTTGATCAACAGGCAAACACTATTGCTATTTCAATGTCTAAATGAGATGTATCACGGACATACTCGTTACTACATAACATGGAGTATTTTATCAATGTTATGGAAATATTTGCTATAATAAGACATTCGTATGTCTATTATTTGTTTTTACTTAGCTAAATTCACTAATATGTAAATGGAATTTTATATCCAATATAAAATATAAACATTATATATTATATTATTAATATATGATGCATTAAATATTCAACTTCAATGGCTATATGTGTTTAGTTACAGACTAATTATTTCAAGAGGTCTATGAACTGTAGGCTATATACCACTGCAAAATATGAGAGTAATTATAGTATATTTATAAGCATCATATGTACAAACATTTGTGAATAATGAAGCATTTGATGATCATAGAAAACCTCATCTAATGATTGGCTTTACATCTATCTATCTATCTATTGCCGGACGCCTTACTCCCCTTACGAGGGTGGCCATACACAGAATGTCCCCAAGCAGACCTATTCCCTGTGAGAGGGAAAACCCAAGCCAGTTTATTGAAGGACTTACAGGATTGACCACTCAAATTAGGATCCGTCCGACTCCGAAGCCCTCTGTGTATCTTGTTAGCACTATTTTTCTACAGTGGTGTTCGGCTAGTCCATCCACTAACCTGCCTTACCCTTAGGTAAGCAGTACGGATTTTTATCAGGTTTACTCCCCTAGACAGGTTGCCAACCAAGGCTGACGAGTCCCATCCACCCGGATTTGTATAAGGTTGTCTCCCCTAGATGAGTTGCCGACCAAGGCTAACGAGTCCCATCCACCCGTGCTTTACATAACTTCCATTTATATCCTTTATGTAATTGATGCAAATGTATCTGTATGTTGACAATATGAACCCCATAAAAACGTTATTTGTTAACATAATAATTACGTTAAAAATACACGTGCTACTGTGCTACTGACGTAGATTGTTATGTGCCTATTGCGACGTTAACCACTCCGTTAGAACCGCATGGCTTGTCCTACAGTGACTCGCTAGGATCGCCAGGGCAGTGGATGGGGCTACAGTTTATGTATTAGAGTGTGCTTTATTTCATATGAAAGCTCGTGTCATGGGCAGTCCAGAAAGGCTCTTTGTTTTCACCCATGTCGAGGCTTTCTATATTTAATTGTAAAGTATATGTTTTATCATTAACTAGTAATGATGGGATCTGGGAGAGAGAGAGAGAGTAGAACAGAGTGAGAGGGAGCGCGTAGTGTTTTTGTCCCGCTCGATGACGTCACGGCTGGCTGCCTCGTGGGGGTTGGTTGAGAGAGGTCCTTCCCATGCTGTTAGATCCCTTGCTAGTGGCTAGAGGACTTGTAACCGCTTTTTTCCCACGCGCCTCGAGCTAGTGTGAGTATATATATACAGTTCCTCGCCACTCTCTCCCTCAGATCTGGTTTCTAGAATGCACCCATCTTTTTCCCTTGCTACCTGTCCCCTACTCTGTACCTGAGAATCTTTTCCTCTGCCTACCTCTCTCTTTTTCATATCTTTCACCACCTTTTATTAATATTATACCCCCTCTGGTTAACTCTGCAAAATCAGCTTCATGCTGGCCAGTTGTATTGTGCGTTAAGGTCTGATATAACCCATGTATGTTAGTTGTTAAGATAAGTGGATCACGAAGCATTGGTTGGCTTTTATATTGTTTAAGTACTGCTTCCTTTAATTATTAGTGTTCTGCTGGATTAGATAATGCTAGACTAGGAGTCTGATATTATAAGGTATTGTTTCCTATGAGTGCTGGCTTTAGTTAAAAGCGGCACGACATACCTGAGAACTGGAGTTGATTGAGTAAATTCTAGTCTGTGTGCCATTGAGAATAGAGCATGCACGAATGAGGGCTTTTTGCCTATACCATTCTGCACTGTTCTAGTCTCGATTGTTTGTCTTTGAGGTACGCCAGGAGAACGCTTAATACTTCGGTATTAAGGTTTCTCAAGAGAGCTACCCTTCATTATAACGTAATATTTGACGCACAGACTTGAGATTTGCACTAGGCTATGCGGCATGCCATGCGCACCAGTATCTCGTATCATTGACTCTAGCTAGACTTTATCAATCATAGTAGACATTAAGTATATTAAACCAATTACTCTTTTTATGCATACCCATTTATGATTACACAAGCATTTCACAGCCTAGTTTGATGTATTGAGACACAAACGACTTAGGCTCTTTTTGTTGATAGGAATACTGCATTGTCGTGGCGATTATTATTATTGTTGTAGTGTTTAGGATATTCTTGGCTCCGACGGCATTATATATTCTGCCTTTTTGTGTGCATAGCCTGCACGAGCATTGTTCCGCTGCCTGCCTTTTTGGGTTCCATTTCCGATACGAGCATCTTTATAGCATCTAACATTTAAAGAAGATTCCTTGTTAGTGTTGAAGGACTTTAGTGCACTTTCTTTCATGCAGGAGTGCCTGACATTTATTGATTAAAGTAACGTAAGCTGTAACTTCTCTTACCACCTTACTTTGCATACCATAACCAAGCACCTTCGGTTATAGGTAGTAATAGGCTGTTTTCACATAACATTAAGCCTAGAGTAGATGCACATTTATTGAGAGTTTGATAGCCTATTATTGCATATAGAACTCTGTAGAGTATTTGTGTTCTTTGTTCACTGGGAATATACATCAGAAGTTGGAGCTAGCGCTTTCCGTTGTAACATTTATGCCATTACTAGTCCAATGAATAAGAGCCCTGATATATTTGAACCCCAGTCGTAACAAATGGCGACCTTACCTAGGATTTGGTGAACCTACATTTATTAGCAGGGAACATTTGTTGTTTTGGAGAATATTTTGCGGGGATCAGCAAGAATAATTGTTTTCGCAACATAGTATAGCCCTTGAGTATTTCCGAGAATTTTTGTGTGTATATTGAGGTATAAGAGTTTGGGGTACTTCTTTTCTGAATATTGTGGTGAGAAATTTTTGTGAGCATCATGTCTTATACCGGGTCAGAGGAGAATGGAGACACAGTACGTAATGTCGAAACTGAGGAACAGCAGCATGATGAAAGGGTTAATCGGGTGAACTGTGAGGAGGATGCTAGGATATTTTTGCAATGGCCTGTTACTGCCGAGCGGTTGGTGGGTATGGATCGGTACGGTCTTCAATGCCTGGCCACAGCTATCGGTCATGCGGTTACTAGCAGCATGACCAAGGACAACTTGATAACGTGTGTACTGGGCAGGGTGACTGGTGAGCGAGAGGGGTTGAGTGCTCAGAGCCCTTCGGCCATGCTTCCCCTACACTCGAATCCCAGCCATCCCAGTAGTTTGCCGACCCCGGGTACGCTTCCGCAGTTGGGTGGTGACTGGCAGGGGGGGTTGCCCCTGGGGGGACCACCGGTAATTTCAAACATTGTAGCACCTTCACCTCCTCAAGGGTTAACTCCAGAATTATTGCTTCAGCTCGAATTAGCTAGCTTCAGCAGCAACAAAGGGCATGTGAGCTTCAGCAGCAAATAGAATTAGCCAAGATAGATGAGAGAAAATCTATCAGTCAGCAGTCTCAGCACATAGAGCTAGCAAAAATCCAAGCGGATTTAGAGTCGACTAGGTACTGTGCCGACATGGACGTAAAGAAGTCGCGAGTAGAGGCAACGGGACAGCGACTTGGGGCTGGTAACCGTGTTCATGAGCAGTCTCTCTCGCACTTATTGAAACTGGTTCCGGTGTTTGATGAGAGTGGTGTAACAGAATTTTTCACACGCTTTGAGAAGAAGTGCCAGGAACACCAGTGGCCAGAGAATAAATGGGCAGCACTTGTATCCTCTAGATTAATAGGCAAGGGTCTTAAAGCCTACGATGCATTACCTTTGGAGTTATGTATTGTGTACGAGGATCTCAAGGAGGCTGTCCTGAGGGCTTACGAACTGCAACCAGAAACGTACCGTTTGAAGTTCCGGGGTGTAACTAAGGGAAGAGATAGCACCTTTTTGGAACACGCCCGGGACTTGTCCGATGCTATGGGGAACTGGCTCCGATCTGAGAAGGTCACAACATTTGATGGAGTTAAGCAGTTAATGATGATGGAGCAGTTCTTTAAGAGCACGGGCGGTGATCTAACTTTGAACTTGAAGGAGAAAAACCCAAGAACTCTAGTCGAAGCAGCAGAAATGGCTGATCGACGGCTGTCGTTGATTCGGGGTTGCGGGTCCTCACAGAAGTACGATGTAAGTGCTAAGGACCGTTATCCTCCCCCTCCCCGTAACAATGACACATTTAAACAGAAGAGCCATGAAACTAAAACTGAATCCAAACCTTACACCACACCGTATGTGAAAAGTCAGGGGCCTTTTACATCACAGTATAAGCCGAAACCGAAATTTATGTGTTTTAGTTGCCACCAGGAGGGTCATAAGGCAAATGAGTGCCCTAGTCGACCTCCTCCGGCAGCCGTGTCTTTTGCTCACGGCATTGGAGTGTTCAAGAGGACATCGGAGTTTGTTAGAGGCATTTCTTCCGAGGTAAATACACTGCCAGTGCAGAAGGATCCGGAAGGCTTATTCCCTGTCCGTGATGCCTTTAGTGACCACAGGGGACTCGGTTGTGTGGAGTGGGGGGAGTAGAAGACATGAGGTGAGAATTTTGCGTGACACTGGGGCATCGCAAACACTGTTGAGAAATTTCACTGGTAAACCTGTCAATACGGCGCGGGTGGTTGTGGTTCAGGGAGTTAATGCGACAAGGTCATACCCGCTTGTCAGAATGAAGGTGGAAGTTGATGGTGTGACTCGAGACCTGGATGTAGGAATTGTGGAGAAGTTACCTGTTGGGGGCGTCGACCTCCTTCTCGGCAACGACTTTGCGGGACCTACTTCTGAGGCTCCACCCTTAGTCGTTGTCGAGAAGCCGGCCGACGTGAGTAGGGAGGAGCAGGAGTGGGTTGAGAAGTGTCCGGTGCAGCCTATGGCGTGTGTAGTCACCGGACATTCTGCATCCAGGGAGTCACATTCTGGTCAACAATCTTTAGATCAGCGGAGGAAGGGTACCGAGAAGGGGTTGGAAGTTGATGCGGTTGAGAGTTTAGTATCAACGGACCTTCTCGGGGACTCAGTATTAGGACCAAATATCGAGTCTGAAGAAGACCCAGTAACTGTTGTGGAAAAGGCAGAGGATGGGCTTAAGAAGACGAAAGAGTTGAAGGAGGACAGTGATGCACAGTCGGGAGATGTAGCAACAAGGTACCCTGACGCGTACCCTATGAGAAATGGGTCGGCGAAGACGGTGGTCTGAAGCTTGCTAGTGTATTTTTCCCGGTATGGTTACCCGCAGGGGATTCAGTCAGTCCGGGGACCCAACTTCACTTCTAGCCTCTTTGTACAAGCAATGCCGCAGCATGGGATTGTTGGGGTTGTGTCATCTGCATATCATCCGGAGAGCCAGGGTGTGTTAGAGCGATGGCACTCAGCCTTGAAATCTGTGCTTCGTTGTTGTTGCTTTGAGAGTGGGAGGGATTGGGATCTTGGCCTGCCATGTATTTTGTTTGCTGTGTGGGAGGTACCTGGGGCGAGTTTGGGATTCAGCCCTAATGAGCTCGTCTTTGGACACCGTGTCAGAGGGCCTCTCCATATGGTTGAAGAAGTATGGGAGGGCGCAGAAAAACCTTGTTCTATGCTCAAGTGTGTCCTCAACAGTCGAGAACGGATGTTGCGCAGTCTGGAGTTGGCTGGCCGTAATTTGACTAGCTCTCAGGCCCTCAGGAAGGACAGGTACGACCTCAAGGTTGAACTCAGGGAGTTTCACGTGGGTCAGGAGGTGTTGATTCTACTGCCCCTTGTAGGTCACCCCTTATCCGCGAAGTACGCTGGTCCTTATAGGGTGGTTGAGGAGCTATCAGACCTGGATTACTTGGTAGCCACTCCGGACAGGCGGAAGCACAATCAGTTATGTCATGTTATTCCCATGAAGGAGTATGGGAGGCACCCCCCTGAGCCTCTCACTGTGCCTGTGATGACGTTTAGCAGTCAAGGTGGAGAAGGAGAACGGGACAGTCAAGCTCAGGTGGAGGATAACTGGAAGGATAAGAAGTTCAAATGGGCGCCTGAGTGTGAGAAGGTGTTTAGGGAAGTAAAACACCTGTTGTGCACTCACCCGATCCTCAGGGCCCCTGACTTTAGCCTACCTTCCCAACTAGCAACGGAGGCTAGTGGTGTGGGGGCTGGTGCCGTCCTTGTGGAAAAGGACGATGATGGGCTGGAGCATCCTGTTAGTTTCTGCTCGGAGAAGTACAATTCGGCCCAGGGGAGCTGCTCTGTTGTCGAGGAGGAGCTGCTAGCGGTTGTGCTTGCGCTGGGGCATTTTGAGGTCTATGTTCCAGCCTATGGTCCGGTCGTTGTAGTTTACCCAGATCATCACCCTCTCAAGTTCTTGGACCAGTTTCACAATCGGAATATGAGGCTGACCAGGTGGTCACTAAGGTTATTGGTATATAACCTGGACATACGCCATATTGCCGGTTGTGACAACGTGGTTGCTGATGGTCGTTCAAGGGTATATGATCCTGGGTAGATTGACACACGGGTAGCCTCCTGCTTTAGTTTGAATAGTATTTTGCGCTTGGTGCTTGTTGGCTCGCGGTTGTAGCCCAGCGTATTGGGTCGTAAAGCAGGAGTTGAGTGTTTGGTATAGAAGAAAAAACTAGGCTTGCCCCTATAGTGCAGCCGAAATAAACACATTATAAATATAAAAAATCAAATAAAAACTCTTTCTTTGATAGTTGAATTTTTTTAGTATATTATAGCAGTAATTCTGAGTTGCACTCCTCTCAGAATGCTGGGCTAGAGAAGCTCGCTCTTGAGGAGCATAACTACATATCATTTAACCTATGGTGATGGGGAGGGTTATAATTTTGAATTTTTTTTTGTTGAAGAACTGTGCCAGATATTTTACTGCCGCTGGGTGATGGGAAGTGGAGATATAGCATGGGTTCTAACCATCAGATTTTTGTGAGCCTTGGGGCCTCTGAGAAAAATCTTGGGGGGGTGTGACGTTAACCACTCTGTTAGAACCGCATGGCTTGTCCTACAGTGACTCGCTAGGATCGCCAGGGCAGTGGATGGGGCTACAGTTTATGTATTAGAGTGTGCTTTATTTCATATGAAAGCTCGTGTCATGGGCAGTCCAGAAAGGCTCTTTGTTTTCACCCATGTCAAGGCTTTCTATATTTAATTGTAAAGTATATGTTTTATCATTAACTAGTAATGATGGGATCTGGGAGAGAGAGAGAGAGTAGAACAGAGTGAGAGGGAGCGCGTAGTGTTTTTGTCCCGCTCGATGACGTCACGGCTGGCTGCCTCGTTCGTGGGGGTTGGTTGAGAGAGGTCCTTCTCATGCTGTTAGATCCCTTGCTAGTGGCTAGAGGACTTGTAACCGCTTTTTTCCCACGCGCCTTGAGCTAGTGTGAGTATATATACAGTTCCTCGCCACTCTCTCCCTCAGATCTGGTTTCTAGAACGCACCCATCTTTTTCCCTTGCTAACTGTCCCTACTCTGTACCTGAGAATCTTTTCCTCTGCCTACCTCTCTCTTTTTTCATATCTTTCACCACCTTTTTATTAATATTATACCCCCTCTGGTTAACTCTGCAAAATCAGCTTCATGCTGGCCAGTTGTATTGTGCGTTAAGGTCTGATATAACCCATGTATGTTAGTTGTTAAGATAAGTGGATCACGAAGCATTGGTTGGCTTTTATATTGTTTAAGTACTGCTTCCTTTAATTATTAGTGTTCTGCTGGATTAGATAATGCTAGACTAGGAGTCTGATATTATAAGGTATTGTTTCCTATGAGTGCTGGCTTTAGTTAAAAGCGGCACGACATACCTGAGAACTGGAGTTGATTGAGTAAATTCTAGTCTGTGTGCCATTGAGAATAGAGCATGCACGAATGAGGGCTTTTTTTCCTATACCATTCTGCACTGTTCTAGTCTCGATTGTTTGTCTTTGAGGTACGCCAGGAGAACGCTTAATACTTCGGTATTAAGGTTTCTCAAGAGAGCTACCCTTCATTATAACGTAATATTTGACGCACAGACTTGAGATTTGCACTAGGCTATGCGGCATGCCATGCGCACCAGTATCTCGTATCATTGACTCTCGCTAGACTTTATCAATCATAGTAGACATTAAGTATATTAACCAATTACTCTTTTTATGCATACCCATTTATGATTACACAAGCATTTCGCAGCCTAGTTTGATGTATTGAGACACAAACGCCTTAGGCTCTTTTTGTTGATAGGAATACTGCATTGTCGTGGCGATTATTATTATTGTTGTAGTGTTTAGGATATTCTTGGCTCCGACGGCATTATATATTCTGCCTTTTTGTGTGCATAGCCTGCACGAGCATTGTTCCGCTGCCTGCCTTTTTGGGTTCCATTTCCGATAGGAGCATCTTTATAGCATCTAACATTTAAAGAAGATTCCTTGTTAGTGTTGAAGGACTTTAGTGCACTTTCTTTCATGCAGGAGTGCCTGACATTTATTGATTAAAGTAACGTAAGCTGTAACTTCTCTTACCACCTTACTTTGCATACCATAACCAAGCACCTTCGGTTATAGGTAGTAATAGGCTGTTTTCACATAACATTAAGCCTAGAGTAGACGCACATTTATTGAGAGTTTGATAGCCTATTATTGCATATAGAACTCTGTAGAGTATTTGTGTTCTTTGTTCACTGGGAATATACATCAGAGGTTGGAGCTAGCGCTTTCCGTTGTAACATTTATGCCATTACTAGTCCAATGAATAAGAGCCCTGATATATTTGAACCCCAGTCGTAACACTATAGCATCACAAAAACACGTAGTTACCACGTAAATGTGGGTGCTCACAATGACGTAATAACTTCATGCTTCCAGACGTAATCGTTAATATCCTAATAACATTTTGTGTGAACGTGATCATTACATTATAAAAAAATGTACTATTGACGTACTACGGTACGTGCCAATAACATCATAATAATACATACTTACCTCGTTATTGTGAGCGCTTGCAATGACGTTATGTCATCGTAATTGCTGATGTAATGAATAACGTGCTAATAACGTTTTGCGTTAACATGAGCATAATAATAAAATTACATGTACCTACTACATGCATATGTTTGCCGCAGCAACGTGGCACGTGCCCAAGTTGTATTTCATTATGTAATGTATCACGTATTAAGGACGTGCTAATTACGTGTTGATAGCATCCTACTAACGTGTTTACATAGCGTAATGGTAACCAAAGCAATTCGTCTTAACAACGTAACAGCGACGATATTACATTATATAAATACGTTGTTTTATTACGTCGACAACACGTCGCCACGACTCTACACAATTACGAAATATTTACGTGCTTACATAACGTAATGGTAACCAAAGCAATTCGTCTTAACAACGTAACCGCTACGATACTGCGTTGTATAGCTATGTCGTGTTACTACGTCGGTAACATGTCGCTGTGACTCTACACAATTACGTAATATTTACGTGTTTACATAACGTAATGGTAACCAAAGCAATTCGTCTCAACAACGTAACAGCTACGATATTGTGTTGTATAACTATGTCGTGTTACTACGTCGGTAACATGTCGCCGCGACTCTACGACTCTACACAATTACGTAATATTTACGTGTTTACATAACGTAATGGTAACCAAAGTATTTTGTCATGACAACGTCATAATGACGTCAGTAACAATTTGCTACAATTCCACTATTTAACCCTTAATTAGCGGCTCACCACATAAGTCGAGTTAAATAAAGCTGGACTATGTGGCGGCGCTCGACATAACTCGAGTGGCAATTTCAGCACGTAATGTTGCTGAGAGAGAGAGACAAGTGGTGGCAGGAGACTAGCGAGCGTATGACTGCTCCAGACCACCGCGGCGAACCTACTGACACGAATCTCAGCTCCCTCCTCCCTCTCTCACTCGCTACATACTGAATTATATGGGAAAGTCGAATTACATGCTTTTTGCACTCGCGTTGCACGGTTATTGCAAGAAAACTAGCCATCATAAAAGGATCGTTATGGTGTCATTCGAAAGCTCTGTTTATGCCCTTTCAGGGATAGATACTTGTTTTACGTTCTGGGTCTTATTTAGGCATGAAAATGATCACGTAAACAGCCCTATTTTGGCTAAAAACACCCCGCTGGGCGGTACATATAAATAAACCGCATAGGCCGCTCGTAAGGTGTTAACGTAGTATTTACGTGTTTACTTAACATAATGGTAACCTAAACAATTCGTTTTAGCAACGTAATAGCGACGATATCAAGTTATATCACTACGTCGTGTTATAACGTCTAATGTATGTCTCTACAACTCTACACAATTACGTAGTATTTACGTAATTATATTACGTAACGATAACCAAACCACCTCGTTCTCATAACGTTATAGTGACGTGTTTGTTCTAAGTGGAATTGCTCATGTAGTGATGTAGTGATGTGGTGGATTGTTCTTTTATTTCAAAAATTTATTTTATTAAGCGTTTTTTCCACATAGCAATTTTAATTAGTTATTTTGCATTTATCTTGTGTAGTCTCTGTTTTGGATTGTTTCTATTGCAAGTTTTACATTATAACCCAGGTTCGAATCCCGGTGGATCACATGTTTTCATTAATTTCATTGGAGGTGTTTGGTGTTGTGGTGAAATTAATAAAATCTAGATTATACCTGTTTACAACTCCAACTTCTTTATTGCCTGAAACTCGTGTTCAATTTACCCATACAGTACTGGTTACCATTAGATAATTTTCTTTAGTTTATAATGTACCTATAAGACTCAATTGGGTAAATACGGTGTCAATAAACCCTCGTAGTAGTAACGTAGGTCATTCTTAAATTGCATAAAATCATCAAATTTTACGAAGAATCTATGGTATAAAGATGACATTAGTGCTGTTGGGGTTAAGCATGCCTGCACCTTGGGAATAGTAAAATCCATTGCATCCACATTATTATGAGAGGAAAAGTAATAAGAAACCCATGACAAAGTTGGATTTAGATGATGGAAAATAGAACCATGTGCGTTTGATAAGAGGTTGTATAAGTACCGGTAATCAATTATTTTGTATGTTGTGTGTATTGAAGAAAGAAAAATAAAGGAAAACAAAGTCCATGCATATTAAGGCTTAGTTAATTTATGCAAAATATAAGACCTTGTAGACTTTCTCTGACAGTTTAAGGGGGATGGGCTTATTTATTTCCTCATTTATGTATCTTTTTATTATTTTTCTAGTTTCCTCCCTAGACCTCCATCAAACTTTAAAAAAAAACATCCATTAGATCCTCCTAGATAAATTTTTTACATTTTTTGGTAGAAAAATGTCCCGGCCAGTTCTTCCAAAATTACAGGCTCACTATCGTTCTAAATAGCACGAAAGGTTGGAGCCGTGAACATCTATATTGAACAGAAATGCAATAATTATGTAAGTTTCTGATGGATAAGTGGTATGTTGAATTGGGTTTTATGTATTTATAAATGTACTACGACCATATTTTAGCAGTAAATTCTGTTAAATGTCATTGTCTACAGCTGCAACTTCCTTATAGAACGAAACTCGCAAGTCGGCATTTATCAGTCGAGGCAGCTTCCACGTCACTTCAAGTCTTGGGGTTACTCTGCAAGAATAATAAAACAGATTACTATTATTTCTTGTTAAAATAGTTAAAATAGAAAAACAAAATCGTTAACCCTTCCTGTACCATAGGGTACTAGCATAAATGTACCCTCCAATCTCAAGCAATATGGCCAAAATAGCTTCAGAGGCAAGATATAACCCACCTCAAAAGATGGAGGAATACTGCTTCTCCAAGCATGTGGGGGCTTGGATATAAATTGAGAAGTGTTGCCAAGGTCTTGGAGCAGTGCTCAAACGTCGTGGTACCAGGTACTGCCTGATGCTGGCAGACGTCGCTGGGACTGGGGAGTGATTTATTTTCTGACGGCTCTGCCGTCGCTGGTACTGAACAAGTTAATATAGTTAACAGAAAAAAATAGATTAATGGGGAATGGGCCTGAGTAAATAGCTAGAAATAGATAAATAGTATAGATTATTATGTGAGTTTATAAATAAATTTATCCATTTCAGTGCGGGGACGGCTTATTATTTTATTTTGGCTACCATTAGATTGTAGTTGGTATAAGAAGGATCTCTAGCAATTAAGACACTCAAAATTAACCCTCATATCTCCGTTTTTGAGTCTAGAGTTAATGCTTTTTTTACAGCCTTAATTATAATTCTTGAACTTATATTTATTTATATATTTTATTGTACAGTATTTTATTTATACTTGGCATCCTTCATTGTGTAATCTTTTATTATTAATTTTATTTGTGTTCAATGTTTTTTTTTTTTTTTTTCCCTTAGTCTCTCTCCAGTGCCTCCGGGTGTTTTGTGTGGATTCATTTTGTTTTTGCACCCTGGTTAGAGGCTTCGGCAGTTCATATACTGTAATAATAATGATTTAACTACCTTAGATCTTTCCTAAGCTGCTTAAAATATCATATGGTTAGAATATCCTAAAAGAGATGCTTCCCGTTCTGAAAGGTTAACGATATAGTTGAAGTAGTGATGAGTGTACAGTAGTCATAGTCATAGCATGTTAGCTTTCTTTTCTTTCGCTTTTCTGTAAAAAAAATCCTGTAAATTCCAACCCCAAAAAATATATATTTATAAAATTGTAATAGTTTTTCTCAATCATATGTTGCCTTTTCCTTTTCTTCTAAATTTATTCCTTACCGGTCCTACTAAATCAGTGATCTTACAAGGGCTGAGAAGTTCTCGTCCACGTGTCATTACTGAATACATTTTTAGTCTTACAAATTGTTTTATTTATCCATAGTGTAAATTTACTAGATGTGTGTGAATTTGTTATATTTTTGTTGTTATTTTGTTGTTTTGTCCCTATTGAGGCTCTGTCTCGAGTCGGCCACCCCCAATACAAAACATGAATACAAAAAATGGGGCATATGCCAGGGTATACTGTATATATGTATGTATGTATATGTACTTATATAAAAATGTAGATTTTGTCGGTGTGACTCTGGAGCATGTGCACAAGTTCTGTTACTTGGGTGACACTATTTCTGCCGAGGTGGGGTCAAAGCTGGTTCTGTCACTAGAGCTAGATATGGATGAGAAAAAGAAGAAGTTCAGAGCTGCTGCCTCTTCTAGCTGGGAGAGAACTTTAACCCTTAACCATCGGCGCACGACATATATCGAGTTAAATAAATATGGACTATGTGGCGGTGCACCACATAATTATGTCGAGTGCCATTTTCAGCACGTAATGTTGCTCTGAGAGAGAGCTGAGCAGTGGGACGAGCGTAGTAACCTCATCACCACTCCCTACCACCGCCGTGGGTGTACTGAGCTGTATTCCACCGTCCTCCACCTCCTCTCACTCGCTACACAGGGAATTATGTAAGGAAATTACCTTTTTTTAGGGTTTTTGCACTCGTGTTGCACGATCGTTGCAAGAGAACCAGTGGTCGTACAAGGATGGTTAGGGTGTCATTGGAAAGTTCTGTTTATGCCCTTTCAGGGATAGATATATGTTTTACGCTCTGTGTCTTGTTTATGCATGAAAATGAGCACGGAAACAACCCTATTTAGGGTAAAAAAAAAACGCTGGGCGGCACAGTGTAAAATACCCTACCACCCGCTCTTTGTGTGTTAAACTCACTTGAAGGAAAAGATGTAGGCTATGCTTGTATGCGAGATAGTCTGTAATCTTTGAATGGGTAGACATCCGTCCTAAGCTGAATAAAACCGTCTAATAGTTGCCAGAATATAATGAAAAGAATGTCACCAGTACTGAATGGGTTAATGTCTTAGGGTCAAGCTGTAAACCAAGATTACTATAGTTAGCGCCAACAAAGTTGAAACTATTCTTGATCCCTGACCGCTCTATAACTCAAATGGGCCTAAAGCAAACTGGCTGTAAATATCCACATATTTCTTGGTGGACTCTTCCCAAAAGATAGAAATGTCAGCCTGATTGCTTTCATTCATTTAGTTATAAGCAGTTAAGGGGTCAAGATTATTGTCAAGTTCGCTGGCGCTACCTATAGTATGGAGATTGAGAATATCAACAGAGATGTCCATTGGTTTATAGATAGTCTCTCCATTATTATTGAGCCTGAAATTTGGGTATAATTTGCCCTAGACTTCTGATTACAAATATGAGTATAATTTAAAATGGTTCGCACCATTGGATTCAGCGCGTGACAAGGAATCCAAACATAACCCTGCATGTCCAAATGTAGTGTAAAATCCCTTGTAAAATTTGTCAATTGCTTTCGAGGCAATAATAATGTTCAATTATCAAAAATATATACACTGTTGGGATCACAACATGAAGAAGTTGAATATACTGTACCTCTAAATTACTAGAAAACTTCCCAAATGAAGCGAAGAGGTTTTGATCAAAACATTGACATTTGGCTAGGACCCTCTTTGGACTATTTTTGGAATCATCTTGGTTCTCTGAATCCAATGGTGCAAACATTTTATAAATTTCACCCTTTGGAGAATTCCTAACAATTTTGAGGAGCTAAACAAAAAATCGAAACAAAATATATATGTACCGTTGGAATCGCAACGGCATGAAGAATCCGAAAATACCATTAAAAAGATTAAATTCGAAAATTACTCTCAAAAATGCCAAAATGAAACTTAAGGGCATTTTAGAAAAAATATATTTTTGATTCTGGGCTAATGGCTGGTCGAAATTACAATCTACGACCACGTACAGAAGCTGCTGGTCGAGAAAAATCGAATGGCACCAGATATAATTCCCTAGGAATTACAGTTATGGGTGTTTTGGGGGTAGTTTTGGAACAAACAATGGGTTGTTTTGGACCAAAGGCTAAAGTCCATTGGTGTTTTTGGGTGTTTTTCGACGAAAGGCATTTATCAGTCGAGGCAGCTTCCACGTCACTTCAACATCCAACATCCATGGATGTTTTGGGGTGTTATTGGACCAAAGGCAACACCATGGGTGTTTTTGGAACAAAGAATACATTTCATAGGTGTTTTTGGACCAAAGGCCATGGTTGTTTTGGGGAGTATTTTTACCAAAAGATCCATGGATTTACCAAAGGATCCAAAAAGGATTTTACCAAAGGTCCATGGATGTTTTGGAGTGTTTTTCTAGCAAAGACTGTAGTCCATGGGTGTTTGGGGGCGTTTTTTTTTTATCAAAGGTTAAATTCCATGTGTGTTTTGGGGTGTTTTCAAACAAAAAAAACCCTCTATTTTTTCCTCAAATATTTTCCTAAACTTTTTTCCTTCAATTTTTTCCTTCAATTTTTTCCCTCAATTTTTTCCCTCAATTTTGTTCCCTCAATTTTTTCCCTCAATTTGTTTCCTTCAATTTTATATCTCAAATGTTTCCTTCAATTTGTTCCCTCAATTTTTTTCCCTCAATTTTTTTATCAATTTTTCCCTCATTTTTTTCCCTCAATTTTCCCCTCAATTTCTTCCCTCAATTTTTTCCTTTAATTTTTCCCTAATTTTTCCCTCAATGTTTTCCCTTAATTTTCCCTTATTTTTTAACTCAATTTTCCCTTAATTTTTCCCTCAATTTGTTTCCTCAATTTTTTTCCCCAATTTTTTCCCTCAATTTTTCCTTCAATTTTGTCCCTCAATGTTTTCCCTTAATTTTGTTCCCTCAATTTGTTCTATCTATTGCCTGACGCCATGATCCCCGAAGGGGTGGCCACGAACGAACCACCCCCATGCACTTCTGTCCCCAGTCATTCGACGCCCCTCCCCCCAACCAGCACCGCCTTCGTTCATGTACTTCCTCACTCCATCCTTCCACCTTTCATTCGGTCTACCTCTCCCTCTCTGTCCCTCCACCTCGCTCTCGTACACCCTCTTAGTCATTCTCTCGCTTTCCATACGTTCCATATGGCCGAACCATCTCAAGTTGTTCTTTTCACACTTTCCAGCACATCTACCTCCACACCACACCTCCTTCTTACTTCCTCATTAGTCTGTCTATCCCTCCATGTAGCTCTGCACGCACTCCTTAAGTAATTCATTTCCACTTCTCTCACTCTTGGTCTGAGTCTCTCAACCAACGTCCATGCTTCGCTTCCGTAAGTCAGTGTCGGGATTACCACACTGTCATGCAAGGACTTTTTCACTTCCATACTGACCACCCTATTTCTTGTTACTGCTTTTAGCGTTCCTACAACCCTCTTCCCCTGTTGTACCCTCTCCCGCACTTCTTCATCCATAATCCCATCTTTACTCAACACACTGCCCAGATACTTAAAAGAGTTGACGATCTCCATAGCCTGACCGTTCAGCTTCACTTCACACTCTGTGACTTCACTCCTTTCGAAGACCATAACCTTGCTCTTCCCCGCATTTACCTTCAAATTCCGTTTTTCGCACACTGTTCCGAACTCATTTACCAGAACCTGCAACTCCCATTCATTATCACTCATCAGAACTGTATCATCCGCAAACAGCACTATAGGTAGCTTCCACTCAATTCCCTCCCTTTTCAGCGATACACCAACATCCACTGCTCTTGATAGTATTTCTTTCATGACTCCATCCACATATACAGTAAACAACCACAGGGATATCACACACCCCTGTTTCAAACCAACATTCAGGTCAATTTGTTCCCTCATTTTTTTCCCCTCAATTTTTTACCCTCATTTTTTTCCCTCAAATTTTTTCTCAATTTTTCCCTCAAATTTGTCCTTCAGATTTTCACCTCAATTTTTCCCTCAATTTTTTCTCACAATTTTTTCCCTCATTTGTTTCCCTTATATTTTTCCTCAATTGTTTCCCTCAATTATGTCCCTCAATTTGTTCCCTCAATTATCTCCCTCAATTTGTTCCCTCAATTTGTTCCCTCAATTTGTTTCCTTCAATTTTTTTCCCTCAATTTTTTCCTTCATATTTTCCCTCATTTTTCCCCTCAATGTTTCCCTTAATTTTTCCCTCAATGTTTTCCCTTAATTTTTCCTTCAATGTTTCCTTCAATTTTTTCCCTCATTTTGTTCTATCAATTTTTCCCTCAAATTTGTCCTTCAATGTTTCCCCTCAATTTTGTCCATATTTTTTTCCCTCAATATTTTTCCTTCAATTTTTCCCTCAATGTTTTCCTTCAATTTTTTCCCTAATTTTTTCCCCTCAACATTTTCCCTAATTTTTCCCTAATTTTTTTCTCTCAACCTTTTTTCCCTCAAATGTTCACTCAATTATTTCCCTCAATTTTCCCTCAATTTTTATCCTCAATTTTTTCTCTCAATTTTTCCCTCAATGTTTTCCTTCAATCCTTTTCCCTAATTTTTTTCCCTCAAATTTTGCTCAAAATTTTCCCTAATTTTTCCCTAATTTTTTTCTCTCAATTTTTTCCCACAAATTTTCCCTCAAATTTTTCCTCAATTTTTTATCTCAATTTTTTCCCTCAATTTTGTCCCTCAATTTTTTCCCCTCAATGTTATTCCTCAATTTTTCCCTCATTGTTTTCCCTACTTTTTTTCTCTCAATTTTGTCCTACAATTTTTCCCCTCAATGTTTTTTCTTTCAATTTTTCCCTCAATTTTTTCCTTCAAGTTTTTCCTCAAAAATTGAGAGAAAAAATTGAGGAACAAAATTGAGGGAAAAATTTGAGAGAAAAAATGAAGGGAAAAAGAATTGAGGGAAAACATTGAGGGACAAAATTGAGAAAAATGAGTGAAAACATTGAGAGAAAAATTGAGGGAACAAAATTAGGGAAAAAATTAGGGAAACATTTTAGGGAAAAAATTGAGATAAAAATTTAGGGAAAAATTGTGGGAATAAATTGAGGGAAACATTTTAAGGAAAAAATTGAGAGAAATAATTGAGGGAAAAAAATGAGGGAAAACATTGTGGGACAAAATTGACAACAATTTATTAAATAAAGAGGGAAAAAATTGAGAGAAAATTTGAGGGGAAAAATGAGGGAAAAATTTTAGGGAAAAAATTGAGATAAAAAATTGAGGGAAAAAATTGAGGAAAACAATAAGGAAAAAAATGAGAGAAAAAATCGAGGGAAAAATTGAGGGAAAAAATTGAGGGAAAAAATTGAAGGAAAAACTTGAAGGAAAAACTTGAGGGAAAAAAATTAGGGAAAACAAAATTAGGGAAAATTTGAGGGAACAAATGGAGAATACATTGAGGGATAACTTGAGGAGAAAATTTAGGGAAAATTTAGGGAAAAAGGTTAGGGAAAAATTGAGGGGAAAAAATTAGGGAATTTTTTTGGGGGGAAATTTAGGGAAAAAATTGGGAAAAAAACCGAGGGAAAAAATGAGGGAAAAAATTGAGGGAAAAAATTGAGAGCAAAAATTGAGGGAAAAAAATGCGGGAAAAAAGGAGTGAACAAATTGCGGGAACAAATCGAGAGAAAAAGATGAGGGGAAAATTTGAAGGAAAAAAATTGAGGACAACATTTGGGAAACAATTGAGGGAAAAATTGAGAGAAAAGATGGAGGGGAAAAATTGAGGGAAAAATGGAAATTGGAGCAAAAAAAAAAAATTGAGTGAGGACACTATTCTGAATAATCTCGACGCACTGAATCCAATGGTACAAACCGTTTTTAATTGTATCCATTTTTGTGGAAATGAGAGCCTCTTATAATTTGAAAGTTCTTAACAATTAAATTAGTGTTATCATAAGTCTAGGGTAAATTATACCGACGTTTCAAACTTGTTCTGAATCCAACGGCGCAAACCGATTTTAATTTCGCCCATTTTTGTGGCCTTGAGAGATGTTTTAAGATTTACAATATTTGAAATGATATTTTGAGGGGTTGAAATAGGTCGGAATCACCTGAATTACTTTTTGGGAACTCTCTGCTCTGTAGCAATTCCAACGATATGGTCACAAGTTAAAATAGAACAACTTTTTGGGAAAAATTAGATTTGGACATGTGGGGATATGTTTGGATTCCTCAGGCCGCGCTGAATCCAACGGTGCAATCCATTTTAAATTATATTCATTTTTGTAGAAATGGGAGCCTATTATAATTTTAAAGTTCTTAACAATTTAATTAGTGTAATCATAAGTCTAGGGTAAAGTATACCCAAATTTCAAAAACCTATAATGGAGAGACTAATTAAAAACAAGTGGACTTTTAATATGAATTACTACCATTGAAATCTGGGTACAGTATATACTGTATATATATATATATATATATATATATATATATATATATATATATATATATATATATATATATATATATATATATATAATTATATAGATAGCCTTTGATCCAAAAATACCTCAAAACACCCATGCACCTTTGGTCCAAAAACACCCATGGATTATAGCCTTTGGTCCAGGAATACCCAAACACACCTTTGGTCCAAAAAACACCCAAAAATAACCAAGGACTACAGGCTTTGGTCCAAAAACACCCATGGATAATGTTCATAAAAAAAAAAAAAAAAAAAAAAAGTAACCTAACCTAACCTCACGGAAAAGTAACCTAACCTAACCTAACCTCATGGAAAAGTAACCTAACCTAACCTAACCTCACGGAAAAGTAACCTAACCAAACCTAACCTCACGAAAAAGTAACCTAACCTAACCTAACAATTGGTCAAAATGAGAAAAAAGGTATACCGTTGGAATTGCAACGATGAGACGAATCCAAACATAGCCATATCTTCAAAAGTCAGAATTCGATCAAAATCAACAATTTATGGAGTTTTTAAACTTTAAAATAGGCCTATTGGGCCTAACAATTGGTCAAAATTGAAAACAAATATATATACCGTTGGAATCGCAACTCTGAGACGAATCCAAACATACCCATATATTGAAAAGTCAAAATTTGACCAAAATAAACAATTTATTGAGTTTTTAAACTTTAAAATATGCCAATTGGGCCTAAAAATTTGTCAAAATTAAAAACAAATTATACCGTTGGAATTGCAACGACGAGACGAATCCAAACATACCCATATCTTGAAAAGTCAAATTCGACCAAAATCAACAATTAAAGAGTTTTTTAAACCTGTCACTGCGGAAAAAGTAACCTACCCTAGCCTAACCTCACGGAAAAATAACCTAACCTCACGGAAAAGTAACTTGACCTTACCTAGCCTTACGGAAAAGTAACCTAACCTAACCTAACTTCACGAAAAAGTAACCTAACCTAAACTAACCTCACGGAAAAGTAACCTAACCTAACCTAACCTCACGAAAAAGTAACCTAACTTAACCTAAAAGAAGTTCATTGGGTCCAAAAAAGTTACCATAATGAAAAAATCAATATATATATACCGTTGGAATCGCAACGACGTGACGAATCCAAATATACACTCAACAAATCGAATTTCGAAAATCACCTATCAAGTGCCTAAATTTTGATTGACCTTTTGGGCCAAATAAATGCTCAAAATAAAAAAATAAACATATATACCGTTGGAATCGCAACGACGTGACGAATCCAAATATACCCTCAACAAATCGAAATTCAAACATCACCTGTCAACTGCGGAAAAGTAACGTAACCTAACCTCACGGAAAAGTAACCTAACCTAACCTATCCTCACGGAAAAGTAACCTAACCTAACCTAACCTCACGGAAAAGTAACCTAACCTAACCTAACCTCACGAAAAAGTAACCTAACCTAGCCTAACATAATCTCACGGAAAAGTAACCTAACCTAACCTAGCCTCACGAAAAAGTACCCTAACCTAACGTAAACAATGGTCAAAATTAGAAGAAAAAAATTATAACGTTGGATTTGCAACGACGAGACGAATCCAAACATCTTAAAAAGTCAAAATTCGACCAAAATCAACAATTTATGGAGCTTTTAAACTTTAAAATAGGCCTATTGGGCCTAAATATTTGGTCAAAATTAAAAACAAATTATACCGTTGGAATTGCAACGACGAGACGAATCCAAACATATCCCTATCTTGAAAAAAAAGGAACCTAACCTAACCTCACGGAAAAGTAACCTAACCTAACCTAACCTAACCTAACCTAACCTAACCTAACCTCGCGGAAAAGTAACCTAACCAAACCTAAACTCACGAAAAAGTAACCTAACCTAACCTAAGAATTGGTCAAAATTAGAAAAAAAGGTATACCGTTGGAATTGCAACGACGAGACGAATCCAAACATACCCCTATCTTGAAAAGTCAGAATTCGATCAAAATCAACAATTTATAGAGTTTTAAACTTTAAAATAGGCCTATTGGGCCTAAATATTGGTCAACATTATAAACAAAAATATACCGTTGGAATCGCAACGCCGAGACGAATCCAAACATACCCATATCTTGAAAAGTAAAAAATTTGACCAAAATCAACAATTTAGTGAGTTTTTAAACTTTAAAATTGGCCTATTGGGCCTAAAAATTGGTCAAAATTAAAAACAAATTATACCGTTGGAATTCCAACGACGAAACGAATCCAAACATACCCATATCTTGAAAAGTCAATATTCGACCAAAATCAACATTAAAGATTTTTTTATACCTGTCAACTGCGGAAAAAGTAACCTAACCTAACCTAACCTCACGGAAAAATAACCTAACTTAACCTAATCTCACGGAAAAGTAACTTAACCTAACCTTACGGAGAAGTAACCTAACCTAACCTAACCTCACGAAAAAGTAACCTAACCTAACCTAACCTCACGGAAAAGTAACCTAACCAAACCTAACATCACGGAAAAGTAACCTAACCTAACCTAAAAGAAGCTCATTGGGGGAAAAAAAATGCCCATAATTTAAAAAAATCAATATTTATATCGTTGGAATCACAACGACGTGACGAATCCAAATATACACTTAAAAAATCGAAAATCTAAAATCATCTATCAAGTGCCTAAATTTTGATTGACCTTTTGGGCCAAAAAAATGCCCAAGATAAAAAAATCAACATATATACCGTACGAATCGCAACAACGTGACAAATCCAAATATACCCTCAAAAAATCGAAATTCGAAAATCATCTGTTAACTGCGGAAAAGTAACCTAACCTAAACTAACCTCACGGAAAAACAACCTAACCTAACCTAACCTCACGGAAAAGTAACCTAACCTAACCTAACCTCACGGAAAAGTAACCTAACCTAACCTAACTTCACGAAAAAGTAACCTAACCTAACAAAGTAACCTAACCTCACGGAAAAGTAACCTAACCTAACCTCACGGAAAAGTTACCTAACCCAACCTAACCTCACTTAATCTTCCCTCATGTAACAACCTAATTTAACACAACCTCACTTAACATATCCTAATTTAACCTAATAGGTTAGGTTTAGATATCACAAAGGAAAACCATTGATACTATCAAAAGTGAAGATACAATAAAATAACAGTATAATAATTGTAAAATATGAAGCAGCAACAGATTTAAACAGAGTACTCTTAACAAGAACAATAACAATAGTACAGTAAATAAACAATCAATAAATACAGACACACAGTAATCAGAGGTTATACGAGAAAGTTAAAGTAAAAAATGCTTATTCAAATTATTGATATCAAATTAAGGAATAGTACCAATAATTGGCAAGATTAAATTATTCATATTTATTCATCAGCCCACCAATTGACCACTTGCGAGTTTCAGGCTATAAGGAAGTTGAAGCCATAAACATCGATATTAAACAGAAATACAATAATAATGTAGGTTTCTAATGGATAACAAGTATGTTGAATTGGGTTTTATGTATTTATATAAGCACTACAACCGCAATTTAGGTGATCATTCTGTTAATTATCGATGTCTACAGCTCCAACTTCCTTATAGACCGAAACTCGCAAGTGGTCAATTAACTTACAAATAAACCTAATTAATGCAACAATTTACTTGCACCAAAACTTCTGTCTACTAAGTCTATCTAGCTTTAACCCCCAAAACATACAAAAACACATTGTATACTGTACATAAGCATACAATTTTTATCCAAGCTTGGTCATTACTGTAATTCTGATACATACATCTCAAACTGATTAACCCTTTCTGTACCGGTGACGTCCTTTTAATATATTCTGGCTACTATTATAATGTAAAACTTGCAAAATAAACAAACCAAAACAGGGACGACGAACCATAAAGAAAAACAATGCTGTGGAAATAACGCTTTAGTAAATTAGATTATTATAGTCAGTCTAAGGGCCTCCAGCAATTGGCAGGCTTCAACTCATTTAACCCTTTTTTACTACCACAGATCCTTCTTAAGCTGCACGAGTCTAAATAAAAAAGATGTCGCCGGTACAGAAGGGGTTACATGAACCTTTAAAATGGTAAAAAACTATCTATATTTACTCAGGCCCACACTTTTTTCAATGTTTTTGTTTTTTTTTGTGTACTGGGGGTTGCCGACTCAGTTTGCTGTTAAAATATGACGGTCATAGGAGGATACGACACTGTACAATCGTGGGTATTAAGTGTTGTCATAGATTCCAGTGGTTTTCGCTCAACAAGTGTTATTGGTATCTTTATAGTTACTGGGAAAAGTGCTTATCCCTCAGAGTATTAGTCAGTGTCCCGAAACTTTGTGAAATATCTGACAACACTTATTAACCTCGATTGTACGTGCTTTTGAGTCTGTTGTCCCAGAGTTCAAAGTACAGGTCTCCCTCACTATCCGATGCCCCAGTTTATGATATTATTATTGGGTTTTAGGCGATTGTGTTTGGGGTTTTGGCTGGTCGCAGAACGCATCCCCATTTACCCCGTTAACTTTATGGTTCGCAATATGATTTTTCTATTATAAGATCGGGTTTTCAGGAACATAAGCCAATCGTAAATCGAGGGAGACCTGTAGTCTATAATGAAATATACACAAATATGTTGCCAGTTTACCAGTCTCTGTTAGCCAAAGGGTCACCAATGTCCCCGAGTGTCTTTTACTTACGTCAACTAGAAGCCTCCAGACAAAGGAGCACAATAAATATTATGGGGGGTCACCATCTTTTTTATCTTTCTCTCCTTTTCTCTCTTTCCCTGGCTTGTATCCATTCCGCCCCATTCAGCCAACTGTTTTAAGGGGACCAACCGGTTATTTAGGCTTAAAAAGCTCGAAATCCTGATAATACCATTAGGTGTTTGGAAGGGAGAAGAGGAGAAGTAGTGGAGGAGGAGTACAAAGTACAAAGGAGTACAAAGGAAATCAAGCAACAACAGATCTAGTGACCCTTCTAGTTTGCTTGTCCTCCAAAACACTGAGGATCAAGTGTCCAAACAGTGGTTTAGAGTGGGTAAGGGAAGATTGGAAAGGGAATTACTGCCCTGGAACTAATGTCCGTGGCAGGATTAGGAAGTTAGTAGGGGACAGATGGGTTAGTAACTGAGGGGGGGATAAAATAAAGTTATTCATTTACAAACGCAGTCAGTCGCGGGTTTGATGCGAGATATTTGTCTAGGCGGAGTTTAAATGAATCAACGGTGATGCAGTCTATAACATTTCGGGGAAGCCCATTCCACAAGTTGACAACTCGATTGAAGAAGAAATTCTTAGATTCGTGTGAGTTAAAAGATTTACCAATAATTTTGCAACCGTTTCCCCGCGTGTAATTAGATTGGTCGATAGTGAAGTACTTACTACAGTTCATATTGTCGATGCCTTTGATGATTTTGAACACTTGAATTAAGTCACCTCTTAATCTGCGCTGGGTTAAAGGAAATAGATTTAATTCTCTAAGACGCTCTTCGTATGGTTTGTTCTTTAGGCTAGGTATCATTTTGGTAACTCTACGTTGAACTCGTTCTAGCTTGTTTTATATCTTTTTGGTAATAAGGGCACCAGGATTGAACGCAGTATTCCAGAAGAGGGCGGACTAAGGAATTGTAAAGGGTTAGGATAACTTCTTTGGATTTATGCTCAAATGACCTGCCTATAAAGCCAATTATTTTGTTGCCTTCTTAACAACTTCTGAACATTGTTGATTCGGTTTTAGGTTACTCGATATTGTTACTCCCAGATCGGTTTCTCTGTTTACATTCTTAAGCTGAGTGCCATTCATCGAATAGTTTGCTTTCTCATTTAGGTATCCGATATGTAGTACTTTACATTTATCCGCATTGAAACTCATTTGCCAAATTTGGGCCCAACATGACAATTTATCTAGATTGTGTTGCATATCGTCAACTTGTTCTTTTGAGAGTACGCTATTTGCAATTTTTGTATCGTCAGCAAATTTTGAGATTGTACAGGTGAGGCCCTCATCTATGTCGTTGATGAAAATTAGAAAGATAATTGGTCCTAGTACCGATCCCTGGGGTACCCCGCTACTTACATTGGTCCATTTAGATGCCTTACCGTTTATGACTACTCTTTGCTTTCTGTCGCTGAGCCAATTTTCTATCCATTTCAACACACCGTCTTGTATTCCATGCGCTTTTAGTTTTAGCAGTAAACGTTTGTGGGGAACTTTGTCAAAGGCTTTTTGAAAATCAAGGTATATAATATCTACAGCTTTACTCTCATCGTAGAGGTTGAGGATATCGTGGAAGAAGTCTAAGAGGTTTGTTAAACAGGAACGTTTTTTACGAAAGCCGTGTTGAGTATCTTTAAGTATGTTATTTTCCTCTAAGTGATTTACGAGTCTGTCTCGTATGACCGTTTCTAGCATTTTACATACAACTGAGGTTAAGCTAATTGGACGATAGTTACTGGGTAGGGATTTGCTGCCTTTTTTTAATATCGGTGTTACGTTGGCTAGCTTCCACTGATCGGGCATAGTTCCAGACTGCAAGGATTTATTGAATAGTAATGTCAGTGGTTTGGAGAGCTCATCCTTAGCTTCCTTTAGAACTCTAGGCGAAATTGTATCAGGTCCAGGCGTTTTATTTACCTTGAGTTTATCTAAACAACTCAATACTTCTCTCTCTGTAACGGTGATATTGCTTAGAACATCTGAATTATCAATCTGAATCGGCGATGGTGTAGGGATATCACTGAGGTCTTCTGTTGTAAAAACTGATGCAAAGAAGGTATTGAGGGCATTACTCATTTGTACTTCGTCTTTGGTGTATTCTCCATTTTCATCGACTAACGGTCCAACAGTTGAAGTAACTACTTTTTTCTTTCTGATATAACTATAGAATTCTTTCGGGTTTGTTTTACTTTGATTCGCAATATGTAACTCTAAGGTCTTTTTACTTTGCTTAATTAACTTTTTGGCTTTGCGTCGTAGCTCTACAAATTTCAGCCGTTCTTCGTCATTTTGTGAGGATTTTAATCTATCATTAGCAAATTTTTTAGCAAGCAGGCAGTTTGAAATATCTTTATTCCACCATTTGGGCTTATTATTATGGCCTGGACGCCGTATTTTCGATGGTATGCAGTCTTGCACTGCTTTTAGGTAAGTGGCTTCGAATAACTTCCAAGATGTATTTATGTCGTTATTGTGAATTAAAAAGCTCCAGTCAGTTTCTTTAAACATAGCTCTAAGTTTATGGAAGTTTGCTTTCTTGAAATTAGGGACTTTTTCGATGCTACTATTTGGTTCGTTACTAGTAAACTTTAAAGTGAAAGTTATCGTACGATGGTCGCTGTTACTGAATTCATCACCAACATTCAAATTCTCTATCAATTCTTCTTTTGTTGCAAGTACAATGTCAAGAACGTTATTACCACGGGTTGGCATTCGAACAAATTGATAAAGCGAACTCTCTTGCAAGTTCGTATACAAGCCATGTCCGGAGTGTGAAATAAGAGTATCGCCCCACTTGGTCACAGGTAAACTAAAGTCGCCAAAAATTACGGTATCTTGTGAGTTACTTACATCTGCAATTTGTTCGTAAATTTCTCGGTCAGTTTGCACTGATTGAGCTGGAGGTCTGTATATTAATGCAAGTATTATTTTTGTACCTTTATTATTCTTTATTAGCACAAAAGATGCGTCAACGTTCACAATTTGAGGTTTTGACAAGAGGGTAGGGTTAAGACTTTCTTTGATATAAAGTAAAACGCCACCTCCATTTCGATTTATTCGACTTTTCTCAAACATTACATAACCGGGAAGTGAATACTCTGCTAAAAAAGTCTCTATCTTCTGTATTGAGCCAAGATTCTGTAATGCCAATCACATCATAATTTTCCGTAAACACTAGCTCCTCTAAATCTGAAAATTTATTGCGTATGCTACGAGCGTTTGCATAGAAAACCTTTAAATTTGTAATTTTAGAACTCACGGAACGCTCTTTAATAATATTTTTAGTTCTTGTCGGATCTACATTTATGTTCATGGCTATCCTCGGTCCTCGCTGTCTTCGGTCCTTATCGCTGGTGGTCCTCGGTTGCCTCTGTTTTTTTCTTGGCGTTGGATGATTTATGTCACTGCTGCTTCTTCTCGGATGGCGTTTTTTTTATCCATGGCTGCGGACTGCTTCGTGTAGGAGACGACCCATGCGTGCTGAACCCACAGGGTTTAGATGAGTGCCATCCTTGCGGAACAGAGTAGGCTGGTTGTAGAAGTTGTCCCAGAGGTTGATGAATTCAACTTCTTCCCTCAGACACAAATATTTTAGTCGGCTATTTGTGCTGAAGGCCTTGTCGTAGAATTTGTCAGGTGCGTCGATCTTGGGGAGAATGCCTGAGATGATGATATTCCTTGACTTGTTTTTGTAGTGCTGGATCATCTTGCGATATTTCTCCATCAACTCTTCGGATCTGGTGAGCATGACGTCATTTGAACCAGCATGGATGACAAAAAGGGTATTTTCATTTGCATCCTTTGTGGTATCTTCGAAGGCTTCCACAATGTCGTCCAGTCCAGCTCCTGGGATGCAAAATCTTTTTCGTTGATTTGGGACTCTGTCGCAGAACTCTTCGACCTGTCCTCGTAGGATGGAATCCCCAACGAGCCTGGTCTCCTCTGGTTCGTCTTCCATCTCTACCAATATCTCAAATCTGTTTGACATTGTGACTGGTAGATGAGACCTTTTCTGCGTTGGCCGTGCACCGTTCCTCACTGGTGTAAATCCGGAAACCTGTGGCTGGCGGGACTCTACGTACAGGTCGGGGAGAGGAGTGGTTAGAACGGGGGCGAGGGGTTGGTACTGTTCGTGCTAGCAGGCTTCTTGCACGAGGAGTGGGGGAGAGACTAAGGTGAACAGGGCGGTTGTCCTGGTTTGATGTCGGCTCAGGTTCGTCAGAAGCATCTGCTGCAGTGTCTACTGCAGGTGTTGGATTGTTGGCAGATGACGTTGGGGCGGTGGTGGATGCTGGAGTTGAAACAATTGGAGTTAGTGATACTCCAACGTTGAGTGTTACAAACTCTTGGAGTGATTCCAGCTTCCTGGTGAGGGCGTTGATCTTGTTGTGGGCTTCATCCAATTTTGCTGTCAAATCCTCTCGTTGCTGGCAGAGTCGGCAGACTTGTGGATCGACAGGAGCAAACATGGAAGCACCAAACCTACCGGCGCAGTTCGTACAGGCACGAGGCATGGTGACGATCCCTTTCTTCAGATCACTTCACTCACTTAACCCGTTGAGCCCCGGCTAGTTATAATATTTTGTTCACCCCAGTCCCAAGCCATTTTCACTTATTTTTTTTGTTTGCTAGAATGGAAGACAAGGATGAGAAATGAAAAAAAAACAAAAAAAAATAACCTCTGACATTTTTTTTTGGGGGGGGGGCCGGTGGGGGGTTGGGCTTCAAAAAAATTTGTTGAGCCAAAATGGAAGAGAATGGTGAGAAATGAACACACAAATAAAAAAAACTCATTTCGGTCATTTGGGGGGCGGGGGGGGGGGGTTTCAATAGTTCGTCTCCCCCGCATGACCACCCGCCCGGGAGCACTAGGGTAAAAACTGAGTATGGCATTGTACGGCATACATCCTAAGGAGTATCTCACATAAATCTCAAGCCTCTAGCTCCCATACGACCGGAGTAATGAAGGTTCAAAGTGGCGGTAAAATAGGGGTGTAAACTATCCCCACTAAGCCCACCACCACCAGCCGCGCGGCTGTCTCGGCACGCTCACACTACTGGCCCGGCTCCCCCACACACTACGGTACCCGCTCCTATTCTCCCGCCATTTCCTACCTTACGAGCCACGTAAAGTGTTTTATATGTCGGACGCACGTGATGCGTCGCTGGGAGTTGGTGATCAAAGACTGCCGACGCAACACGTGCGACGCTGGGTCTCAACGGGTTAAAAACACTTAACTCACTTTAAAAACACTAAACTCACTTTAAAAACACTTCACTCCCTTCAGGTCGCTTCACTTACTTAAATAGGCCTAACCGAAAACAAAATTTTTGAAATACACACAAATAGGTTATCAGCGGTGATAGCCTAACCGAAAATTAAAACAAAACTAAATTAAATTTGAATACGCAGTGATAGCCGAACGGAAAACAATTTTATGTTTATTTAAACAGAAATAGGCCACCAGGGGTTATAGCCTATCCTAACCGAAAACAAAAATTATGAAATACCGGTAAGCAGAAATAGGCCACCAGCGGTGATAGCCTAACTGAAAATTTAAAAATTGAAGTATGCAGAAATAGGCCACCAGGGATGATAGCCTAGACTAACCGAAAACAAAAATAACCGAAAACAAAAATGATGAAATACCGGTACGCAGAAATAGGCCACCAGCGGTGATAGCCTAGACTAACCGAAAACAAAAATAACCGAAAACAAAAATTATGAAATACCGGTACGCAGAAATAGGCCACCAGCGGTGATAGCCTAACTGAAAATTTAAAAATTGAAGTACGCAGAAATAGGCCACCAGGGATGATAGCCTAGACTAACCGAAAACAAAAAATAACCGAAAACAAAAATTATGAAATACCGGTACGCAAAAATAGGCCACCAGCGGTGATAGCCTAACTGAAAATTTAAAAATTGAAGTACCGTACGCAGAAATAAGCCACCAGGGATGATAGCCTAGACTAACCGAAAACAAAATAACCAAAAGAAAAAAGTATAAAATATGCAGAAGTAGGCTACCAGGGGTGATAACCTACCTAAAAAAGCAAAAACAAATATATATATATATATATATATATATATATAATAGAATATGTGACTAAATATACAATTCACCAAATAAAGATTATATAAAAATAAAGTGTAACTGCACACAAGGGGTTAATATACTGTATCAACAGATGGCGCTGGTGTCACTGTAGGCTAGTCAAGCAGGATTATATTTAGATAAACAAAGTTATCAGTCAAAGGTTACTACAAGATCATGCAAGCAACAACTAAAATTACAGATATATATAGCTACAGTAGGATACTGAATACGATACCTACTAGAGTTAATAAGAAAATACAAAGCTAGGTCGATTAGAGGTGCGCGTGCGTCGTCTGCTACAAGCTAGGATAACAAATGTAAACAACAATGTTTATCAGTCAGAAAAGCAATAAAATAACATGCACGGCAACTACAGAACTATGTGGAGGTTAAACAAGCACTTAACTACTGTTCATGCAATGAATAAAGGGAATTGGGATATGAAATACTCAAATTAGGATCGAGTTTTCTCAGTGGCGATGCGATGCTGTTGGCGGTGCTAAAGCCGTGGAGGTGTGTGGAGGTGGGGATCAGAAGGTCAGTAGTGTCTGAAGCCATGAAAAGAGTGAAGTTGGGGAAAGCACCAGGAACAGATGGAGTGTGTGGGGAAATGTTGAGGTATGGTGGTGAGATAGTGATCGAATGGGTATGGAAAATGTGCAAACTAGCATGGAAGAAGGGGAAGGCACCCGATGACTGGAAGACTGGCATAATAGTCCCCCTATATAAGGGCAAAGGGGAAAGAGGAGTGTGTGGTAACCACTGAGGAATATGTCTTTTAAGCGTAGTAGGGAAGGTGCACAGTAGGGTAGTGATTGAGAGAGTGAGAGTGAGAACGGAAAAATGGATAGGCGACGAGCAGGGAGGTTTTAGGAAGGGAAGAGGATGTGTAGATCAGATTTTTACCCTGAATTTGTGTTGTGGAGATATATCTGGAGAAGAAACAAAAGGTGTATGTTGCCTTTATGGACTTGGAGAAGGCCTATGACAGAGTGGATAGAGAAGGCATGTGGAAAGTACTTAGAATATACAGAGTAGATGGCAAGTTGCTGAAAGCAGTGAAGAGCATGTATGAGGGTGCAAAGGCAGCAGTACGTGTGGAGAATGAGCAGAGCGAGTTCTTTGACCTGAGTGATGGGTTGAAACAGGGGTGTGTGATGTCCCCGTGGTTGTTTACTGTATATATGGATGGAGTCATGAAAGAAATACTAGGAAGAGCAGTGGATGTTGGTGTATCGCTGAATAGGGAGGGACATGAGTGGAAGCTGCCTATACTGCTGTTTGCGGATGATACAGTTCTGATGAGCGATAATGAATGGGAGTTGCAGGGTCTGGTAAATGAGTTCGGAACAGTGTGCGAAAAACGGAATTTGAAGGTAAATGCGGGGAAGAGCAAGGTTATGGTCTTCGAAAGGGGCGAAGTCACAGAGTGTGAGGTGAAGTTGAACGGTCAGGCTATGGAGATTGTCAGCTCTTTTAAGTATCTGGGCAGTGTGTTGAGTAAAGATGGGACTATGGATGAAGAAGTGCGGGAGAGGGTGCAACAGGGGAAGAGGGTTGTAGGAACGTTGAAAGCAGTAACAAGAAATAGAGTGGTCAGTATGGAAGTGAAGAAGTCTTTGCATGAGTGTGGTAATCCCGACACTAACTTATGGAAGCGAAGCATGGACATTTGGGAAGAGACTCAGACCAAGAGTGAGAGCGGTGGAAATGAGTTACTTGAGAAGTGCGTGCAGAGTTACATGGAGGGATAGACAGACGAATGAGGAAGTAAGAAGGAGGTGTGGTGCGTAGGTAGATGTACTGGAAAGTGTGAAAAGGAACAACTTGAGATGGTTCGGCCATATGGAACGTATGGAAAGCGAGAGATTGACTAAGAGAGTGTACGAGAGTGAGGTGGAAGGACAGAGAGGGAGAGGTGGAAGGATGGAGTGAGGAAGTATATGAATGAAGGCGGTGCTGGTTGGGAGGAGGGGCATCGACTGACTGGGGACAGAGGTGCATGGGGGCGGTTCGTTCGTGGCCACCCCTTCGGGGATCACGGCGTCGGGCAATAGATAGATAAATAGATAGTTTACTCAATATCCCTTCATCTATTTATCTATCTATTGCCTGACGCTGTGATCCCCGAAGGGGTGGCCACGAACGAACCGCCCCCATTCACCTCTGTCCCCAGTCAGTCGACGCCCCTCCTCCCAACCAGCACTGCCTTCATCCATATACTTCCTCACTCCATCCTTCCACCTTTTTTTCGGTTTACCTCTTCCTCTCTGTCCTTCCACCTCGCTCTCGTACACTTTCTTAGTCATTCTCTTGCTTCTCAGTGAAATGTTATTAGTGAAAACCCATTGGATTTTTTTTTTTTTTATGTTTTCCAAACTTTTCCTGTATTTCTAAAAACGTTATATAGCGAACTTTGAAATAGACATCCTCAGTGACTATTGGTCGAGGCGGGTGCCCAACCCCGAGAGGGGTTGAAATAGGGGAGCTATTCCCCGCCAAAGGCCTTTCTAGGGCCTTTCCTAGCTGATGCTGAGAGGATTGGGTTCTAGTCATGTGGTGATGGGCTGGTCTATCAGAGTGAGAACTGAGCGATCTCTGCCATACCCATAGCTTACTCTGACTGTTCCTTTTACTTATATATTTTCTAGATCGCAAGTGACGGCATCTCTTCTGTGGATTGACCTCCCAATCTACCAAGATTGGAAGCCAAAGCGTCACATTTTTCCTTTGCCCCTCAACTTTCTCTTCATAATTGCTGATGGGCACAGGGCCCTGGGCGGGGGGTTTGGTTTCCCGGACGTTTCTGCACCCTCCTCAGCTCCCCACCATGGAGTGGCTTCGGTCACCCAGGCTTTATTGTGGTCGGCAGGGAGGGTTCTGTGGGGGCGCCCGGTTATGGCCTTGGCCTTGCTTGGGGCCATGGGGCTGTTCGGCCAGGCAGCTTGGGGAACAACAACAACAACTACTGGTCGTACGAGGATCGTACATATATAAATGGAAAGAGCGTAAAATACTCTACAACCTCCCATAGCTTTATCTTCTACTATGCCGTGTTCCTGCGTAAATATTGTAAAAACAAATAGAATTAAAAATGTTCAGCTAATTACCTTAGACTTTCACATGTTCTTCTCAAAACTGTTTTGTCGCACTTTGGGATCTTATAATAAATGTATTATTGGACCTACAGTATACGAATGGTGTATATACCATTGGAAAGGGAATTAAAACCAATGCATTATTTATAAAGCTAATTTACTCTAGCCAACTTTGTATGTTTGCAGCATGTTGTCAGTCGTAAAATTCTACAAAATAATTTCACCTTAATTCATAATCACCTAAATCCAAAAATACACAAAATTTATAAAATGTGTGTTTTTTTTATAGAAACTACAGACACACCTATTGTGAGTTGTTTGATCACATACCGCAGGTGCTATAGGGATTTATGTAGGAGGTATATGCGGCTTAGTACTGTAGTGCTAGAGTGTTCAACCTTTTTTTACCTAAATTGAAAGAAAAAAGAAAAAACAAATGTTGATCTAGTTTTATGGCCACATACACCTGTGCCAAATGGCATTTACGTTGAAAGTAAGACCTGGAAGTTAGTAAATAACCGGTCGGTCCCCTTAAGACGTTTATCCCCATCCAGGTGTCGATTTCTTCCTGGCGAGCGATAGCGAGCCAACATTGTATGGAGAAATCTGGCTTCGCCAGAGACATTTTTCAATTGAAAAATGTACAAATTTAGCTTGCTGTCAAAACAAAAATATATATATGCTGGCTCGCTCCCGCTCGCCAAGAAAATATTGACACCTGGATTGGGATAAACGTCTTAAAACAGTAGGCTGAATGGGGCCAAATGGATACCAACCAGAGAAAGAGAGAAAAGGAGAGAAAGATAAAAAAAAGTCGGTGACCCACCTTAACCCGTTGAGCCCCGGCTAGTTATAATATTTTGTTCACCCCAGTCCCAAGCCATTTTCACTTCTTTTTTTTGTTTGCTAAAATGGAAGACAAGGATGAGAAATGAAAAAAAAAAAAAAAAATCACCTCGGACATTTTTTTGGGGGGGGGGGGGGGGGAGAGCCTCAAAAAAATGTGTTGAGCCAAAATGGAAGAGAATGGTGAGAAATGAAGACAAAAATAAAAAAAAACTCATTTCGGTCATTTGGGGCGGGGGGGGGGGGGGGGGGGGTTTCAATAGTTCGTCTCTCCCGCATGACCACCCGCCCGGGAGCACTAGGGTAAAAACTGAGTATGGCATTGTACGGCATACATCCTAAGGAGTGTCTCACATAAATCTCAAGCCTCTAGCTCCCATACGACCGGAGTAATGAAGGTTCAAAGTGGCGGTGAACTAAGGGTGTAAACTATCCCCACTAAGCCCACCACCACCAGCCGCGCGGCTGTCTCGGCCCGCTCACACCTACTGGCCCGTCTCCCACACACACTACGGTACCTCCCCCTCCTATTCTCCCGCCATTTCCTACCTTACAAGCCACGTAAGTGTTTTTTATATGTCGGACGCACGTGATGCGTCGCTGGGAGTTGGTGATCAAACACTGCCGACGCAACACGTGCGACGCTGGGTCTCACTGGGTTAAAGAAGAAGTTAACATCAGGCCTATGATAACACTTTCATTCACCCCTTGTGCTCCAGGATCCTGCATGAAAAAACAAAAACGAATCTGTTAAGAAAGCAAAATCTAATCCTATAGTATCATGAGTGTGTGTACAGTCGCGCTAATAAGTCATGTCTAGGCACCAAGTATGTTTTGATCAATAATTGGTACCGGTATCATCAATATCTAAAACTTGATTTATTCGTTTCAAGTGAGATATACAAGCATGCTCCTACACTTCCCACCCTATTCAACATATGCCAGACATTTAATACAGCACAGAACGAGCCAAACGTAATGGCAGCTGGGACATGACTTATTAGCGCAACTGTCAGAACATATAAGGAGAGTGTCGTGAGGGAGGCCATGGACAGGGATAGAGGTGTAATGATGCATGGAGATATAGAGGCTCATATGAATGATAATGGAGTGAGAAAAGTGAGAGATATGGAGAAAGTGATGGAGGTCATGAAAGCTGTTGATGTAGATGGATGTGGATTGGATGGGCAGGTGGAGGACGTCAGTAGGACAGGTAGATATAGAAGGGGGGAGATGAGACCTACAGTATAAGGGTACAGTTTAAAACCAGGGCAGTGGCAGAGACAGTGACAAATTTTAGTTGGAGACTAAACACACATGAAGAACTGAAACATATAAGATTAAAGAAGGATTTGAGCATAGAGCAAATACAAAAAATAAAGGAACTACAGGAAAAGGCTGATGAGGAAAATGGAAATTTGGGTGAGGAGGATAAGAAGAAGTTTTTCTGGAGAGTGAGGGACATGAAATTGAAAAAGTGGTTTATACGAATAGAAGGGAGAAGGAGATCTGGGAGGGAAAAGAATGTGATAGAAGTTGTGGCAGAGGTGGAGAGCAGGGTGGAAGCGTCTCGGGGAGAGACAGGAGAAGAAGAAGCTGCAGACCCAGTACCGGTAGTGTGAGGGGGGGAGTAGGGCACGGACAGGAGGAGAGGGATGATGTAGCTGCTGAAGGAATGGTAGAAAGAAGGGGAGGCTGAAGGCTTGACCCCCAAGTCAGCCTGTGTAAGAGATTGTGTTTTTCTTCACTTATACCATCTTATTACAAATGAAAATACTAAGACTCGCTGAAAAAATCAGCTCTCTATGTGCGCGCGCGAGAGCGCAGAATTTCAGTGAAATATTTGTAAAATCATCTTCTCACTCAAAATGTTTCAAATTTCCCGCAACTTTTGCATGGCGTACTCTACCTGCATCCCCTGCCAGAAAATGAACCAAAGTTACCATATTGCATAGTAGAAGGGGCTGAAAAAACTATATAATATATATATATGTTTTTTTAGCCAACATTTCAACCTAAACAATGTCGAATCTTGACAAATATGTGAGATAATGCCATTATCTCTGCATTTTCCAGTAGCTATATAGTCCTATATGTAGTGTGTGGAAGGGGAATGAATTTGAGCCATAAACACAAAAGTAGATGATCTCGTAAGTGCCAAAATATCATCTCTGGCAAACTAAAATCAAAGATTTTCACCACTGAAAATTAATTTTGGGGCAGAAAAAACAGTTTGTCCTCCTAAGCTTCCGTTTTCTCTCATAGCGCGCACATAGAAGATCGAGAGTAATGGCTAACTAAACAAATTTTTTGTCAGGGGCAGACTTTTCAGAATTTATGAGACAAGTTTCTGCCAAAATCCATGATTTTGGGGCCCCCCCAAGGGGGCCCTAGGGATGTCATATGGGCGTTTATGCCCTCATATGATAATTTCTATTGCTTACAGCAGCCCTTTAGACTACAGACACAACAACATTTTTTGGATGGCTGAAAGAAATTTTTAAATTTTTTCGGGGGTCGAGGTCGAACCCCCGGCCACGGAGGTTATGGATGCGATATATTTTTTTGTTCCTTCCTATGCAATTCTCCAATGTTGAAAGGAGCATTATAGAACAAGAACACAATAATTCGAAATTTTGATATCTGGGCTCAGGGAGCCTGCAGCCTCCCCTGGATTATGTTTAGCAATGTTGATGTGTTTATCCAGGACAAGAAAAGAGAACTGATATGTAGGTTGCAGGATGAAGAGGAAAAACCTGATGTCATAGCCTTACAGGAAGTAAGACCAAAAAATGCTAGAATTGAAAGGGAACTGGTGGAGTATAGTTTGGAGGGTTTTGAGTTGTATGAGAGGAATGCTATTAGAGCAAAGGTTGGAAGAGGACTGTTTATTTATGTAAGAAAAGAGCTCAAGGTAAATGAGGTGGATATGAGACAGCAGTATTGTGAGTATTTGTGTATTGAAGTAAAATGTGCAAGAGGGTCAATTCTAATTGCCTCTATATATAGAAGCCCAAATAATAGTAGGGAAGAGGATGATAACCTACTGAAAGCAATGAAGGAAATAGATAATAGAGATATACAAATACAAGATTTTGATTGGAGATTTCAATTTGCCAAGGATCAACTGGGCAAATTGTACTATTCCAGCGGGACAGTGTAGCCTGGAAAACAAGTTTATAGAGAAAGTGAGAGATTGTTTTTTTAACGCAACATATTACAGAGATGACAAGATATAGAGAAGGGACGCAGGGGAGTGTACTTGATTTGATTTTTAGCAATGAGGAGGATATAGTGGAACATGTCAATGTGGATAGCCCTATAGGTCGTAGTGACCATGTCTGTATAAGTTTTAGTTGCAATATTAAAACAGAGTGGGATAATAGAAGCAATACAAAATATACATGTATGATAGAGCAGATTATGAGCTGCTGAGAAGGTGTTTGGACATTGACTGGGGGGAATACTTGAACGGTGAAGACGCTGTAGGTATGTGGAGGAAGATTAGAGTCAAACTGGAGAATGCTATATCCAAATGTGTACCAGTAAGGGAATATAAGGATAAAACAAATTTGAGGAAAAGAACGAACCCAGAATTACCAATGAAAAGAAAGCTTTGGACATTGATAAGAAGAAAGAAACGATCGTGGGATAGACTAAAAGTGTTGAAAAAGAACAGGGGGTCTAGCTAAAGAAGTGGATTTGGAACGTAGACAAATAAACAATAAAATAAGATGGGAGACAAGGAGAGGGAGAGAGATATTGCAAAAAACGTGAAGGATAATCCAAAAATATTCTGGAAGTACATTCAGGAAAAGTTAACAAAAAGAGTAGCTATCCCAGAACTGATAGGAGAATTGGATGATAGGAATAGAGCAGAAACTGATAAGGAGAAAGCAGAGGTGCTGGGGAAATACTTTGGGGAGGTACTAACAGTGGAGTCGGATGATGCAGTGCCTATTATTCCCATCAAACAGGCACCGACACTGGAACTAATAGAGTTTTCCCAAATAGAATAAGAAGGGCTATAGAAAAAATGAACAGAAGTAAGTCCCCAGGCCCGGATGGGATACATCCAAGAATCATAAAGGAAGGAGGTGAGATGTTAGTAGAGCCATTAACATTTTTATTTGAAATATCTTTTAATACAGGACAAATCCCGATGGACTGGAGAGAGGCGAACATAACAGATATTTTTAAGAAGGGAAAGAGAAATGACCCAGGAAATTATAGACCAGTCAGTTTGACAAGTGTTGTGTGTAAACTAATGGAAACGGTAATTAGAGAAGGAATAATGGAGCATATGAAATCAAACCAACTTTTCAGTGGGAGACAGTTCGGATTCTTGCCGGGGAGGTCGACGGTACTACAGCTAATTAAGGTGGTAGATGATTGGATGCATATTCTGGAGGATGGTGATGTTATAGACGTGGTATATTGTGATTTTATGAAGGCCTTCGATAAGGTCCCACATAAAAGGTTAATAGAGAAAGTTAGAAGCTATAATATAGGGGAGAAATGTGTGAAATGGATAGAAGCCTTCCTGAAAGATCGGAGACAGAGGGTACTGGTGAATGGAATAGGCTCGGGGTGGAGGGAAATTACAAGTGGGGTACCTCAGGGATCTGTGTTGGGACCACTACTGTTCGTTATATTTATCAACGACTTACCTGAAGTTATAACTAATGGAAGTGAGATATACCTGTATGCGGATGACACTAAGCTGTATAGAAGAGTGAGGAGTAAGGAAGATGTGGGTTTGCTTCAAGGAGATGTGGAGGGCATGAAGGGATGGTCTGAACATTGGTTAATGCCTTTTCATACAAAAAAATGCAAGTACATGCGGATTGGGACAAGCAAGATAGACAAGGTAGGATACAGTATGTATGAAGCGATGGAGGAAGTTAATGCAGAAAAGGATATAGGAGTAGTGATAGACAATAAGTTAAATTTCTCAGAACATTTAGCGGAAAAGATAAACAAAGCCAATAGAATTGTAGGGCTGATAAGGAGGACATTTGTGTCACTTGACGAAGAAATATTCAGGAATCTCTATACAGCGCTGGTTAGGCCGCACCTGGAGTATGCGAACCAGGTGTGGGCTCCATAATTATATGGTAAAGGATATAGAAGCAGTGGAGAAAGTGCTGAGGAGAGCTAGCAAGCTAGTACCAATGTTGAAGAACGCGGGCTATGAGCAGAGGTTGAGGACACTGGGGCTTCCGACACTGGCATATAGGAGAAAGAGAGGGGATATGATAGAGACTTTTAAGATAGTGTCAGGAATGTATGATGAGGATGTGTGTGAAGGTATCTTCTTGATGCGGGAGGGAACAAGAACGAGAGGACACTCCAAGAAAATTTACAAAGAAAGAAATAGGCTTGAAAAGGCAAAGAACTAATTTTGTGATAGAGTAGTAAATGAGTGGAACGCACTGCCCCAGTATGTAGTCGATTCCGAATCAATAAGGAAGTTTGAAAGTAATCTTGATAAAGCATGGGGAAGACATGATTTGAAGTTTAATTATAAAGCAAAAATACAGAATAGTAAACAAATTGCGTCTGCTACCACCGCCGCGAACACCGTGAACGACCGCAGCAGTGCAAGTACTGGCACTGAGCTGGATACACAGGCCTAGTTTGCCTTTTTCCAGAGGATCTACTGTAAGAAACTGTAAGAATATGCAAGGCAAGTATATCACAATATTAGGTTGTACGGTAGTTTTTGAGATGTCTTTTACATACAGGTACTAAATAAATCAAAACAATATAAAATACAGTATGTCCTGAAATAAATAAGGTATACAAATCATAACGAATATAACTATAATTAGATGGGTAATTTATATTATTAATACGGTATATACATATAGCACAGTAATATAACACCATTCCATAATATTCATATATATGGACTCGAGCTTAACCGATGTTTATCACATTATGATTATATTATATAGCTTATACGTGTTGACTGTACCAACTGTAACATTATTCCAGAACAACAGCTGGAAAACTGCAAGCTTTATAAACAAAAATAAGGTTCTTAGTCCAAAGTACAAGTACAGTACTTTTTTTTTTAAATATTAGTTTAACCAGACCACTGAGCTCCACAAAAGAACTCTAATAAGGCTGGCCCGAAGGATTCGATCAAGATATATAACTAAACGAGTCAAGATAGAGTGGGAAGGGCAGGAAGGGAACAAATCGAGGAAGGTGAAGACACGCAGACATTTCTCGCCATGTCACCAGTTCAGCCGGACCACATGAGCTCCACATCAGAGCTCTTATAGGGCAGGGCCGAAGGATGAGGCAAGAACTGCTACACCGCGACACCAACCAAGAAGTGATCAGGGCGAAGAATGAGAGATAAGGTCGAAGGTAGAAAAAATCACATCGAGAAGCAAAAAATGTATTACCGAAGGGAATCAAGTCAGTCCGGCCACATCAGCAACCGAAGAGACAAAACGGGTCAGAAGTCAACTACCTAGCCAGGCCAGGGAGACATGAGATATAGGCTGCCCGAGGACAGCCGAATGGAACAGAATAAGAATAGAAGGGGAAAAACATAGAATGAGGAAAGAAAAACTACTCAAAATTAGTCAAGCTGAGGACGAAAGCTCGAGGGGAGAGGGAGGGAAACAACCACATCCCTCCCCCATCAAGCCCCAGTCGCCGGCCCCGAAGCCCCCCAACCGCGATAAGGAGAGTAGTACCAGGGGGGACAAGTACAGTACTGTATACTATATTTTCAATCTATAGGTAACATTGATTTAGTTACTATTCTGAAAAATGGCTATGTGATCATTATGGGGTAAATTTGTTTAGCGTACTACAATATAATTATTTAAGAGAGGAAATACTATTTATATATTTGAGTCGAGTAACTTAAAGTTCTTTGTCATGCATCTCTAAAATAAGTTAGATGAGATGAATGTTTAATATTGAAATGCTTTGCACAAGGAAAACATATATTGCTATAGGTCTGAGTTGAGTGAGTAATAGTTACACAATTTATAATAGTTAATAAACAGGAGGTTTATTGGATTTTGAAAGTGAAGCCAGTTTTTCTTTTAATGATTAGATATATATCCAGGATATTAGATTTCACAAATATGAAATGAAACTAAGGATCTGTCTTTTAGTTTAGTTAGAGACTAGAGATTCAGAAAATATCTAAGTTCACCATCCTGAAGGTGAAGCCAAAGAAAAACTTTCTGCTAAATAAAAAAAAAAAATAATAAAAAAAAAAAAAAAAAAAAAAAATAAACAAAACATGAAAGTGATACTTGGGAAGTTTTCTTGACAAATAGCCTACCCAGAAAGAGAAGCCAAGACGTTTTTCTTTTGAGTATTCGTAAAGTGATACCAAGACCATTAACCTTGGTGGTCCAGAATATATCGCGTTTCACTATTAACACCAACTCTACAGGTTCGACGACATACAACATTGACAGTGATATACATATTGGTTACACTGGGGCTTTGTGGTGATATCGAGGCAGTAATTAGGGCTGAGGAGTGGGTGTAGAAGTAGAGTGGGCTGCGTGATCGGAGTTTGGAGGCGAGGCGCGAGGACTGGTGGGAGGAACAGTTTGAGATTTATGAACCTGGAACATATGCTGTGAAGACCTGGATGTATTTTGACAACCTTATCAGTTTAATCAATCTATTGTGAAATGCCTTGATCCCCAAGGGGGTGACCAAACATTAATTTCCCCCATCAACGCAATTTGTTCGATTCTCTAGCTTGTTTAGGGGGAGGTTTGCAAGCCCAACAGCCCATTGTTGTGTATAGTGTGTGAGGGTGTATGTGGAGTGTTATCATACTGTTGGAATGGCTATGGTTGTGAATGTAGTCTGCAATCAGCTCGATCATGGTAATTGGGAGATAGCAGTCAGATTGTAAATGCAATACTGGTCTACTGCATCTATGATGTCCTCTTTTGAAGAGGGGAAGGTGGTTGGCAGGCCATGGGAGTGAGTGCCAACTAACAACTCACCCAGTGGGGGATCAATACACAGGCCTTCCGCATACTACTTTGGAACGCTACCGCCTACTCTGTTTAATGTATAGTGTTAATGTGAATGAATGGCTGTACGTACTTCCAGCACAACTGCACATCGGTCAACTCATTAATGCAATTTCAATTTATGAACAAATCTGTGGGAGTATTATATCCTGTAACCACTTCATAGTATTATACCAGGTTCATTAGTCCCCAACTGTACAGTTGTGGACAGGTATACATGGTACACATGCAACTGCAAGTGTTAGCTAATGGAGCATTCGGACTTCATCTATCAGGCCAATCAATTGTTAACACATAATATCTTCTTGTCTGAACTGCTCAACATAATTATAGTGTGCCATGTACTCCTAACCGGAACTGTACACTCACACTCAAAAGTCATGTTATGCCTTCAACATTGGATATCTTTCTAAAAATGGATGAAAATATGAATGCTACAAGAACAGAGTATTATATTCAAGCTTTATCCTTTTTGTTAAATATTTGTATTACCCTGTACATCAAAAGAGGGTATATATATCTTAAATTAGTGAAGGTGGTAGGCGACTTTTGATCGTGAATGTACAGTTGGTGTAAGTTCCAAGCAGTACATTGCCATCGATATAAATATAACATTGGGTATAGACTATTGAAACACACTGACTTGGGGCCGGATTCTCAAAACATTTACGGCACCTCATCTCTCTCTGATCCCTGTATCGTGAATCCCGACATCTTGATCTTAGCCCTATTATTACTAAAACCAATTTATAATCTGGGTAACATAATTTATGAAGCTCTAGTTTTCTTGGGTACGAGGATAATATAACGTAGTATGCAAAGAAGATACAGTTAATTAATCGGTATATTATGCCACTTCACCATAGCTTTGAGAATCAGACTCTTGGTCTTCGTAGTCTTAGATCAAACTACAGTAAACTCCCTTTTATCCAAAATTCATATATCCAAAAATTTCAGTTAACCAAAGTTTTGGCTATCCGTATTTTTCACTAGTTTTCACTTATTTACATCTCCCCGAGTCAATTTAACCCCTCTGAAGTAGACATAGCTTGAATTAGATGATAATTTGACAGCCTAGAAATGGTTTTAAATGCATTGAAACAGTATATTTGGCCATTTGTACACATATTTAGCTCTACAGTATATAGAGAGTCTCTCGTTTATTCGTAAAATCGCTTATCCAAAATTTCAAAAGACTCATGATTTTTGGATCAAAGGGAGTGTACCGTATTTCAACAGCGTAGTATCAAAATTGTTCCCTGTCTACTGTACCACTTGGAACTAGAGATCATGTAGTAAGAGAGAACGACAGACTCTTTTCTAGGGACACTATTTTGCTGCCTCAATTAAGGAGGGTCAACTGTTTTTTTTTTCTTTCTCTCATTTTCTCTCTTTCTCTGGCTTGTATTTATTCGGCCCCATTCATCCAACTGTTTTAAGACGTTTATCCCCATATTTGGTGTCGATTTCTTCCTGGCGAGCGATAGTGAGCCAGTATTGTATGGAGAGATCCGGTTTCGCCGGAGAATTTTTTCTATAGAAAAAATTACAAATTTAGCTTGCTGTCAAAACAAAAATATATATATGCTGGCTCGCTACCGCTCGCCAGGAAAATACTGACACCTGGATGGGGGTAAACGTCTTAGAACAGTAGGCTGAATGGGGCCGAATGGATACAAGCCAAAAAGAGAGGGAGAGTAAGAGAAACAAAAAGCGAGGCGGGGTCCCTTAAAAAGCAACAGAGTTTTATTACATTTTCAACAATGGAGCATGTACTGTATATCCAAAGACCTATGCCAATATTGCTCAAGGTTCACTATGGGTATGGAGATATTTAACAGTAAAAATAGGAAAATATCTCTAGCAGCACCAATATGGCATAGGTTAGCCGATCTGTTGCTATAAGATCTATACTGTACTTGGAACTGACCACAACTGTCAAGTCAACTCTTGTTTATTCAGCAGTGACAGCACACAAAAAAGCCTTTCCATATAACAAAATATTAACAATAATTCTTATTATATGAGTACCCACTTAAATACCGGTAACCTTAGAGTGAATATATATTATGCTTCAAATAATATATTGTGTATATATTGTTTTTCTAATTTGGTATACTACCAGGTCCTGTCTTTTTTTGCGATATATAAGACCATATTCGTTACTAAAAAATTTAACTTCAGATTCTCCGTGATAGTCATATAAACAAGAGTTGACTCTACCATTGTTACAAAACTACAGTGCAACTGTGCCACGCCAAAGGTCATTCTGCGTGATGACCTCGCTTGGTGACCCCGCAGGACCCAGCCCGTGTCAGTGTCTGGTGGTGATGGTGGGGAGTCTGTGGTGGGATGTGATGGGAGGTGGGTCGGCCTTACGTGAAGGCAGGCGCAGCATCCGGGCGAAAGCTCGGCGGAAATTGTGGTTGCAGAGAGGGTAAAGGACAGGGTTGAGGGCAGAGTTGAGGTAGCCCAGCCAGATGGCGGCGGTGTGGGCTTGGGAAGGGACACAGGTGCCACACAGCGCCATAACCGGGAACAAAGTAAAATATGGAACCCAGCACGCCAGGAATGCTCCAACAATGACACCTAACTGTCTGGCTGCCTTCTTTTCTTTGGCCAGATTTACACCATCAACACGTCGACCTCCACTGTTGCCAGCTGAGTTACTGTACCCACCACGTTTTTTCTTATTATCATTGCTTACAGGGTTTGCAGGAGCTGGGGTAGGTCGAGAGTTTTGGTCCGAATCTGTGAGGCTACCCAGTCGCCAGCTGCTACCCCACTTCTCACAGGCCTGAAGGGGGCGATTGCTCTGATAACAGTGGATGTGGTTCTGATGTTGTCCTCTCCCACCACCTGCCTGCCGTCGACCAGTGGAGCCCGTGTGGTGGTGCTGAGTGGCAGGAAAGGTTTCCTCAGGAAGGTACTCCACACTCACCATGACTCCTGAGTAGTGGCAACAATCATGCCGCCCGGAAGACACTACAGTCAGGCTCTTGAACTGACTACGTTCGCTGGTGCCACTTGGGACTGTGGTGGAGATGGCGGTAGAAGTTGTGGTGGATACCGTGCGGAGAACAGCTACTGTGGGGCGAGCTGGGGTGGGACGAGGGAGGCGGTCACCTTCACTACAAGAGTCTGTGGGAGGGTCGTGGGCAGTGAAGGGAACGCGGCCGAGTGCTTGACGAGTTTGTACTTCACGAAATATGCGGCAGTACAGGTAGACCATAAGAGCAGTAGGAAGGTAAAAGTTCAGTGCTGCCGTTACTGCTTTGAAAACGGCCGAGTCCGAGAACTCTGTTTCGCACACGTGAGGCGGGTGGTGCCGGCGACCAGCTAGTGTCAAGTGGTGCCATGCCAACACTGGCACCAACCACGCCGTCGCTGCTGTCCAAGAAGCACCAATCATTACCCAGGCTCTTCTTCTCGTCCGTCTTCTTAAGTAGCGCAGAGGAGCAGTGATAGACCAGTAGCGATCCAGTGACAGTATTACCAAGTTGAAGATTGAAGCAGTGGAGGCGGTGTAGTCAGCAGCCAGCCAGAACTGACACACGGCCAGACCCAATCGCCACTCACCTGTACCACATACCACAACCAATGCAAGTCAGTGTTAGTCAAGAGAAAACTACTGCCGTACTTCAAAATTACCGTAAGTATGAATGTTTATTATTGCAAAAGTTAGTAATAGCTGAATATATAAATTAGTAAGACAGATTAGTAAGCTTAATACTATTGTATTAGTCATTAGTGAAACAAAGATTTTAGAAATACCTAATAATAAATATTATTGGTACTGTATATCATTAGTAATATAGATAGATATATATATATATATATATATATATATATATATAACTAAGACTGAAACGACATGTAAAACAAATCTATATCAAATTAGTAACTATCTGTAGAGAATTAATTAGGTTACTATATATTCTGGATACATGCATTATAATTTGAGAATGTTTTTCAAAGATTAATGTATTAGTTGCAAAGATTATTAATGTATTAGTTATCTAGAACATACAAAACCACTAGATAATATTGCTGTACAACCAAATGTACAAATGGTGTGCTGTATTATTAACCCCGTCTGTACCAGTGATGTCTTCGTATTATTTTTCTATCTATATTTAGACCATTTTTTGCAGTTTAAGAAGGATCTCCAGTGGCGGACTGGGTCTAAAATGTCTACAGGGAAAACTTGTTAAAGGGCCCCTTCAAAAGGGTTGAAAGGGGCCCACTCAGGGGTTGGCGAGCGAAGCAAGCTTTATCATCTGGAGGGGGGGGGGGGAGCGCTGAAGATCTTTTCTGGAAATACGAGCAATTCTAAGAGCATGTTGAAGCCATATGCAAAGCTATATTGAGGGATATTTAACAATACACAAATATATATAAATATATAGTTCCCAACCCTCACCCTTTCCAAAGAAATATGATAATCCCCCACTCCCCCAAGCCACACCTTATATGATAATCCCCCTCTCCCCCAAGCCACACCTTATATGATAATCCCCCTCTCCCCCAAGCCACACCTTATATGATAATCCCCCTCTCCCCCAAGCCACACCTTATATGATAATCCCCCTCTCCCCCAAGCCACACCTTATATGATAATCCCCCACTCCCCCAAGCCACACCTTTGAATTGGCTTAATCCCTTAAGAAGAATATCTAGAAAATTGAAGGCACAGTTGAGCATCAGGTAAATCCCCCTCCACAGGTGGATTTGAACTCAGAACCTCAAAGTTACAAGATCAGCACTCTATCACCGAGACAATAGAACTACCCGGTAACCCATTTGCTGAACGATTTAAGTCGAGTGATTTATACATTCAATATTTGACAACAGTTTTAGCTATATTACAGCACCACCTACTCAGCATTCCTCACATTCTTCTGCCACTTCCTTACTCTCAAATTCACGTCCAGCTCATAGGAATAAAAATATAATTAAAGGTTTGTATCAAATAATGAACAAATTTTATTATGCAGATGCGTGTAAAGAATATTTGAATATAATACGGAAACAGCAAAGCAGGCACTTTCTACATGACTTTCCAGAACTGGAATTAATCATTGAACATACAAATGTAATTATGAACCATATATGAAGGTATAGAACGCTGGGCTCACACCCAAGAGGAACAGGGTTTGATTCCCGGACAGAAAAGACACAATTGACTTAGTACAGACTACATTTATATCTACAGCCACTCTAACGGTACACCAACACCTAACATGCATTCCAAACAATTAATTTCCAAACTTAGCTTGCATTGCATGTATTCCCCTCGACGAACACATTGGTGAGCGAGTTACACACCCACCCACATACACAAACACATGGGAAAAATGTCTTCAGAATACAAACCCAACCTCAGAAACGTAACCTAACAAATCTACCCTAACGAACGAATTCCCGACCTAACTTATTAATTAATTAGCCTAGGTGTATTTTTGTTTTTCGAAATTATTACCGGTGTTTGTCATCTATGATCTACACGCACATAATATTGTTTAGGTTATAAATAAAGTACATACATTGGCTATGATATCAATGTTCATGCTATTATTAGATTATTTTATTCAGATTAGGCAGGGTTGGCCTACCGGTACATGGAAGTTAAGGTGTTAGGCCTAGCTGAAGTAGCCTAGTTTTTATCCTTCCAAAGTTCCAAATCTCACAGATAATTCCTAAGCTGTATAAAATCGGCCATAGTAAAAATAAAGTATCGACACAGTACAGGCGTAATTTCTGCAAGGGTTAAACTTGAACTACAGGCCTAATGACCGACTCAAGGGGGCCCCAACGCTTTTCAAACCGTAGGCCTATGTGTTTGTTGGCTTGTGGTTTACTTTTGTTGATCAACGTAAACCTATGGCCACACTAGCACACGAAAAAGAGGTAAGTAAAAGGTCACAAACACTGTCAGGGGTAAAACAAAATAGAGAAAACTAATAAGAATAGTTTGCCTGTGCATTTTCAAGCTCAGGCAAGTGGTTAATTCGACCATCAGCTGATCACCAACCAGCGCTGAAATAATGACCGACCATCACGAGGGCCCACTGGGAAATTACTTTGGGGGCCCACCGGGAATTTTCCCGGTTTCCCGGTGGGCCAGTCCGCCCCTGAGGATCTCATGTAGTAAAAAGGGTTAAGTGAGACAGTTCGAAGCCTGTTAATTGCTGGAGGCTCTTTTTATACTGAATAAAATCGTCCAATAGTAGCCATAATAAAATTTAAAAGACTTAGCGGTACAGAAGGGGTTAAGGACATTCACCATGCACCATATCAATAGAGGTAAGGCGAGAGAGCGGACTAAAGCAAGTATATTCTTTAGAGCAAGGTCTGCAGTTTTTGTTATGTTGGGTGCCTTACTCTGTTTGTCTTCTACTGTTGTATTTATGTTTCCTTTGGAGTGATTCATGGAACACCATAGATTGCATTCACATGAAAGGCTTAACCCATTATACTACCCTCGATTGGAAATGGACCATATGGTTATACAGTATTGCCATATAACAATAGAAATGAAATGTGTATAGCTTTAAACAGGAAACGTCTAGTGTTCTTGTTTGTAATCGAGTCTCATATCTTTTATAGAGAGATATAGTGACCTCTGTGCTTCCTTGGGTGCTGTGTTCACTGAACTCCACCAAGAATCTGTAAGGCTCATCGCCCGCATCTCGGAATCCATCAGATGGCATTTGGGAGTGGCTTAAAAATATACTGATTGGGTGTTGACTAAATACTTAATTACTGATAGAAAATTTGACTACAACCTTTAGATTGCTTGATTTTGAAGTAGATTCTTACGTGTGTCACCAGAGTAAAATTTAGTTGAGTGAATTTTCTGCTCCGTGTTGCTCCCTCTGCAGTGGCTTCATATCATATGACTAATGAGCCATCCAGTTGTTTATAGAGCTCAACGGCTGTGTTCCATCAGCTTGCCAGTGTTATTTATGCTTCCTATGGAGCGATTCATGGAATGCAGTAGACTATGTGCATAAGAAAAGCTAAATAATTGATGACTGCTAGTTTTTATCATAAGGTACACAACATAGAAGCAGCGACAATTAAGTTATCATTGCACTTTCTATGGATGGTTCTGATGTGGGCTGAATTAGAATTGAGAGATAGGTGATAGCCAAAATAGTACGAATAAGCGCATCCTCGAACATAGAAAAAGGGTTAAATGACTGACCCATCATGGCGTAGGCAGCACTGATGGGCATGACGAAGATACCGACAGTCAGGTCAGCGGCGGCCAGGCTCATGATGAACAAGTTGGAAACCTACCGGAATAACACAACATTAATACACTGCATATGCACTCTAAAAAATAATGGGCGTGGAAAGGGTATTTATAGTGTCTTTAATAATCTACCCATTTAAAGGCACATTAATGGTAAAATACTTATCTTATACCAATTAGAAAGAAGTGGCATTAATAATCTACCTCTTTAGAGGTTTATTGGTGATAATAAACCCATCTTGTATCAATTAGAAAGAAGTGTCCCAAATAATCTACCCATTTAAATGTATATTGGTGGTAAACAAACTCATTATATACAGATTAGAATGGTAAATCACTATACATTTTAGACTGTGTGAGGCAAAAAACATGCATCTTTACTCCTCAAATAAGGCAGATTTGCAAATGTACTATTAACCCCATGAGGATTATGACGTTTTTTGACAGTTTATTCTAGCTACTATTAGATTTTGGCATGTTTTAGGAGTAAGCCGGCCGCCCTCACACACCACTGCAAGACCTTCTTCATCCTTTGTAGGTGGACCTCCCAGATCGGGGAAATGATAATAATGTTATTTAGGTATGCCAAGCAGATCTCCCAATGTAATCCAGCCAGGGCGGTGTCCATCAGCCTGGAAAAGGTGGCAGGCCCATCCCTCATACCGAAGGGGAAGACAAATATCTGTGTAGCCGCCCTCGGCTGGTGGCAAAGGCAGTTTTTTGTTTTGCGTCCTCAAACAGGGAAACTTGTCAGTAGCCAGACAGGAGGTCTAGGGTGGAAAACCACTTCAACCCATGCAGGGACTCATGGGCGCTGTCGATGAGGGAGAGAGGAAGGGCGTCCGTAATGGTGACATCAATTAACATCCAGTAGTCCACACAGAATCTCAGGTAATCGTTCTTCTTCATTATATACCAAAGGGGAGGACAAAGGGGAATCTGAATGTTCAATGAAACTACTTTTAAACACCTTCTTAATCTGGTGATCCTTCCCGGCCCTTCAAAGGGGGTTTTTGTAATTGGGGGCTGGCAAACAGGGGGGCCGTGGATGTAGGTTTCGTGGGAAATAAAATAAATCCGTCCTCTTCCAACATCATCTTGGGAGAACGCATCGGTAAATTCCTGCAGCAGGGCCAGGAATTAGGCTTGTTGCTGGGGGTGCAGGTCCAGGAAAAGAGAGGGTAGGAGGCATTGGGGGCTAGGGTGTGGGCCCAAGGTCCTTAAGGGCCGCTCTACTGGTGATCTCCTGTCTTATCTAACGAATGCATCAGTAAATTCCAGCAACAGGGCCAGGAGCTGAGCTTGTTGCTGGGGGTGCACTGAAATATGTTCAACCCCATAATGAATATTCAGCAATACTGGTACAAGTATATATAGTTTTATCTTTGGATCTCAATTTCATATGATCAAAAATATAATATAATCCAATAATTTTATAGTTATGGCACCAAAATGGCGTCCAAATAAAATGATGGCCGATTTATCTTACTACAGAATCTCTCTATTGAACACCATACGCGGAAACTAATCGTGTGGACAGGCCCAATTATTATATTTACAAACCTCCCCTGGCTTTCACGTTGCAGCCATTAGTTTTCCTTCATACGATAATGGTATAGGATATCGATAGTCCTTTTATTTGTGCCTCACAACAGCTTTTTTTGTATTTTTTTTTAGAAAATAATACATATTGTCTTCGTGGCGCAATGCATAAGTGTGTTGATTTTCGGTGTGAGTGTCCTGGGTTCGAATCCCCGGACTGCCACATGTGTTTGTTAATTTCATTAATCGAGTTTAGGAGTAAAGTTAGTTGGTGGAGAGAATATAATAATTATTACAATAAGAGCTTAGCATAAAGCAGATCAGCTAATCTTCCAAGCTGATAGATCTCTACATCATTTGGTTAATATATTGTAATTGATATATTATTTTGGAAAAATAACAGAACGTTGAAGGCCGAGCTGTGCGTAACATCATATGTTTGTGCTTGAGAGTGGTACCAAACTGGCTAGGAATTAGCAGCACATAAAGCTGCCAGACAGAAACTTTGTGAGCGACGCAATCAATAAAATGAAGGACGGTAAAGCTCCAGGCTCTGACATTGTCGCTGAGATGATAAAAGCCTCAGGGGAGACTGATGTCAACTTAGTCACTGAGATGATAAACACCATTATTAAAGACGAAAAAATCCCTCAGGATTGGCACAGAAGTGTAATAGTAAATATATACCAAGGAAAACGGGATGCGGTAGATAGAGTACAAAGGAAATCAAGCAACAACAGACCTAGTGACCCCTCTAGGCTGCTTGTCCTCCAAAACACTGATGATCAAGTGTCCGAACAGTGGCTTAGAGTGGGTAAGGGAAAATTGGGAAGGGAATTACTGCCCTGGAACTAATGTCCGTGGCAGGAGGTATAATTATAGGGGCCTGAAATTGCTTGACTAAATCATGAAGGTCTGTGACAGAGTCTTTGAGGGTTTGATCAGGCATAGCATCTCCATTGATAATATGCAGTTTGGATTTAAGCCAGGACGTGGTAAAACCGATGTTGTCTTCATAGTCAGGCAGATACAGGAAAGATACTTACTAAAAGGCAGGGATCTTTACTTTGTGTTTGTAGACCTGGAGAAGGCCTTTGACAGGGTGCCTAGAGATGTTTTGCAGTGGGCTATGAGGAAACTTGGTATGGAAGAGTGGCTGGTGCGTGTGATAATGAAGATGCAAGAGGATTCGCGAACTGCGGTGAGGGTGAAATGTGTACTGAGTGAGTTCACAGCCCATGTTGGAGTTCACCAGGGTTCAGTGTTAAGCCCCTCCTCTTTATTGTGCTCCTGGAGGCACTGTCTAGAGATATTAGATCCGGACTCCCGTGGGAACTATTTATGCATACGATTTAGTCCTAATAGCTGACAATGAGCAAGATGCTGAGGCCAAATTCAGAAGATGGAGAGAGGGCATGGTGAGCAAGGGTTTAAGAGTCAATATTAACAAAACCAAGGTTATGCATTGTAGATTGAGACGAGGCAATGAGAAAAGAGCGGTGCATATATATGGTGGAGAGAATAGGGTTACTATTGGTATCAACTCCCCTTCATAAATACTGCCACCATCCTGGGATTACCCCGGTATTAATTAGATAACTCAAAATAATACTTAGAAGCAGGTAACTGAAACTTGAGAATAATTCCCAATACTTTAATGGAAGATATCTTGAGACTTATTCAGAAGTACACTAATATATTGATTGTATAAGTATTCGTAATAGTAAGATTAATTCAAGTATGGTATAGTCTGCTTATCACACACAGAGCTGAACTCTGAGCTGGGGTCTTCGTGTTTCCTTCCTCCCAGCTCGGGAGATCCTCCTTATATTATCTCGGGTTACGCCCCTCTTTATGACGTAAAACCACTCATTACCATTCTACGTGTACATCACAACCAATCCTAGTACCTGTCCATAATGACGTATTCGGGTGTGGTTTCACCCAGTGAAGCGCCCTAGGTAAACTTCCATAGAAAGATCTTCCATAGTACCCAGGCCATGATGTGAGTTGAGTGGTATGCTGACCAGGTATATGACGTATGCTCAAACACCAGACTCTAGGCGCCATACCACTTGGCTCCATCATGTACAGTTGATGTCAAAAATACTATGTTTAATAATATGAGTAGTTATATTAAGGTTATTATAGTTAGATATATTTTAAATATGTACTCTAGTGTTTAAGTAATTCACGGATTAATAGTTGGATATATTGGAGTACCTAACACGCCCCCCTTAAAAATAAGAGATATAATTTCTACCTCTGAAATTACTCCCAACAAATATAATAGAAAGTGATTATAGTATTAAGAATACATTTTCTAGCTTTGTGATTTTTGTGTTTTTGTTTTGTAAGATTTTCGAAGTTTGTAAACCCATTATGGTAAAGGAATTTAAAATTAAGAAAAATCTGGAAGACAAATATTTACATAATTAAAAATATAAAGAGATTATATATATATATATATATAAGTGTACAGTTGTACACCTATCCCAAACAAACAAAGACATAGGAGCAAATCGAACATAATTGAACCAATGTAGAGAAAGTTTATCATCCTTTCGATTGGATCCACCAATTACCACATCACTCAATCAATGTTTTTGATCGAAATACTATCCAGTCATTAGTTGTTCTGAAATATGAATACAATAAATTGTAGGTTATAGTCTAAGTTAATATTTAAATGAGCACTGATAACTCGTGTTTCAGGAGTTATAATACTATATTTCAACATTGAAAACACCGTGACGAAGTCGTAGATGTAGAGTGCAACTAATTTTCAATATAGATATACACTACGGTGAAGCTTATAATAAGGAAAAGAAAGATATAGAGAATACCTTTGAAATCTGGTTTTCAACATGGAATAACAAGGAAAGAAAATTAAACCAATCAGACAATATGCAATATGCAAAAACAATTAAATTTGCAAAATAGTTATATACACAATATAAATTACATAGAATATAATTATATACAAAAATGCTGAAAACAGAAAACCTGAAAAAGAACAATTCCAATATACAAACAAAATTTATGCAAAGTAAATTAAACACGGAATCGTACCAACAAAAATGTCACAGGTCTGTTTACAGACCTCTACTGCCTTACACACAATGAAAACAATTTATGTTCTAACATTTTCAATAATCTCAATCCTTGTCAACCTACCCTCAATGTTCTTGGAAATTAAAGGAAAATGATAATGAAAATAAGCACGACAAGACCAGTGAACAGTGGCATAGGGTAGATGTACTCAGGGCGAACGAAATGCATGAACGACAACGTATCCATGGATGTGTTAATCAGCTCCAAAGTTTCAATCTCACGCGAAATTATCTCAGGAAATGAAAAGTTGTTTGTAATGTTTACTTCAAACGGAATGCTAGCAAACAGAATATCCTGTTCTGTGAACGAAAGCATGTGAGTGAATGATGGGTACAGAGTAAGATGAGACGAAACCAACAGACACGAGTCCCTTACATAAACTTGGCCAATACGTGATTTATGAAAGGGTGCACGGTCCGGGCAAGTAACAAGTAGTTCTGAAGCATTCACAAAATAAAGAAAATTAGTATTAATTACGTGAACATGAAAAAATGGGTGAAACTGAACCGGAGTGAAATTACAGTTATCCAGAACTCAGTAACGAATAGTAATCATCAGGATACTTCCCTTTCGAAACTAGCAAATTCTCAGCAGGAAAATTAATAGTGAGCAAGGAATTATGAAATTTTACCGGAAAAGGTATAATTTCAGACCAAGACAAAATCATGTCAGAAGCAAAAGGGATCAACATCAGAAATTTACCATGACTCACATACACCTCGAGAAAAGGGTAATAAGACTAATTCTGAGTGACCCACCAAAGATACCAAATCAAATTCCCTATTTGCCAATTTCAGCAACTTATATAAGTCAGCCAAGGAAAGTAAGTCAGATGTCACTAGCCCGTTCTCCGCTTGTACTAAGGCATGCATATAGCGTTCAAAATCCTTCCCCAAAATAGTAGATACAATATGGAAAGTGTCAATACGAGTGGATATCATGACGAGCTCCTCAAAGAACGTTACGTTACTTTCCAAAGCATTTAGTGAACCTTGTACATCATTAATTGTGCAGTGTGTGGAAAGGTTGTGGGCGCTAACTCAATTCGGTGTAGCGTCTCTCAATGTTGGGTGCACTATAGGAGTAAGCGCTGTATTAGAATAAATGATGATCCTGTGGTTGTGAATTTTGGAAATGAGTCATTGGAGCTGGTGGACAAGTTTTGTTACCTAGGAAATACGATCTCTGCCGGTGGTAGGGCCGAGGCTGCCACTGTGGCTAGAATTAGATGTGGCTGGGGGAAGTTCAGAGAACTGCTGCCAATTCTGACCATAAAAAGAATGCCTCTCCCCCTGAAGGGAATGGTGTATGCCTCATGTGTTAGAAGTGCATCCTCAGAAACATTGGCCGTTAAAGTAGAGGATGTCAACAGAATGGAACGTAATGAGATGAGAATGCTGAGATGGATGTATGGGGCCAAACTGCAGGATAGAAGAACATGATGAGCTGAGGAGACGCTTAGGTATAAAGAGTATCAGCAATGAGATGCATACAAGTAGACTGGGATGGTATGGGCATGTGGAAAGAATGGATGAACAAAATTGCATGAAAAAGGTGCAGGTCTGTGATTGTGGAGGGAGCTGCACCAAGGGTGGACCGACGAAGACCTGGGATCGGACTATATGTGCCGATCTCGTATCCAAAAACTTGACAAGTGAAGCAGCCCTTAACAGGGTTGCCTGGAACGCCACCATTAGGACAAGAGACTGAAACTGCACGTATGTGTGGAGCACTCAGCCTTAAAATGCTATGTATGTATGTATGCTCCTCTGTGACAGAACTAATCAAGGATGAAGACTACAATTATGGTCGTTCATCTTTGGGTATAATTATTCCATGTTTCCCTTTGATAATTAATTAGTGGGCTTTTTGCTAATTACAGCTTAACTTTCCGATATTACGATTACTTAAATAATGGACATCAGACAATCCATTACTGCTTTATTGCACCAAATAATGTCACTGAGAGGGAGGAGCCAAGATTGAGGAGATTACATTGGATGATATTTACAGTAGTTTTTCATATTTTTTTTAATGGAAAGTTCAGATTTGTACGATTGACAAGGTAAGGACTAATTAAACAATATTAGACTTGAACATTAAAGTACTGTGTAATATACTGACCGTCTGAAGTCTCTTCTCTGTCCTGATGGCGTGAATGACAAGAGCATTTCCGACGGCGGTGCAGAGTGCGAGAGTGTAGAGTGCCAGCCCAGTAATAGCCAGCATCCCTGGACCCCACTGGTCATCGTCCTGATGGGGACCCCACCACCCACCACCATGGGTCCCATTGTCCCCCACCTCACTCAAATTCCAGGGGGCCGTCAGATTCCAGGCGTGTAGACCAGGCTCCTCCCAGGTGCCTGAGGGTGGTAGCAGGCTGGGGGCGCCGGTGGTACCCTTCAACAGGTCTGGGGTATTCGGGGGACTAGAGGCGGGGCGCAGGGTGAGACTGGGGTACTGAGATAAGAATCCAGAGGCAAGACGGAAGGTCCCGCTGCTGTTGTTGGCCTCTGGGGTCCTGAATGGTGTTGTGTCGATCTCTGCCAAGATAGCTGCCACTGTGTCCATGGCGGGCAGTAAGTGTCTCCTTCCACTTACCCCGGCGCCACCCCGCCCCTCCCCGCCCTGCCCCACGCTGCCTGGTCTTCAGCACATGCCCTCAGATCAGTGTACCAGCCTCCCCGTGCCCCAGCCAGCGCAGCCCCATCCATCACCCCACCCGGCACATCACCCTGGTGTAGACAGCGGAGGGAGGGTCACTACTTGATGTGGTGAAGACAGCTGGGTCTAGCAAATCAGTCAGGCAATGGTTTGGCCGGACCTGAAATTAGGGGAATTGTGTTAGACAAGAATGATTTCAACAATTTTACGAGAGTAGTAGCCTACACATTTAATGGACAAATTATCTCTCGGCACCCTATTCAGTTATGCACACCGGGATGATGATAAACTTCTAAAAACAGTAGGCTGAATGGGGCGAATGGCTACTACCTAGAAAGAAACAACAAAAAGCAGGTCGGTCCTCTTAAGCATTAGCCTACATGTTTTCAGTATGGGAGACACATAGAACGGGGGAGCATCAAAGCGTCAAAAACTGATCCTATCATTTCATCAAATTTGCAAAAAAGCTATCAATACATCAAATTTTCCAGATGTCTTCATTTTGTCAAAAACCAGTTTTTCCCCAGATCATATCAATGTGTTAGGTTAGGTTAGGTTAGGTTAGGTTAGGTAAAAAAAAAAATATGATATGATATCATCCAGTCAGTTTCAGCCTTTTGTCAAATTGAAAAGGTCCAACTTTTGTTATGCTTTGCAAGGATTGGGTTTTTGATGTATTGATAGGGCTGACACCCTTGGAATAGTTTTGACGCTTTGCAGGCGCCCCCATAGAACATCGTAGCATGCAGTCTATAGCTTGAAACGCATTCACTGCTCAATAGGTGGCGTTCTGAGAGTGAGGGTCTGAGTCTGGAGGGTGAGATGGTGAAGCACTTGAGCGAAGCAACCAGCCGCTTCAGAGATGGAGCTACTTCGAGCCATGATGGATGCTTCACATGTCTCACTCCCCAGACTGGAACAAGACCTCACGGGCTTCACCGTGTTGAGCGGTGGAATGTACAGGCTCTCAACCTATGCCCTAGAGGGAGTAGTTGGAATATAGACAAAAAACAAAAAACTCCACGGATTAGGACGAGATAGGTCGTTTTTCTGGTCCACCTTCTTTCTTATGTTTAGCCCCATTAGTTTTCAGATTTTAAGACGTTCGGCCCATTAGTTTAGCGATTTGTCAGAGCTTTCGCCCCATTTCTTTGTCAATATTAAGACTTTTCGTGTCATTTAGGTGTCGTTTTTTTCCTGGCGAGCAATAGCAAGCCTGTAATCTAAGAGGAACCGGCCGAAGGCCGGGGAAAGATTTCTATCGAAAAATGTACAAGTTTATTTTGAAGGGGGGTCTTTTTTTTTTTTTTTTTTTTATGGATGTCTAGGGAGGAAACTAAAAATATATTTAGAAGCTACATAAATGATCAAATAAGTTGATCAATCCCCCCTTAAACAGCTAATACACAACACACTACCGTAGATACAGTATATCAATGCTACGAAAAATGCTTGTAATATTTTACAGTGTATTCAATTAATTTACAAATAAACCTAACTAATGAAATTAATAAAAGTAATGAATACATGTGGTACTCCAAGGACTAGAACCTAGGATACTCGCACCGAAATTCCGCACACTAAGCATTACGCTATCAAGACAGTTAAAGGTTTATGCACAAGCCTACGATATATTATGCATTCTCGAATACTGCATATTAATCTTCGCCTGTAGGCTAAATATCCCCAACTTCACTCTGATAACAAAATTATTAGACGAATGGAAGGGGTAATTAATGTCCTAATATTAAGTCAGGTCACACATTTTGAACAACTAGTCATAATTCTAATATACTCTCTCTCTCTCTCTCTCTCTCTATCTCTATCTCTCGAGAGAGAGAAAGAGAGAGAGAGAGAGAGACACCTTCTTTGCTATCCTGTCCTTCCACTGTCCTTTACTCTAGGGTTAGCTATCTCTACTAGAATTAAGTCCTGACCACCTCGCTGGGATCGTAAGGTATGTGTGATCAGTGTATCTATGTCAATCTCTCTCTCACTCTCTCTCTTTGGTTTGTTTTATCTCTCTCAAGCTATCTCTCTCTCTCTCTCTCTCTCTCTGAGTCTCTCTCTCTCCCCCCTCCCCCCGAATTAATATGAAAACATAATATGCATTTGGACCGTCCTGAAATAACCAATAATATCCCTTCGCCACAAATTAAAGCAGGGACCCCTTTACCGAAAAACGGTCTTTGCATGATTATACTGGACATAGGCGATGGAAATACAGATTCTGCACGCAATTATATTATAAGAGAGAGAGAGAGAGAGAGAGAGAGAGAGAGAGAGAGAGAGAGAGAGAGAGAGAGAGAGAGAGAGAGAGAACAAAAAAACTGTACAAATCTATCTTGAAGGAGGGTCTAGGGCCCTTAAATAAGACGTCTGAAAAAACCCTAAGATATCAGTCTTAAATTATCAAGTGGTATCAAGACAAAATGCAAACGTCGTCATCAGAATACACACAACAGTAATTTGTAGTAAGTTTCTAAAATACATTATACTGTATTCAAAGGATCTGGACAGTGGAAAACAAAACAAAGAATAATTAAGGGATCGAGACGGTCGTTTTTCTGGTCCCCTTTCTCCCTCGTGTTTAGTCCCATTATTTGTTAGATTTTTAGACGTTCAGCCCATTTGTTTGGCGATTTTAAGACCTTTCTTCCCATTTCGTTATAAATGTTAAGACCAATCGTGCCATTTAGGTGTCGCTTTTTCCTGGTGAGGGATAGCGAGCCTGTAATTGTTAGAAGAACCGGCTTTCCTGGTGAGGGATAGCGAGCCTGTAATTGTTAGAAGAACCGGCTTTCCTGGTGAGGGATAGCGAGCCTGTAATTGTTAGAAGAACCGGCTTTCCTGGTGAGGGATAGCGAGCCTGTAATTGTTAGAAGAACCGGCTTTCCTGGTGAGGGATAGCGAGCCTGTAATTGTTAGAAGAACCGGCTTTCTACCGAAAAAAGTTTGTGCATCATTACCAGAAACTAGACTAAATAGGCTATAGATAGATTTGGGAGACAAGTATCTTATATAAGTTAACCCATGAGCTGCTAGACCGGAGTTGCTGTTATAATCTGAGGGAAAAAGCGCTTGAATGATATCCACTTTAGGCATAGGCAGCCGCAGGGTTACCAAATACAGTCCGCTAGATAGTAGATAAATGGAGAATATCGCTAGAATAATGCCACAATCTCCAGAATATCGCTCTAAAATGTCTCAAACTTCCAGAATATCGCTAGAATAATGCCACAATCTCTAGAATATCGCTCTAAAATGTCTCAAACTTCCAGAATATCACTAGGATTCTGGCCGCTAGATATAAAAATTAGCCTCTAGATCGAAGTAAATACCTCTAGATCTAACGAGAAAGTAGCTAAATTGACAACACTAGGTATAGGAAAGGCATGATCTAAGTGGGACAATTTAGTAAACTGGAATAAAAGTAATACAATGAAATTAGCATTACTGGTAAATTAATAAGGAGACAAAAACACAAACAAACAAATAATAATAATAATTATACTTATTATTATAATAATAACAAATAATGGATCATTTATCACTTCTAAATGCATTGCAACTGTAAAGCATAATTGTTATTTTCAAAATTAAATATTAGTGACAAACAAGAAGAGACTCGGTTTTAAGGGAGGTACAGGTATGTCGTTTTTCAAGACCCCCTTCTCCCTCCTGTTTAGCCCCACTAGTTTTGACATTTTTAGACGTTCGCCTCATTAGTTTGTCGATTTTATGACCTTTTGCCCCATTCCATTACCAATATTAAGGTCTTTTGCGCCATTTAGGTGTCGATGTGTTTCCTGGTGAGCGATAGCAAGCCTGTAATTTTAGAGGAATCGGCAGTCAGCCGGACAATTGTTCTACAGAAAAATGTACAAATTAATGTCGGAGGGAGATCTTGAGTATGTTTTTTAAAAGCTTGATGGAGCCCTAGGGTGGAAACAATATATATATATATATATATATATATATATATATATATATATATATATATATATATATACGATATATATATATATAAATATATATATATATATATATATATATATATATATATATATATATATATATATATATATATATCAATAAACAACACCTACCCCCTTACGGCTGGTTTTGAATACTCTTAAACCCAGAAACTGTTATAGCCACATACTCCACTATTACAAAGGCGAGGGCTAACGAAGGTATACTAGCATAGTCACTGCACATACCCAGACAACATAGAAAACAGATTAACCCATTCTGTACCGGCGACGTCTTTTGAATTTTATGCTCGCTATATTTAGACTATTTTGTGTAACTTAAGAATGATCTATGGCAGTAAAAAGGGTTAAGTGAGATAGTTCGAAGCCTGTTAATTGCTGGAGACCCTTTCTAAACTGCATAAAATTGTCTAATAATTGCTAGAATATAATGCAAATGTGTCACCGGTAATGGAGTTAATATAATAGTCACTGCACACACGGAGACAATATAGAAAATGGAATAATATAATTGTCACTGTACATGCGGAGAAAACATAGAAAACGGAATAATATAATAGTCACTGTACATACGGAGACAACATAGAAAACGGAATAATACAATAGTCACAACACACACGGAGACAACATAGAAAACGTAGTAGTATAATAGTCACTACACACACGGAGACAACATAGAAAACAGAATAAGGACAACATTTACACTCACATACATTGGATAATTGTATTTACATTCCGAGACATATAGACAATTTATACCAACATCTTCACATATTAGCTACAAGAGCGCACGCAGAAGCACTCACAAATAGGAAACTGAACTAAGACACACACACACAAGCAAAACACACACACACTCACACATAAACAAAACACGCACGTTGAGACAAATTATACAGCAAACATAAATAAGAACACACAGAATTATAGACATATACTGACACACACACTCATATCTCTCTCATACACATACTCCATCTATATCTCATACACACACCCTCTATATAATATCTCACACACACTCGTATCTCTCTCATACACATACTCCATCTATATATCATACACACACCCTCTATATAATATCTCACACACACTCGTATCTCTCTCATACACATACTCCATCTATATCTCATACACACACCCTCTATATAATATCTCACACACACTCACCTCCTCTATATCATACACAGACACACACACACACACACACACACACTCCCTCTATCATACACACACATACCTCCTCTATGTCACACACACACTCTTTTACACATACTCCATCTATATTTCTCTCACACACACACACACACCCTCTCTCTATCATACTCACACACTTCCTCTATATCACACACACACACTCTAATACACATACTCCATCTATTTCTCATACACGCACCCTCTATCTATCATACACACACGCTCTTCGTCTATATATCACACACACACACACACATACACATATTCCATCTATATCTCACACACACACACTCCCTCTCTTTCATACACACACACACCCTCTCTCTCTATCATACACACACACACACCTCATCTATATCACACACACACACACTCTCATACACATACTCCATCTATATCTCACACACACACCCTCTATCTATCATACACACACACGCTATACGTCTATATCACACACACACACACACACACGCTCTTTGTCTATATCACAAACACACTCTCTCATACACATACTCCATCTATATGTCACACACACACACACCCTCTATCTATCATACACACACACACACACCCTCTCTCCTTTGACAAAGTTCCCCACAAACGTTTACTGCTAAAACTAAAAGCGCATGGAATAAAAAGACGGTGTGTTGAAATGGATAGAAAATTGGCTCTGTGACAGAAAGCAAAGAGTAGTCATAAACGGTAAGGCATCTAAATGGACCAATGTAAGTAGCGGGGTACCCCAGGGATCGGTACTAGGACCAATTTTCTTTCTAATTTACATCAACGACATAGATGAGGGTCTCACCTGTACAATCTCAAAATTTGCTGACGATACAAAAATTGAAAATAGCGTACTCTCAAAAGAACAAGTTGGCGATATGCAACACAATCTAGAAAAGTTGTCATGTTGGGCTCAAATTTGGCTAATGAGTTTCAATGCAGATAAATGTAAAGTACTACATATCGGATACCAAAATGAGAAAGCAAACTATTTGATGAATGGCACTCAGCTTAAGAATGTAAACAGAGAAACCGATCTGGGAGTAACAATATCGAGTAACCTAAAACCGAGTCAACAATGTTCAGAAGTTGTTAAGAAGGCAAACAAAATAATTGGCTTTATAGGCAGGTCATTTGAGCATAAATCCACAGACGTTATCCTAACCCTTTACAATTCCTTAGTCCGCCCTCTTCTGGAATACTGCGTTCAATCCTGGTGCCCTTATTACCAAAAAGATATAGACAAGATAGAACGAGTTCAACGTAGAGTTACCAAAATGATACCTAGCCTAAAGAACAAACTATACGAGGAGCGTCGTAGAGAATTAAATCTATTTCCTTTAACCCAGCGCAGATTAAGAGGCGACTTAATTCAAGTGATCAAAATCATCAAAGGCATCGCCAATATGAACTGTAGTAAGTAGCATCTACCGTTCCCCAAATACTCCTCCAGAGCAAAGTCTTTTTGATTCGCTGTCCTCACAACTCAGTGTCCTCAACTTAAATGCTTCTTCTGAAATCACTGTGTTGGGTGATTTTAATGTCCATAATGTTGAATGGCTCACTCATTCAGCCAGGACTGATGATGCTGGTCTTGAATGTGAGCTATTTGCAGACTCATTTAATCTCACTCAACTAGTCAACCAACCCACCCGTGTACCAGATAATCCTGATCATAATTCCCACCTACTTGACTTATTTTTAACAACCAATTCAGAAAATTATGATGTTACAGTGAGGTCCCCGCTTGGATCTTCTGATCACTGTCTGATACAGGCCACCTGTCTATCACCTACCACACCTTCCCACTCTGAACCTGTTTTGGTGACTAAATGGCATTACGATAGGGCAGACTAGGAGGGTCTTCAAGATTTCTTTATTGATATTCCCTGGACCTCTTTCTTTTCTAATGATGCACACTCCACCTTGAGCCACATACAAGATTTTATAAAAATTGGAATGGAAACTTTTATTCCTCATCAAAAGTACAGTAAGAGATCTAATTCACCTAAATGGTTCGACCATAATTGTGATAGAGTAACTGAACAAAAAGCAATAGCTTACAATGCATACACAAGATCAAAAACACATGAAGCCTTTAATTACTTTAGAAACATCAGAAATCATGCCAAAGTTGTATTAAATCTAACTAATCAAACTTTCTCCATAAGCAAGCAAATAAACTTCTAAATAATCCAAATGATAACAAAATATTTTGGTCTACTCTTAACTCATTCAAATCCAACTTCACTACTGCTTCATCCATTCCACCATTAAAATCTCCGACTGGCAATCTTGTAAGTGATCCACGAGGTAAAGCTAACCTTCTTGCGGATATTGTTTCCACCAACTCAACCTTAGATGAAATAAATCAAGATGTCCCTGCACTTATTTTTAATTCGCCTGAAATTCCCTCACTTAAGATCCACACCAGACATGTCAAAACTATTTTGCAGAATCTCTCAGTAGATAAGGCTCCTGGTCCAGATGAAATTCCTCCAATAGTACTTAAAAATTGCTCCTTGGTGCTCGCTCCTGTATTGGCAAAATGTTGCCGTCTGTGTACTCACACCTCATGCTTCCCAGTATCCTGGAAAGAAGCAAACATCTATCCAGTTCCTAAAAAAGGTGCCTCTTCAGATCCATCAAACGACAGGCCAATAGCTATAACTTCCACTCTTGGTAAAGTCTTTGAAATTGTATTAAATAATCACATAATTAAGCATCTTGAGAATAATAAATTAATCAGTGATAGGCAATATGGTTTTAGACGATGTCGATCAACTGCAGACATGCTTTGCCTTCTTACGCATCAAATCAACCAAGCTACAGACCAACATGGTGAAACACATACAATAGCACTGGCTATATCAAAGGCATTTGATAGAGTCTGGCATCAATCCTTATTGTCGAAGATGTCACACTACGGCCTTGCATCATTAGTTCCACTAATTTCTTCTTATCTTCATAACAGAAAAATATGTGTAATGGTAGATGGCCTTTATTCTCAATTTCACTCAATAAATGCTGGTGTTCCCCAGGGATCAGTTTTGGCCCCAACTCTGTTCCTCATTCATATCAATGATCTCATATCTACCACTCATAATCCAATACATTCCTACGCAGATGACTCAACACTCCACAGTTCCTTCACATTAACCAATTCTTTCACCCAACCCGATCTTATAAATTCAAAAATAAACACTGCAATTTCTCTGAACCAGGACCTTTCTAGAATTAATGAATGGGGACAAAAGAATCTAGTTTCCTTTAATGCACAGAAAACCAAGTACAATCAATTTTTCTAACCGACAGAATCTCACTGACTCCCATATATTTTTTAATGATGTAAATATTCCCACTTTCCCTAGTATTGACATTCTCGGTGTAACATTAACTACTAACTTGAGCTGGATACATTATGTTAGAAGCATTACTAAGAATGCCTCTAAAAAACTGGGACTCCTGTACAGAGTTCGAGAATTCTTCACTGACGAGCAGTTGGCCGTAATATATAAAAGTCACGTGCGTTCTCAGATGGATTACTGTTCACCTCTGTGGAGTGGAAGTGGAGTGGTTGCATTGAGGCAGTTGGACAAAATTCAAAATAAAGCTATTAGAATAATCAATAACCCTGCAATCACACAGGACCTTCCTACATTATCCATACGAAGAAACGTTGCATCCCTTGCATTATTCAACAGTTATTTTCACAGCAATTGTTCCGAAGAACTTGCTTCAATTGTGCCGCCTCTCCACATCTTTCCCCGTAGAACTAGGGCAGCTGAGAGCGCCCATGAATTTACACTTTCTCCTCCACAGTGCAGAACTTCTGCTTATCAAAATTCATTTATCCCCAGAACTACTACTCTTTGGAATTCACTTCCCTCGAGTTGCTTTCCACAAACTTACAATCTATAACAGTTTAAATCCAGTTGTTAAAAACATTTTATGAATGGAGGATGCCTTTAGGCACATGGACCTTTTTGTATTATCTGTGTTTTTCCTTCCTCCGTTCATTGTCTCTTAAAAAAAAAAAAAAAAAAAGTACTTCACTATCGACCAATCTAATTACACGCGGGGAAACGGGTGCAAAATTATTGGTAAATCTTTTAACTCACACGAAGCTAAACATTTCTTCTTCAATCGAGTTGTCAACTTATGGAATGGGCTTCCCAGAGATGTTATAGACTGCAGCACCGTTGATTCATTTAAACTTCGCCTAGACAAATATATTGCATCAAACCCGCGACTGACTGCGTTTGTAAATGAATAACTTTATTTTATCCTCCCCTCAGTTACTAACCTATCTGTCCCCTACTAACTTCCTAACCCTGCCACGGACATTAGTTCCAGGGAAGTAGTTCCCTTTCCAATGTTCCCTTACCCACTCTAAACCACTGTTTGGACACTTGATCCTCAGTGTTTTGGAGGATAAGCAGCCTAGAAGGGTCACTAGATCTGTTGTTGCTTGATTTCCTTTGTACTCCATCATGTTTAGTCCCATTAGTTTTCAGATGTTAAGACGTTCGCCCTATTAGTTTGGGAATTTTAACACCTTTAGCTACATTTCGTTGTCAATGATAAGACCTATCGTGCCATTTAGGTGTCGATTTTTTTCCTGGCGAGCGATAGCGAGCCTGTAATTTTAAGAGGAAGCGACATTTTTCTACCGAAAAATGTACAAATTTATCTCGAAGGGGGGGTTCCTAGGGGATGCTGTTTTAAGCTTGATGGAGTTCTGGGGAGAAAACTAAAGAATAATAATACAGATAAATATATTGGAAAATAAATAGCCCATCTCCCCTTAAGAAGGCTGTATGGTAGCTAAATGGATTAATCCTTTCAAGCTCCAATACGCGTTTCTGTTGTTGTTTTTTGGCTACTATTAGATGATTTTATTCAGATTAGTAACGGTATATAGAAGTCAAACGGTTGATTGAGATAGCACTTACCCTTTTAATACCAACAGATCCTTCCTAAGCTGCAGAAAATCGTCTAATGATAGCCAAAACAAACTGCTAAAACGCGTCCGAGCTTCAAGGTGTTAATAGAGAGAGTTTGTACTAGCATTTTAGTTGGTGGGCGTTAGTCTGAAAGAGGGCTTACACCTACATACCTACTGATTTTAACCCTTTCTGTAACAGCGACGTCTCCTATATTTTATTCTAGCTATAATTCGACGATTTTATGTAGCCTAGGAAGGATCTGTGGTCGTTAAATGGGTTGATTGAGATAGTTTGAAGGCTTATAATTGCTAGAGATCCTTCCTAACCTGAATTAAATCGATTAGTAGGAGTCAGAATATAATACAAAGTTACAAACCATATCGATGGTACATTAGGGGTTAATATATGCATTCATATTAATCTCCATCAGATGATCGTCCAGTCTCTTGATAAATGTATCAATTGAATTACTATAGACCACCTCCCTTGGTAAACTATTCCTGTCTATGACCACACTGTATGTTAAGAAGTGTTGTGTGACATAGGCCTATAGGCATACATTCTTTCTATTTAAATTCAGAGAGAGAGAGAGAGAGAGAGAGAGAGAGAGAGAGAGAGAGAGAGAGAGACAGAGAGAGAGACTGTATCACACACCTCATTGCCTCTACACCACAACCACATTATAGTACGCTTACAACTGATCTACCAATATCTATTGAAATCATCCAGCGAGAGACCATATTTCTTCCGCTGTATTTTATATTGTTATTCATTTATTGTAATGCTAAAACCATATATTCACTTATATGAACGTGTGTGTGTGTGTTATTCACTCACTTGTTCGTCAAGGGGAATCCACGCAATGCGAGCTAAGCTCATTATTATCGCGCCTCCAAAACTGGGAATGTATTGCGTGAAATGCATATTAAGTGTTTATGTATCGTTGGAATGGCTGTGGATGTGTGTGTAGTCTGTAATAGCCAATTGGCGACATTTGGAAACGAAGGCTTAGGGTTAATCTGTACGGTACCATTCTCACTACGGTACCAGTCTCACCCGAAGGCTTAGGTTGACCAGTAGCTTAGGTTGACCAGTACATACCCATCTCACCTTCTAACCGATCACCAACCCCAGATGGGACGTCACAACTTCGTCCACTTACAACAGGTTCCTATATATACTGCTAGGTGAACAGAGGCTACACCGTTAAGAGACTTGCCCAAATGTCTCTTCCCCGCCCAGGTCTCGAACTCGGGACCTTCTGGTTGTGAGCCAGACGCGCTATCCGTTACGCCACGGGGAGGTGTGTGTGTGTGTGTGTGTGTGATCTATATACACCCACCATACTCTATTGTGTTCCAGCTGATGGTAAATTGAATCCCTTAATAGCTGATTTCTCGATACTTGATGGAAATATATGAAACTACTATGGCTGTGTGTCGTATTAATATATGAAACTACTATGGCTGTGTGTCGTATTAATATATGAAACTACTATGGCTGTGTGTCGTATTATTATATGAAACTACTATGGCTGTGTGTCGTATTAATATATGAAACTACTATGTCTGTGTGTCGTATTAATATATGAAACTACTATGGCTGTGTGTCGTATTAATATATGAAACTACTATGGCTGTGTGTCGTATTAATATATGAAACTACTATGGCTGTGTGTCGTATTAATGGCAAGTTTTCATAATTAACAACATATTCACAACGTTTATGTATACGGGCATGTGCACACTTACTTACTGCATGTTCTTATGTTCTTATGTATGTATGTACAGTAGCCCAACTAAGTTTTGCGACAATATTAGGTACGTGGCACCTGTCTAGTTTGCACTCCCGTCCCAAGCCCCTGTGGTCGTTTCTAGCAGGGGCCGTGGTATCTAGGCAGGCGCCACCGCCACCTGCGCTACCAAAGCCAGGGCACACAAACACAGTACCCGCACATGCTGGCCGCTACATATGACAATATTGCTATCATTATTTATTTGTATCATATTAGAAGGTTCTCTCTCTCTCTCTCTCTCTCTCTCTCTCTCTCTCTCTCTCTCTCTCTCTCTCTCACTGAGGTTAATATCAATCAATTTTCACGCTACACTATTTGTAGATTAAATAACACACACACACGCACACACAGAAACGGAAGGCAAAGTTCAGTGTTATAAACCCACATTCTTCACTGATTTCCTTGATAAAACAATGAGGTGTAAATAATTGTGTTCTTTAATCTAATTAACCCTTTCAAGATTCGATACGCATTTCTGTTCTGTGTTATGATAATTATTAGACGATTTTATTCAGATTAGGAAGGGTATATGGAAGTCAGAGGGTTGATCGAGCTAGTCTTTACCCTTTTAATAACCACAGATCCTTCCTAAGCTGCATCAAATCGTCTAATGATAGCCAAAATAAAGTGCTAAAACGCATCAGAGCTTCAAGGGGTTAACACTCTTTAGATAATACAGGTATGTTATAATCTGCATCATCTTGCAGTGCTGGGTTATACGAGTAGTTCTATTTGCAACATCTGCATCAGGAAATATTATTAACGATAAGAACGTGTATTAATCCACACTGTACCGGCGACGTCCTTTTCTTCCTATTCTAGCAACTATTACGCGGTTTTATTCAGCTCCGGAAAGACCTCTAGCCATAATAAGGCTTCAAACTATCTCAACCAACCCTTTTAACTACCACAGATCCTTCCTAAGCTGCATAATATCGTCTAAATATAGCTAGAATAAAATTGAAAAGACGTCGCTGGTATTCAGAGGGTTATTATACAGCTAAAGTTCTTACTGTTTCTATGAGATACTATTAGAATATAGACAGTTATCGTTACCGTATCATGAATTTAGAATCTAACTTCGATGAAATTATGCCTACTATGGAAATATATGGGAGTACAACTAAACATTATTTAGTTTACCGGGTATATAATTTAAGTTCTATTTTACATAATTTTACACACACACACACACACACACACGAATGGGCTTCCCCGAGACGTTATAGACTGCAGCACCGTTGATTCTTTTAAACTTCGCCTAGACAAGTATCTTGCATCAAACCCGCGACTGACTGCGTTTGTAAATGAATAACTGGATTTTATCCCCCTCTCAGTTACTAACCCATCTGTCCCCTACTAACTTCCTAATCCTGCCATGGACATTAGTTCCAGGGCAGTATTTCCCTTTCCAATGTTCCCTTACCCACTCTAAACCACTGTTTGGACACTTGATCCTCAGTGTTTTGGAGGACAAGCAACCTAGAAGGGTCACTAGACCTGTTGTTGCTTGATTTACTTTGTACTCCTTTGTACACACACACACACACACACACACAGGGGTCCGTAGCATATTGGTTAGCGCACTTGGTTCACAGCCAAAAGGACACGGGTTCCATTCACAGGCGGGAAAGAAACATTTTGGCAATTCTTCTTACACAATGCGCCTCTCTTGACCTAGCAGTATAAATAGGCCTCTGGAATAAGAGGCCACTTACGACGTTTTTTTTAGTGTTGGTGGTCTATTACTAGCTGGACGGGTACCGTACAAGTCAACCAAACACTCAAAATCCAGATATCGGCAATTGGCTGATTACAGATTACATGCATATCTACAGCCACTCCAACCATGCATTAACACTTTACGCAATATATTCCCAGGTCGAACTTTTTTCGGTAAAAAAAAAAAAAAAAAAAAAAAAAAAACGTGAAGGTGTAATTATTGGAAACTGAGGTGATCAGAAAATCCTCAATACTCTCTTGTCCACAACACACCTAGTCATCCATTCAGCAAGTCATGGCTCATCAGGCTGCTAAGGTTGCTGAACGTGGTAGTATGGTTGGGATGAGCGAGAGTGGGGTGTCGGAACGTTTACCGGTGGCCCAAAAAAAAGGTGGGAAGAAGGGCAACTGACAAACCGACATAGAAGTGGAGCTAAGCGGAAAACCATGTCATAACAGGACCAAGAAATTAAACAGTATATGTATAACCATCCATTATCCAATGCCGACGAAGCTAAGCAACATTTGCAATTTCAAGCTTCCACAGAAACTATACGCAAGAAATTGAAGGAGATGGGATATAAACATAGATCACCAGTTGTCAAGCCAAAGCTAACCAAGAGGCACAAAAAACTAGGCTTGATTTCGCTCGACTATTTGTTGACCAGGGCATTGACTATTGGGAACGAGTTGTTTTGATACTGTCAGAGAGGTTCCATAATATTACCAGGACGATTAAAATTGTATCACTTAGCCGAGTTGGCGAGGGTTCTTCAAATAAGAATAAAGATGGCTTCCTTTATTCGCTCATGGCCGAGTGGTTACGGTGCCCAACTCTCCCAAACATACCTGGAGTGAGTGGGTCCGAATCCTGGTCAGGATACCTCTCTCCCAACCAAGAGTTGTTTTCTCAGACAAGAACACTTTCAGCTCAACCACGCATGGGTCGAAGACTGCGCTGTTGGAGGCCTAGGAACACACGGCAAGTGAGTTAGTCCTAGTTGATATTGTGCATAAAATATATAGAATAGTCATCATACAGAGTAATACTTTCCATCATATCACTCTTGGCTAATTTCATGTTAACCGAGCATTATATAACTCTTAATTTCATTACTCATACACTAATACCCCTAACTTACTAGTTAACTTATATTGTTCAAATACTATTAAGCTAGCATGACTTGATATAATATGCACATTAACCACTCCTGTCTATACCATCGGTTGTTTACCAAAAAAAAAAAAACGCGTTCGGTTTAGTAACTTATCCTAGCCACTTCGCCCGCCACTATCTGTGCAATATAGGATCGATCTTCCCCTAATACTTCCCTCCCCCCTTAGTGAATGCATATAACTTGTTTGCGAATATTATACATAATACTTTACCCAAACTATCATTGGTGAATAGAGAGACCAGTTTATCATGAGAATCAATAAATATATACTCATTAATCCCATTAGGATTGACTAATTTTGGCAGTTTAATTAGGCTTTTCATTAGATGGTTTATACAACTTAAGGATGTTCTGTAGGAATTATAGGGACACATACTATGTCATATTTACCCTTTGACTTTCATAATACCTTTCCACTCTGAATAAAATAGTTTCCTTTTCTACTCTGAATATAATAGTAAAATGCTAGTCTGAATAAACTGCCAAATACGAGTCTTGATTCCACTAGGCCTACATAAACATTAACATAAACACAAATCATAAAAGAGGGATTTTTTCTGAGGACTGACTCCATGGGCTGACTGGCCCATGGTATAAAGACTAATATTAGTCTTTATACCATGGACTGACTGGCCCATTCACGGCGGATCCCATTGACAATCAGCACATCACAGCCATGTGCCTATCTAATTATGTTGCTAAGCTTTCTGTCGTTATTGATCCTACTGTAGCAATCGGTAGCCTATTTCACATATCTACCAAACTTTTGCATGCTTATCACGGAGCAGCAGCCGTTTTCCACATCGTTTTTGTGGATCCCACTTACAACTAAACCATCTGTATAATATCCTCTCTTACTCTACACTCTAGTATATGCAAGCCTAATGTTTTCCCAAGTCCCATTTCTTTTGTACTGACCATATCATGTATTTCATGATATTCACTACCTCAATAATTTTTTACTTCTGTTAAATGTTCTAACCCAAGCTGGCTATAATTCCGTGTCATTTGGCATTAGTCGTCAGGCGTTAGCATATTATTGATGTTCTAATGTTCTATTATTCTGCATTGTTTTGCCATTTTTTTTTTGTACCATCACTTCCAAGTAATCTATGGACACTGGACAGCAAAATTAAAAACATAATCCATGTGAAGCCTTACTAAAGACGGGTGAAATTTTAAAATTACGTTTGTTGTTATTCACGCTTCTAGATATCTATCTAAAAACTCTGATTTCAAACAATGTTGCATTGTTTTTTTGGTTTCATATCACGACTGACGATGACTTCCAAATTTTTTGTAATAATTGAGTTACTTAATTCCATGTTATTTAGCCATCTAGATACCACTGATATTGCGTCTTGCCCCTGTCACCACTCAGATTGGTGAACAAATTATATATTTTTGTTCTGAGATATAGCTGGTGGTTACTGGCTACCCTGGCCTTGAGTAAGGGAGATGGGAAATGTAATCGGACATCACAAGAATGCATTGAGCTATTGAATCTCTTCATAGGGGAGGTATATGGCGCGTAATTATTGACGAAGTAAATATTGTTAAATTTATATCCTGAGATTTCTGTCGGTTTCCCAATTTTCACTAAACTGCATGTATTGCCCATTCGGGTAGTGCATCAAATAATTTTTGGAGAGCATGAATCGTTATCAGGATCAATAATTCAACCTATTTTTAGTGTCATTTGAAAAATTACCAATCTTTTTAGTTAGGCCTAAATCAAGCTAGGTCTTTAATGTAAAAGATGAACAATTTAGGAACTAAAACTGACCATCGTGTAAGATCCCAACCTTCACTACACCCAATCTGATTGTAAAGGCTACAGTTAATGTTAATGTTTTGTTTCCTACTAATTAGCCATGGTCTAATTCACGTAATATAGTTCGCCCTATTCCAAGAGCTGCTTCTTTAATCAGCAATCTATCATGTGGACATTTATCGAAAACTTTACTGACATGTCAATATCTTTGAAGATTTTTTTTGTCTTTGTTTATCGATTCGTATGCTTGGGAAAAGAAAGGTTATTAGATAACGAGACACTCTCAGCCAACACGGTTAAATTCCATTACAAGATTGATGATTAAGCATTTAACAAATGGGACAGCAGCATACTCCTCTTAATTTGACGTTTGTAATTTAGTCAGTAGCCAGCCCTTATTCCCACAAGGGGTATAGGAGCTATCAACAAGAAACACATGAAAGGAGCAAAAAAACAAAAAGTGGCAGGGGAAGAATCTATACAGCAGTTCGCACACAAACATTCGGAAACCTCAATCACTTATTAGGCCCCAAGATCATTGGCTTCACCTCAGATGCTATTGACGTCCAGACAAATTAAGTCTCTTAGTCATTTAGCTGTATAAAATTACAATTTGTTTAGTAACATCGAATACATATAAACGTTTAGGATAACTCATACAATATATACCCGGTGCCAGCAAACTTGGCGCTAATCATGACCGCATAACATCTTATAACTAAAAAAAAATATATATATATATATATACCATATATATATATATATATATATATATATAAATATGAGTAGATCAGGAAATAGATGTAGAGACTGACTACCCGTTTCTCGAATACTTTCTACACCAACACCAAGTATAGTGTTTAATAGGGGTTCTGATTAGAACACTCACCAACAAGTGTATAATAGATTATATAATACAATCTATGCAACTCATTGTATTCATTTTAACTTATTTATAGAAATGGATCTATAAAGTAGTTTGTCGCGCGTAAATATATTTGTATTTAACGGAGAGAGAGAGAGAGAGAGAGAGAGAGAGAGAGAGAGAGAGAGAGAGCCTTCTATTATGATACAAACAAATAATGATAGCAATATTGTCATATGTAGCGTCCTGCATTTGCGGGTACTGTGTCTGTGTGCCCTGGCTGTGGTAGCGCAGGTGGCGGTGGCGCCTGCCTAGACACCACGGGCCCTGCTAGAAACGACCACACGGGCTTGGGACGGGAGTGCAAACTATACAGGTGCCACGTACCTAATATTTTGTCGCAAAATTGAGTTGGGCTACTGTACATTTATGCGTATGTATATGTGTACGTATGTGTATATATGTATGTTCTGTATATATATAAGACAAATAAATGTGTACGGTATATGTGCTGTATATCACTTACTCTCATGGTTAATTTATGATAATATGTATTTTGCACTAGCATCATTATTGTATTAATTTATTGTTTTACTTTTAAGTATATTATACTCACACATTGTAAACTGAGCTTACCATTTTCATATCTGTATATCTCATGTTCATCCACTAAATTGTAAAATGTGTATTTTCAGCTCATGAGGCTGCCATTCTTTAATAAACCGTTTATTATTATTATTATTATTATTATTATTATTTCGCTACAAAATCTACCTTATAGCTGAGTAACAAAGATAGAAACATGACAAATTACCCACAGCTGGAAAAAAGTAGACTATAGTCATATTCCACATAGTTTTGTAATCTTTGTCACTGGCATGGATATAGACTTGTTCATATAATAATCATGCTAGTTTATTTAGTTATTCTTTTGTCACTATTCTTGCTCTGTCTTGAGTCGGCCAACCCCCCCCCCCCCAAAAAAAAAAGGAAAAAAAAAGGAAAAGTGGGGATTGGGCCTGAGTAAATAGATAGATAGATAGTTTTTACAATATTTCAAATGAGGCATTATGCAACTATTTCACATTACCCAAACAGACACGTGATTTACGTAGCCACCGATGTTTTTTTATCTTTCTCTCCTTTTCTCTCTTTCCCTGGCTTGTATCCATTCGGCTCCATGCAGCCAACTGTTTTAAGACGTTTATCCCTATCCAGGTGTCGATTTCTTCCTGGCGAGCGATAGCGAGTCAGCATTGTATGGAGAAATCCAGCTTCGCCGGAGAAATTGCCTATCGAAAAATGTTCACATTTAGCTTGCTGTCAAAAAAAAAATATATATATATATGCTGGCTCGCTACCGCTCGCCAGGAAAATATTGACACCTGGATGGGGGTAAACGTCTTAAAACAGTAGGCTGAATGGGGCAGAATGGATACAAGCCAAAGAGAAAATCAGCGAGGTGGGCTCCCTTAATTAAAGGATCGGGTGTTATTTACTTGTTATTTGTTTTCTAGTTTCCTCCCTAGACCTCCATTAAACTTAAAAACACACCCCCAAATATATGTGTACATTTGTCGGTAGAAAAACTATTAGGACTATTTAAAATAATATGTAAAATAATATACCGTATATATATAGGCCTATATATACTGCATATAATTTAATACTGTATATATATTCTTTTCTTCGTAAATATCTACAGGCGGAAACACATTTTTTGTATTCATTCCCTCACACACACACACACACACACACTGTACACTCAGTCACACAAAATGACACAGGCGCCACTGAGAACCCAACCCACGCTCTGACTAACACCGCAGTGGTCAATCAGAACCCCCGACATGCATAATATTAAGGCTACTGGTTCACCGCCATCATAAAGCCTATCACAGGAAAATACCCATCAGAAAACTACCCATCAGAGTCATCAATAAAGAAGTTATCGTACTTTTGATATCTATTTTATCGCTATATTGTCTACTGTTTGCTCTATTTGTTGCCTAATTTCCTTTTGTGTGTCTATTAAGGGAGCCCACCTCGCTTTTTTTTTCTCTTTCTCTCCCTCTCTCTTTGGCTTGTATCTATTCGGCCCCATTTAGCCTACTGTTTTAAGAAGTTTACCCCCATCCAGGTGTCAATATTTTCCTGGCGAGCGGTAGCGAGCCAGCTTATATATATTTTTGTTTTGACAGCAAGCTAAATTTGTACATATTTCGATAGTAAAAATTCTCCGGCGAAGCCGGATTTCTCCATACAATGCTGACTCGCTATCGCTCGCCAGGAAGAAATCCGACACCTGGATGGGTATAAACGTCTTAAAACAGTTGGCTGAATAGGGCCGAATGCATACAACCCAGAGAAAGAGAAAAGGAGAGAAATAAAAAAAAAAAGGTCACCCCCCCGTAATTACTATTGAGGGTTTTGATTACGGTACCTTGGCCATTGTCGACCAAAGTATTATTAGTTTTCCCCCTAAGAAAATAAATAAAATAAAATAAAATAGGAGAGAAAAGAAAAGCCTCCTAGCTCAACCCTTACTAACATAAATAAGCCTTTGCAATCTCTCTCTCGCCGCCGCAATGTTGCATCTCTCTCGCTATTCTATCGCTACTATAATAATCAGTGTTCCTCAGAGCTTTCCCAGTGTATACCACCTCCTTTACGTAGGGCACGTGGTACCCGTCTTGCAACTCAATCCAACCCCTACTCTGTGCAACTCTCCAACCCGAGAGTGAAACGTTACTCTCAGTCTTTCTTCTACTCAACAGCTGAGCTCTGGAATTCTCTCCCAGAATCAGTCTTTCCCTCTTCCTATGACTTAAATTGCTTCAAACTCCGTGTGTCCAGGCATTTTGGCTCGAACGTCCCTTGATTTTGGCCCTGTCAGTCTTTCAGCTATGGGAAGGCAATCGCTATAGGCAGTTCTGCCTTTTGCCTCCCTCAATCACATAAAAAAAAAAAAAAAAAAAAACGTAAATAAATAGGTTCGCCACACCAACTTCACGCTAAATTTGTACATTTTTCAGTAGCAAAAATGTCCCCTGTGAGATCAATTTCGAAGTGAAAGAGAGAGAGAGAGAGAGAGAGAGAGAGAGAGAGAGAGAGAGAGAGGATATGATAATACTTTGATGTCAACAGCATCTTTTACATGCAAATATTCTTAAAATGATAATAGGTTTTTATTCCAAGTCGCGTATGCTTTATTTACTTACTCACTCACTCTCACTCTCTCTCTCTCTCTCTCTCTCACATCGAAATTATACACACACACACACACACACTGGTAGAATACCAGTTTTGACATAATCTAGATGAATATTTAAACTAGCAAACCGACTATATATATCACAGTCATCGTAACACACACACTAATATATACATACTCACACACACACACACACACAAGTACATACATACATACCGTACATGCACACACACACAGTCCCGTCAAGAACACCATAACGACACACCCACTGAGAATACCACACACCACACACATATGCTAGCAGAAACAAAACCACAATACACACACACACACACTGAGAATACCACACACACACACACTGAGAAAACCACACGCACACACACACACTCACATGCTACCAGAAACAAAACAACCCCACACAAGCAAACACCCACACACTGAGAAAACCACACACACACACACACACTGAGAAAAACACATACACACACTGAGAAAAACACACAAACATGCTACCAGAAACCCCCCCCCCCCACACCCACTGAGAAAACCACATACACACACACACACTGAGAAAACCGCACACACACACACACACACACACAGAAAATTACACACACACACACACACTGAGAAAACCACACACACACACACACAGAAAACCACACCCACACACACAGAGAAAACCACACACACACATGCTACCAGAAACAGAACCACCCCACACAATCAAACACACACACACACACACACCGACAACACCACACACACACATAATAGGAGACAAAAACACCCCACACAAGCACATACATACATACACACACAACCACACAGCCGTAGCCTAGTGGTAGAGCTCTCGTCTCACACACGAGGGGCCGGGCGGAGACAAATTGGACTTGTCTCCTTTCATGTGTTAGCCTCAGTTCACCTAGCTGTAAATAGGTACCTGGAATAAGTGGACGACGTTGTGACGTCCCATCTGGGGTTGGCAATAATGGTACAAGGCGAGATGGGTATCATATGGTTCACCTAAGCTGATGGCTACCTAAGCCTTCGGGCGAGACGGTACCGTCTATAGTGAGAAAGGTACCATACAGATCCACCCTAAGCCTTCGTTTCCGATGTCGCCAATTGGCTAACAATATAGACTACACACACATCCACAGCCATTACAACGATACATATAACACCTACACATATAGGAGGCGGGAAATAACGAGCATGCTCACTCCCGCAATACAACTAGAGTAAGTACAACTAGAGTAAGTACACACCGACAACACCACACACATGGTAGCAGAGACAAAATAATTTCACCTGACGTTTTCTGCATATTATTACACCCAAGCCAATTCTCCTTCATTTCACAAATCAACAGGATGAACCCAGTCAACCTTTACTCTCACTCTCTCTCTCTGGCCAGTGTATATATGTAAATATATGTAAAATATATATATCTCACCCGCGCTTTCTCTTTCTTCCTCTCTCTCCGCTTAATACGATTTTATGTTTTGTTTTTTGTTTTTTTATGCAGGGCAGAACATATTACCATGACAAACAGTTGGGTCAGGTATTATACAATCACTCACTCACACTCACGCTGTCTCTCTCTCTCTCTCTCTCCCGCTTGATACGATTTTATATGTTTTTTTATGCAAGGCAGGAAATATTACCATGACAAACAATTGGACCAGGTATTAGACTCTCACTTTCTCTCACACTCTCTCTCTCTCTCTCTCACACACACACACACACACACACACACACACGGGAGCAAGCTGGAGAAAACTGCAACAGGAAATCAACTCTAAGCCATCTACAGGTATTCATCGCACCAACTATCTTACAGTAGGCTTCATTGTGTAAACCTTGCATGTACTAAATCCATAAGGAGAGTCATATGCTGTGGATCTAGCAAGTATAGAGAGCATGACCCGGCCGTTTTCCCTTAACCTCTGAAGTGCGCATGGGGGTAATTAGACACCTCTGCCTGTGCGCATGTATTTGATTTGTTTCTATCACTAAAATATTCATTTTACCATAAATAGTATTAATACTTATCCATATGCGCCTATTATTGGTTGATTATAAAGGTATTAACCTGTTACAACAATAAAAACAAGTGAAAAAAGCGTTTGGATGGTCAAAATCGGCGATACAGGGCGGGAGTTACATAATGTATGGGTGAGGCAACCTCCTTTCCCGCCAATTTCCCCCAAGGCTGGAGAGACACTGTCGATCGATACTCTCTCTCTCTCTCTCTTGCACTCGCTTGCTAACAGTGATGACAATGCCCTGCTTGCAACTCGCTAATGTTAGCACGAAAATATACCTCAGAATAAGGGAATAACAGGGAAAATAGGTGATAACTGAAGGAGGGGAGGAAAGTGGGGAAGGAGGGGAGGTAGAGGAGTGATATTTTGCATGGCCCAGGGGCAATTTTTTTTTTTTTTTCGATGTTTAAAATTTTTTTTTTTTTTCTCTGACTCTTAAGAGTCTTCCCACAGTCCGCCGGGGGAACTCTTAAGAGTCATCCCGCAGTTCTCGGGTTAACCTGTAAGGTAATTTTTATTTTATCTTAGCTACATTTAGACGATGTTGTGAAGATTAGGGTGGATATATATCCACCCTAAGCTTCGAACCAGAATTTTTTTATAAATGAAAATAAATTGTGCTCCAAGTTATCTATTGATGTGCAGGATTATATATATCCCAGCATATTTGCACCTCTGGAGACTGTGGACCCCTATCCTATGTTGGAATGACACAGACTCGCCTTTCCCGTCGACTAACCCTCCACCTTCAATCTGGCGTTATAAAAGATCACTATCAAGCCCCCCACCATCTTGCCCTAACTCGCGCCGACCTAGACAAACAAACCACCATACTCGACAAAGAATCAAACCCCAGAAGACTAGCTATTTTAGAAGCTCTATACATCCAAACACTCAACCCCAGCATCAACAACCAAACCATCAGTGCATAGTTTCAAAGCACGGTATGACAAACATATCTTAGAATTAACGAGCATGCTCACTCCCGCAAATACAACTAGTGTAAGTACAACTAGTGTAAGTACAAGACCTTCAAATTCTTCCTTCAGGCAAACGCTACAGGCATGCTGCCCCCCCTCCTCCCGCCCCGCGCCCCCCTTCCTTAGGCTTCCACGCTCAGCACACAACTGACAACACCAACCAATCACAACCACCCACAGCCAACAACCAACCACCGATAAGATTTAGTGCCCGTCTCGCGAATAGGCTACCTTCCACCAATGAACAGCCACCACACACCCAGTAGCTCCGCCCACCTCCCTCTTCTTGATCCTCAAATTTTGTATAAATAAGATGGATTGTCCCTATTCTAACCATTACCTCTCCATTCCCTGAAGATGCAAGATGTTTACTTGTGAAACGTTGGATCCACCATGAATTTTGCTAACCTTTTGTAACTCATCTCTGAACCCCAGAGGAAAATTGTTAGAACCATTGAAAGCTGTAACAATAAAATCCTGAATGCTGAAACCGCTATTGCTTTTAACCTTGTCTGTTTAAAATAGAATATATATATATATATATATATATATATATATATATATATATATATATATATATATATATATATATATATATATTTTTTTTTTTTTTTTTTTTTTTTTTTTTTTTTTTCTATAATCCAACTTACTTCCTCTCGGGCATAGGCTGAGAGCCTTAACATTCACCACTTTACAATGAACAGTGAAGCCCGTGAGGTCTTGTTCCAGTCTAGGGAGTGAGACATGTGAAGCACGTAGAGTACAACGAGCACCTGCCATCTTGCCTTCACATGAGGCACGGTGCTCACTCATGGCCCGAAACGAACCCATCTCTGAAGCCACCTCGTTCCTGTGCTTCACTGTCTCACCCCCTACACTCCGACTCTCACACTTATACACACACACACAACGCCACCTGTTGAGCAGATAACTCACCAGGCATTGCACCCCTATAGCATATTTTGAATATGGGAATATTCATACAGTGCTATTTAATCAGGGAACAATGAGGGTATTTTATTGACGTTTCGGTGGGCTTGTGGTAATGCACTGATACCAGGTACAGCACAAATTCCATCCCAATAATATCTTCCCATTGATACATCGGGATTTGAACCCGGGACCTTTGGATTACCAGGCCAGTGGCAAGACCACTCCACCACACCTCCCCTACATATATATTATATATATACCGGTATATATATATACCTGTATATATATTTTTTTTGTATTAGCCTAGGCTATGTACGATGTCAAGGTGGTGAAAATAAAAGTATTCAAAACAAATTCGGCTAAATTGATTTTAAAAGTAACCATAAGTTAGAAAGAGATAGCCTAAAGAAGAAAAAATAATAATAGGCCTACATATAAACAACCCTGGAACACTATCGTTCCAAAAGTGAGATATTCATGTATCGCTGTTGCAAATTTGCAACTGCCACTTTAAAAATCCATATCTCCATAACCATTTGGTATTTTTCATTATCCTTCCTATACAACATTAATCTATCATTCCTTAGTATACTCTCAGGTTTAAGGCAAAAGTAAGTTATTCTATCATATTTAATTAACAAAATATATATAGCCACAATATATTCAAATACCAGCATCAAATGTGAAAGTTTTGCAAAATTGGAAATATTTCCTATCAGGTTTCAGAGCCTCTAGTCCAGCATAGGCCTACCCTACCCAAACCAATATGGCCGATCCTGTTAGATTAGGCTTACATGCATATACGGTCGAAATATCAGACCTAGTTACTATACAGTATATGGCTCACAATCTGCCTAAATATGCAAGTATTGCATAAACACTAAAGGTACTTACTTCCTATCGCGGTTGCACCAATGCAACCGGAAAACTTGCTGAGCTGGAGCTGGAGCGGCGTAGGTCTACTCACCATCGAGGCATGCCTCAGACTGCCCTGGCGTAGTCCGAGAACCAAGATATTGCCCGCCAGGGCTGAGTGGCGCGAAAATAATCGTTTTTGCGCATGCGTTGGTTGCACAAATGCAACCTCGATAGTGCACCAGGGTTAACATTGGTGAAAATGACAAATTCCCCCCTCCCCCCATCCCAATAATAACTGCGTACTCTGTCTCATAGACACACAAATATTGTTAATATTGATATTACTGTATTAAATTCAATCAAACAATAGAGGGCATGAGCCGTAATAGCGCGTTGCCCCACTCAACCTTCAACTCCACTCTGGTGGATCCTCCTAGGCGAGACTGCAGGCATCTTAAGAGTAGCTAAATAATGAACTAAATTAAGGGGGGTCACCGGCTTTTTTGTATTTTTATTTCTTTCCCTGGCTTGTATCATGCATTCGGCCCCGTTCAACCAACTGTTTCAAGACGTTTATCCCCATCCAGGTGTCGATTTCTTCCTGGCATGCGATAGCAAGCCAGCATTGTATGGAGAAATCCGGCTTTGCCGGAGAAAATTTTCTATCGAAAAATGTACAAATTTAGCTTGCTGTCAAAACAAAAATATATATAGGCCTATGCTGGCTCGCTACCGCTCGCCAGGAAAATATTGACACCTGAATGGGGGTAAACGTTGTAAAACAGTAGGCTGAATGGGGCCGAATGGATAAAAGCCAATGAGAGAGGGAGAGAAAGAGAAAAAAAGAGAGGTGGGCTCCCTTAACATATTATGCCTATGATTGGGAACAAATTAATAGCCTACTCACCCCAACCATAAAAACGGTACTCCAAACCCAGGATGATGGATCAGTGGTGGCGCCAACAGGTAAAGCGAGTTAGGCGACACCAGGTAAGGTACAGTCGCGCTAATAAGTGATGTCTCGGCACCAAGCATTGTTTTGATCAATAATTGGTATCAGCAATATCTAAGCTTCATTTCTTCATATCGAGTGAAATATACAAACATGTTCCTACACTTACCCACCCTATTCAACATCTGACACCCTATTCAACAGCAAGCCAAACATAATGACAGCTGGGACATTACTTATTAGCGCGACCGTACAGTTGGCCAAATAAGGCGTGTCGCCGCTGTCATTACGTTTTGCTCGCTGTATGCTATATTACTCTCGTTTCAGTTTTGTGTTTACATCGATGGGAGGTAGTGGTTGCATGCCTCTCCCAATCTAGAGTAGTCTGCATACCATACATATCTTCGAATATAGGAATAATAATGTGTGGAATATAATAGTTGTGTTTAAATTATACTATACGAATAACAAAAGTGAAATGTGAAAGCCAATTGGACATAATTACATAACTAAAGCGACGTGCCTAGGCCTGTAGGCTATGCCTCTCGCTCTCCTCAAGTCCTTAAAAAGGAAATATTACCTAGGCCTAATCCCGTTTCAATATTAATTATCGAAATAATTATCCAGGCAATGAAAGCATGTTAGGCTAGCCTAGCAGCCTGTAGGGGAGGCTGAACCATACACCCCCAAGTCAGCCTGTATAAGAGATAGAGTTTCTGGTATTATACCATCTTATTACATAGGGTAATATTAAGACTCGATGAAAAAATCAGATCTCTATGTGCGCGCGCGCGCGTGAGCGCAAAATTTCATAAAATTTCATTGCACTTTTGTAAAACCATCTAGTCACTCAAAATTGTTCAAATTTCCCGCAATTTTTGCATGGCATAGAGTACAAGCATCCCCAACACCGTGCCGTTTAAATATACCCCTATTGAATAATAGAAAGTGCTGAAATAAATATATTACATTATCATCTTTGGGTTACAGCTGATTTGACTCCAAAAAGGTCAAAACTCGGACATTTTCGACAAATCGGCATTTATTTAAACGGACAGGCCTTCCTATGTACCCCTATGTACTCTATGTAGAAGGGGAATGCATTTGAGCAATAGATAAAAATATAGATAGACTCGTAAGTGCAAAAAAATGATACCAAACCACACAAATTCTTAGATTTTCATGACTGTAAATTATTTTTGGGGCAGAGAAAACAGTTTGTCCTCCTTAGCTTCCGTTTTCTCTCATAGCGCGCACATAGAAGATCGAGAGTAATGGCTAACTAAAAAAAAAAATCATCAGGGGATTGCTTTTCAGAGTTTATGAAACATCTTTTTGCAAAAAAACATGATTTTGGGGCCCCCCCAAGGGGGCCCTAGGGCTATCATATGGGTGTTTATGCCCTCATATGATAATTTCTATTGCTTACAGCAGCCCTTTAGACTACAGACACAAAAACAAAATTTGTGTGGCTGAAAGAAAAAAAATAGTTTTTCGGGGGTCGAGGTCGAACCCCCGGCCCGGGGGGTTATGGATGCGATATGTTTTTTTTTTCCTTCCTATGCTATTCTCCTATGTTGAAAGAAGCATTATAGAACAAAAACACAATAATTAGAAATTTTGATCTCTGGGCTCAGAACAGGGTTCAGCCTCTTAAATTTTAAATTTAAGGGTTACTAGTCAAAGACTGAATACTGTACTTCAAAAGGCCTATTTGTATTTGCCTAGGCCAATCAAAAGTCTATTTTGGCCTAGGCCTAGTGGGTACATTCAATTTGGCAGTGAAAGATCCATGAAGAAAAATTAAATTGTGGAATGGATTATGGTCAAGGCCTAGCCTACATGTAGGCCTATTTCTGGACATTTTAAGTTAGGCCTAACCTAGGCCTATTTATATTTAGGCTAGGCCTAGGCTATGCATATTTTAACTTTAAGGGATGGAGCGAGATTGAAGCCTTATGCAGTGTCCTAATCCACTTGAATAAAGATAATATAAATCCCAATACTAGGCCTAGGCTATAGGCTAGCCTATTCAAGGGTTTATCATAACCTGTCCCAGTAACAGGTAGGCTAGGCCTAGGCGATTGGTAAATTTTTACAGTGTGATAGCCGAGAGTTTAACCATTTAGGCTAGGCCAGGGGTCGGCAACCTGCGGCTCAGGAGCCGCATGCGGCTCTTTCAGGACACTTGTGTGGCTCCAAAAGATTCAGAAATAATAATTCTTCCTTCAAAATAAAGGCATCATATAACACATTCAAGGCAACATTGGATTTGTATATTCAACTTCGAAAGGATGTATAGGTATGAATCGTTATGATTCTAGAAATGTGACACGTCTTTCCTAATCTTGTGCATACCAGTATATGGATTCTGGAACAATATCACTATATAATTTGTTTAGTTTAAAAGTAGGGTATATTCTCTTATTTCTGAAGTACTGTAGATTTCGGTTGATGATACCATTTGTTTTGAATTGCGGTTCCGGCAATACAATTTTTTGTTATGAAACTTAAAAATATGGCTCTTCTAGCTTTAAGGGTTGCTGACCACTGGGCTAGGCCTACTATTAGGCTAGCCTATAGCCTCCTAATCCACTCGAATAAGGATAATATAAATCCCAATACAAGGCCTAGGCTATAGGCTAGCCTATTCAAGGATTTGTCATAACCTGTCCCAGTAACAGGTAGGCTAGGCCTAGGCGATTGGTACTTTTTTACAGTGTGATAGCCGAGAGTTTAACCATTTAGGCTAGGCCTACTATTAGGCTATAGCCTATATAGCCTCCTAATCCACTCTAATAAAGATAATATAAATCCCAATACTACAGTAGGCCTAGGCTATAGGCTAGCCTACTCAAGGGTTTGTCATAACCTGTCCCAGTAACACTACGCGGAGCGACGGCGGACGCTTGCCATCATGTTCCAATCAATTTTGACTGCCGTTGGATACAATAATATGTTGATAGGGCCCCCCCTCACCATCCCATGACATATTGTCATCATCATATATATTGCCAGTAGGAGGCAAATAACCGAGAAAAAAAAATCGCCATCAAAATAGACACGAACTTAAGCCAACCGCAGCAATCGACCTATGTAAATATGACGATCATACGCCCGAACACTACATCCATCCCGTGTTCCTTTTACCTAGTTTATTCCATAACTACTACCCGATCCCTTGTCATTAACCTAACCTAACCTAGACCTAGTATGTTGGATACAGTACTAACCTTCACCTAACACCTAGTACAGCATATGTTAATTCATAGTACCCAGTATGTGGGATATAATACTAACCCTCATCTAACACCTAGTATATGTTCATAGTACCTAGTACGTGGGATACAATACTAACCCTCATCTAACACCTAGTGGATGACCTTGGGTCTAGGCCTAGCAATTAGTTTGAGGTTCTGAATTGGCTACAAGATGTTGAAGAACAGTCAAGTTATACTGAATTTGTTCCTGTTGGTGCATTGCAGGTAAACCAGTGTTTGCTACGGTACTTTCAATGCTGATGTTCTTTAATTCAATATCTTGTTTAACACATATGTTGATAATAGAAGTACCCTCCTCTCTCTTACTTATGTCTAATATCCTAATCTCTTCTAAAGATGTACTTTCTACCCTCTCTGGGCTTAACAATAATAAGGCGTACGGTCCGGACGGTGTTCCTCCTGTTGTTCTCAAAAACTGTGCTAACATGCTGACTCCCTGCCTAGGCAAACTCTTTCGTCTCTGTCTATCCTCTAACGTCTTCCCTCCATGCTGGAAGTTTGCTCACATTCAACCTGTCCCAAAGAAGGGTGACCGCTATCAACCCTCCAACTATCGTCCAATTGCTCTCATCTCTTGTCTTTCTAAAGTTTTTGAAACTATTCTTGCTTCCAAATTTCTTAAGCATTTCTCTTCTCATAATCTGCTCTCATATCGCCAGTATGGCTTCCTTAAGGGCCGCTCTATTGGTGATCTTCTTTCATATCTTACTAACTCTTGGTCATCCTCCTTTCGGAACTTCGGTGAGACTTTTTCTATTGCACTAGACATATCAAAAGCCTTCGATAGAGTCTGGCACAAATCTTTAATTTCTAAACTACCCTCCTTCGGTTTCTATCCCTCCATCTGTGCCTTTGTCTCTAATTTCCTTTCCGGCCGTTCCATAGCCGCCGTTGTGGACGGCCATTGTTCACTTCCTCACCCTATAAACTCCGGTGTTCCTCAGGGCTCTGTCCTATCTCCTATTCTCTTCCTAATTTTTATAAATGATCTCCTCAACTGTACCTCAATTCCCATCCATTCATACGCAGACGACTCAACATTATGCTACTCCATTAGTTTTTCAGAACGCCCCAGCCAGCAATCCCTCAACGACAAACGTAATGAAGCCATAGAACTCTTAAATTCTGATCTAAATACTATCTCCAATTAGGGCAGAGAAAACCTTGTTACCTTTAATGCTTCCAAAACCCAATTTCTCCATCTCTCTACCCGTAAGGAACTCCCAGCGGACTATCCCTTATTCTTCAACAATACAAAAATCAATCCTTCATCTTCTCTCAATATTCTTGGTGTCTCTTTTTCTTCTGCTCTCAGTTGGAAGGACCATATTACCAGTCTTGCTAAGGCAGCCTCCCAGAAGCTGGGTGTGCTCAACCGCCTTAGGGGGTTCTTTTCCCCTGCACAGCTTCTTGCTCTGTACAGGGGCATAGTGCGTCCTTGTATTGAGTATTGTTCACATGTGTGGGGAGGTTCCTCTCACACCGCTCTCCTAGACAAAGTTGAAAGGAAGGCCTTTCGTATCATTAACTCCCGTCCACTCACCAACTCTCTGCAATCTCTCTCTCTCCGCCGCAGTGTTGCATCTCTCTCGCTATTATAATAATCAGTGTTCCTCAGAGCTTTTCCAGTGCATACCACCTCCTTTACGTAGGTCACGTGGTACCCGTCTTGCAACTCAATCCCACCCCTACTCTGTGCAACTCTCCAACCCAAGAGTGAAACATTACTCTCAAACTTTCTTCTACTCAACAGCTGAGCTCTGGAACTCTCTCCCAGAATCAGTCTTTCCCTCTTCCTATGACTTAAAGTGCTTCAAACTCTGTGTGTCCAGGCATTTTGGCTCGAACGTCCCTTGATTTTGGCCCTGTCACTCTTTCAACTATGGGGGAGGCACTCGCTATAGGCAGTTCTGCCTTTTGCCTCCCTCAATCACATAGAAAAAAAAAAATAAAAAAAAAAAATCATTGGCATTGGGCAGCAAAAGAGCTTCTTGTTGAGTGATATCGTCCGTAAAGGAGAATGAATATAGGCCTAGTCTATGATAAAAGGCTAAAACATCATTCTGTGGTTCCCACCATACACAGAAGAAATAAAGGAACCTCTATTCCAGCAACCATACATAGAAGAAGACAAGTTGCTAAACACTTTATTTGATAGACAGGCCATATATAGGGTAAAGAAACTAAGATATAATTTTTGGAGAATAAGAGAAAATCATACTGAACATAAACTAAAAACAAAAATGCAAAAGAGAAGTGCCGTTTTAAAGGCCTAGCTTCTTGCCCAACAATTGAACTGTGAATCATACGCCTGACAACGATATTCATTCGTGTTTTATGCCGCCAGGAGAAGATTTCGAAGATTTCGAAGTTAATGTGAAAATCAAAAGGTGGCATAAAAGACACCATATGTCAGATGTTGAAGAGGGTGTTTAAAGATAGGAACATGGTTGTATATCTCACTCGAACCGATGAATTATAGCTTAGATAGTGCTGATACCAATTACTGATCGAAATATACTTGTTGCTGAGACATCACTTATTTGGTCAACTGTACACGACACTCAACAGGTGACTGGCAGACTGCACCACTATTCTTAAAGTTGTTAATCTTCACACACTATTGAATGACTTGTTTACAGATCACCGTCTTATTGTTTTTTATAATAATCCATTACCACATTTCCCCCCTCGAATGTTAAACAACTAATCACCGACATCACTGTCTTATTATTATTATTTTATCAATAATCCCCCCCCCCCCCCTCACAATGATAAATAACCACCGCCTTCACTGTCTTATTGCGTTTAATAATCTGCTCCCACACTCCCACTGTGTTGTCTTTCTTCTCAACACGTATCCTGGGCCTGAGTTTCTCGTTGTTTTAGTCACTGTTTAACCGTTTTACGCCAATTATGTACATCCTGTTTCCTTTTTCGTCCACGAACAGGTCCAAGGGTCTCAGGGCTGTCGGGTGATGGTGGGTTATCGATGTCACTGTCCGGCATGATGGTGTAAATGCAGATTAATCACTCATAAAGCACTCGTAGATTCCAATGGCAGCGCGGGGAAACACACTGGTAGTGGTAGGACTCCGGGCCTCCCTCCCCGGCCGGGAGAGATTCACGTTGGGATTGGCTGAGAGCTTGTGACGTCACAACCACACCCGCGCGCCATTGGTTGATGCAGCGCGGTGGAGTGGATAGCATAGAGTACATAATATGACCTAGAGGCGAAAGCGTGACGTCGCACGGTTATTTTTCCGCGTGTCCTAGGGATTTGGTGGCAGCACTGTTGTACGGTACAACAACCAAAGCACCTCAGTGGCTTGTCCTTATTATAGATAGTCTGTGCGCCACGCGTGCCTGCCAGCTGGCTTGCTGCAGTGTTACCAAAGTTAAGGGAATATCCGCAAAACGAGGGAGCAATAGTTTAAAGAGGGAATGTATTTAAGAGGTTTTTAATGTTGGTAAAAACACTGGTAAATTATTTAATATAAATTAGATATATATATAAGCAAGATGAAAACATTAAGTATACATATAACTATAAAACATACTCATATAATTATGATGCAAGCTGTATACCTTCAAGCAACACAACAACATTACAATTTCATTTTGAATAATATATTATTATGTTACATGTTATGTAGATGTTAATTTGTAAAGTAGAACTAAAACTTGACATTTATACTTATGACATCTAGGGATATTTTGTCCCACCATTGACGTTGGCAACTCCTGAATCTCACATCAACAATGGCGGGTGTTGGAGGAGTTTTGCTTGTGTACCTCCTCGTAATGACGAACATTTCACGATGACTGGCCGTTACAGTAGCCTCTACTTATGTCTATTTAACTATGTCATGTCTCCAGAGTCTCTGGATAACGTTCAATTGATTATTAATTGTGTTATTAGTACAAGGTAGGGATTATTACGAATTAATGGGGACCAAGGATAGTCAATATAATGTCTTCGTGGGACCCTCCCATTGTCCTTTGCGACCGTGCTGCCATCTCTCGAACGTGCGGATCGGATCGCTATTTTCAGATTTGTGACATCACGCTTTCGCCTCTAGGTCATATGTTCTCTATGTTATATAGCGAAGACCACCTCTACACATAGCCTGTGTAGAGGTGGTCTTGGTATAGCTCTGTCTGGCCGGGCGCGAGAAGTAGCAAGATTTTTCAAGGGAAAACGACTTTATGATACTTGTGCTTAGGAGCTCTTTTCGCATAGCAAAGTTAGTGCCAGAGATATATGAGTCCAGTGAGATAGTGTGCGGTTTCTTAGCATTCTGGAGATGTTTAAATTTCGGATTTTGGCGGGATGTCGCTTAGCCCCCTCTGGCTAATATATTATATATTAGCTTAAGATTAATTGAGGTAGTATGTAGCCTTTTAAGGGGTAAACGTCTTCCCTAAGCTGAATATAATCATCTAATAGTTGCCAGAATATCATGAAAAGGACGTCACCGATACTGAATGGGTTCATTCGGCAACTCTGGTTGAGTTGAACTTACAAAAGAACCCTTAGGAGATCCAATTACGCATGTCTTTTCTGTTTTCTGGCTGTTGTTGGACGATTTACTTCATATAAGCAAAGGTAATTGGAAGTCAGGGGGGTTGCAAAGGTAATTGGAAGTCAGGGGGGTTGCTTGAGATAATCTTTACCCAGATCACAATTACCACAAATTCTTCCTAAGTTGCACAGATTCTTCCTAGGTTGCATAAAATCGTCTAATGATTGCCAGAATAAATGGACCAAATACGTCATAATCTCCAAAGGGTTAATCTAACTTCAGTCTATAGTCTATTCGCTGTAAGTAGGCGAGAAATCATGACCTCTATCCTCTGTAACTCAAAAAGGGCTAGAGCAAATTGGCTGTAAATGTCCACATCGATTCCTTGACTGACTCTTCCCAAATGGTAGAAATATTAGTTTGATTTCTTTATTCGATTTTGAGTTACAGAGGTTAGAGATAGTCGTGATTTATCGCCTTGTAACGGTGAATAGACTATACTGTAGTTGTAATACCAATGCAAAAGATCTCAGAAATATTGCCGGAAAAGATATAGATGATGGAAAATTGCCGTTCTCGTGTGCTATCCCCTTCACACAACAACAGGGAGGGTGACTTTCAACACTCTCATTAACACCTTACGAGCGGCCTATGCGGTTTATTTATATGTACCGCCCAGCGGGGTGTTTTTAGCCAAAATAGGGCTGTTTACGTGATCATTTTCATGCCTAAATAAGACCCAGAACGTAAAACAAGTATCTATCCCTGAAAGGGCATAAACAGAGCTTTCGAATGACACCATAACGATCCTTTTATGATGGCTAGTTTTCTTGCAATAACCGTGCAACGCGAGTGCAAAAAGCATGTAATTAGGCACTTTCCCCATACAATTCCGTATATAGCGAGTGAGAGAGGGAGGGAGGAGGTGGGATTCGTGTCAGTAGGTTCGCCGCGGTGGTCTGGAGCAGTCATACGCTCGCTACTCTCCTGCCACCACTTGTCTCTCTCTCTCAGCAACATTACGTGCTGAAATTGCCACACGACCTATGTCGAGCGCCGCCACATAGTCCAGCTTTATTTAACTCGACTTATGTTGCTCGCCGACAGTTAAGGGTTAAGGGGGTAGTATTTTTGGTAGAAAAATGCCCCGGCCGAAGGCCGTTTCTTCCTAGAATTTCAGGCTTGGTATCGCTCGCCAGGATAAAAATCGACACCTAAATGGCACGAGAGGTCCTTATATTAGCAAAGAAATGGGATGAAAGGTCTTAAAATCGCCAAACTAATGGGCCAAATGTCTCAAAATATGAAAACTAATGGGGCTAAACATGAGGAAGAATGAGGACCAGAAAAACAACCTATGTCCCCTTAATTCTATTTGGTCCGAGGACAGTATTTTTTGGACCTCGCCTTTGTTGCTCCATTAGTTTGGAGATTATAAAATGTTTCACCCCATTTGTTTGGCGATAATAAGAACTTCACCCCATTCAGGTGTCGATTCTATTTCTGGGCAGGCAATAGCTCGGGCTTTCGCCTAGAAAAATGTTCTATCGACAAATGTACAATTTTAGCTTAAAGAGGGGGAGGGGGGGGGGGGGGGGCATTTTTTTTTGTATTAACCTGAAGGAAGTCTGGCAAGGAGTTTTGCTAGCCTAGGGAACAAACTAAAAATACATTACATATGCAGTATTTACATTATACAGTATATATACGTATACAGTATATATATTTATATATATATATATATATATATATATATATATATATATATATATATATATATATATACAGTATACTGTATATCAGAGGTATAACAATGGCGAGTACAGAATCAGAGTTATCCGGGTTTGTAACAGCGCATTTTGAGCGACTGTACACTCTAGGGTAACTCATATAATCACATATATAACTCACATCCTTATAACAGTTATTCACTTACTTAAGTATACTACTGTACATTCTAGTTGGGAATGATCTCCCTATAGATAGATCATCTACCCCCCCTATAAAGGACTTGGTACAATTCTTGCAGAGCAAGCAAGGGTTCCCACGGTCTCCTCAGAATATTGCAGCAACTCCAATATGATTGCTAGCAACTATGTAACGTGTAAGACCACTCTAGTAAGAAAGCCAGCGCCCAAGGAGTAGGCCAGGCCAGTAGCAGATCAGACAGCCCCATTGGAAGGTCGACCCTTCATTCGGCTGTGGTAATTAATACAGTGACGTATACAGTGACAGTACGATACTGTGCGATATTAGTGTGTGTACAATTATCTATTTTCGCTATTCTTATCTTTTATTCTTTTACAGGGAAGAATATAAATTACAGGAATATAGCTCAAATCTAGTTGCTATTATAATATAGTGCAAAGCTGTAGGTATTTCCCAGTCGGGTAGCTACAATACCTACAAAGACAGTCAATAACTCAAACCAGCCCTAATTAATCATAATCTATTTTTCTGGTAATAAAACCCTAGAAAACCCAACAGTGTCTTTACTTCAAATCAGTACCTTAACAAGTTACCTTTCAACATGTTTTTACAGTGAAAACCTCAACTACAAGCATAACAAGGACAATTTAGGTAAGAGGTAAAATGGGCAACCAAACAGCCACCGCTACATAATTGGTTGGCAGCGTATATGGGATTTGTGTTCCCCAATCGAAATCACAATTAAAAGACCTCCGAAGAGCAAACAACAAAAGCATTAAGAAAAAGCAACTAGAAAAACATTAACATTATTGAGCTAAGTGGAAAGAAAAACATCGATGAATGATCAAAGACTAGAGTGAATCAAGAGTGAACTGGTACTACATCTCAGTACCCATCACATCAGCGCTGACCTCAGCATTCCCTTCACTGAGCCAATGAGTCACGGTGAGCCCGCGCGCCAGAAACTCACCCCAGCAACTCATCCCTAGACTCATACACACGCACGCACACCACGCCCAGGCCAGGGTATGACGTGTGTATGACGTCACGGCATTGGGGACGACGTAAGGAGAAGTGGTCAAGATTTAAAACTCTACGGTCCCTCCACTTCAACCTTCATTCTACAACAGCTGACAAGAAGACCTTCAAAACATCGCAACGTTAATTCAGCTTTGTTGGTCAAAAAACAAAAAATACAATACAAACTAAATATACTAGTAATTAGTGCTAGTAAAAATCCTGTCAACACAAACAGCATTGCCAAAGTATCTTAACAATTATTTCAACTTATTCATGTGATAGAATATTTTAGCTGGGACTGAACGTTCCTCATTAATTAAATTCATTCTATGAATTCAAGTTAGATCAAAGAATTTAAGTACTCTATATATTTGCTGTAACAGTTTCTCAAGTAATAACTTAGCAGAGATTCAAAGACTTACTTCTGTTACACACTGTGTTAATTTCTGTTCATTTTCTTAGTAAGAGAATAGGCTATCCCTATAGTGTCTTACTAACCTAATTTTCTTAGTAAGAGAGTATTCTTATACAGTACCTTACTAACCTGAATTTTCCAGAATGTTCCTGTTTTTAACAAACTAACTGCTCACTCATCAGACTAACCACCATTATCATCCATACAAACTTGGGTACGGGTGTGTGGTTAAGAGAAATCCCTACTACCAAAAATGTTGTTCCAGTGCTAACATTTTTTTTGTGGGATTATTTGTCAATGACATTCAATCCAGGTATCTTTACCAAAAGTGTCATTTTACCTATTGTCCTTTAAGCTTTTTAGAAAAGAGAATGACTTAGAGGAAGATCTCATATCCTCTGATAGTCAATCTGATGCAAATTCAGACAGCCCTCTTGAAGCAGAAGGAGGGGAAGTAGCACTACAGTCGGTCACAGAGTTAGATAAAAAGGTAGACATTTCTTTTGACGCTGACATTGACACACTTACTAACAGACTGTCCGACTCTTTCAAGGATAAATCGAGTTATCCACCAGAGGTTGACACCTCCTCTAGCGCCTGCGGTACACAAAAGGTTACATCGGAACTCATCGACACAGATTCCAGCGTAAACCTAAGCGCAAGCGGGGGGAATAAGGTAATTAGCGCGCCTCCAGAATCTACAAAATCCAAGTCGTCCCAGTTATGCCCTACAATTTTAGACGGCCATCAACATCGATCAGGTAAGCAATACCCGACAGGTAACTTGAACATGTCGACTACTCCGCCGACGACTACTACGTCAACTACGAGTACAACTACGACATCCACGAGTACGACTACTTCAACAACCACCATGTCAGGACACGTGCCACCACCGACGATAACCATTGTGCCTACAGGGCATGGTGTTGCATGTTACTCCGGGAAGGACTGCCCTAATTACCAGGGGGGAATTCTCAAATTTTTCAGGAATATCGAAGGACTCATGAGAAACAGCAACATTATAACTGATGAAGACAAAATTGAGCTTGTTAGATCATACCTGAAAGACGGCTCGAAACCTAAAGTTTTTCAGTCCATAGTAGCCTTCCAGACCAAAAATTACCAGGAATGGAAAACTATATGATCGAGGTCTTTGGGGATGGTAACCAAGGAGGAGAACTAGCCTTCATCCATAGATTAGCTGACCAAATCGACACGGATGGCGGAAAACATGAACAATACATGGCAATGGCAATTGCCGGGGATGTATATGAAGATGCCAAAGAAAGGTTTCTAGCTCCCTCTTCAGTATGGATTAACAATGATCCCCATAATTGTATGATGCTGGATAACTTAGGCAAAGTAGTGGAATACTTAGTATACATGATCATGCTGGATCCTCGCCTGAGGAAGGAAATGACGAAAACAGAGTTCCTACCCACCACTAACCTTCAGAAGTTAGTGAACAAACGATCATACAAGATTACCACAGACTTAGTACCAAAAGCCTTGGTAACCCCAGTAGAAGCCTCAGGGAGCAGACCCAAACAAGCGTATAGTAGCAGCTTGAGGAAAGACAACAGCTGTGATCATTGCCACAAGAAGGGACATGACAAGACAGCCTGTTGGAGACTGCACCCGCAGCTAATTTCAGACAAGTACAAGAAGAAGACGACATTCACACCCTCCAGTGGGACATCATACCAAAGTGGACAAGCTCAAAAACACCAGACAAGCCAAGCGCAAGGGAAACAGAAGATGACTTGCCTGTTCCATGGTGAGAAAGGACACTCCACAGATGAATGCCGTACAATCAAAGGCTTAGCTGCAAAGCGTCAACAAGGATCGTCGGGGGAAGACTCGCGCACCAGACCCAACGATCAAACGTAGAAAAACCTATACCGCTACCTACCAATGTCCACTCGTCGCCCTAACACGTGCCCTCGCTCGTTGCGGCAGTATCACGAGTGAACATTATGTTAATTCCAGTAACGGTAGGTGACGGGAAGATGTCTCTGGCTCTTGACTCCGGCGCCTGCGCCAACGTCTTGTCCTACGAGTCATTGACAAATCTTCAAAATCAACTTAATCTCCCAGACATGCAACTTACAGGAGTTACACGGAATAACCTAAAACTAGTTGGTATGGTAGACATTCCGTTTAGATTCACACGTCACGGAGACCCAAACTTCAAGACGAGGTTTTACGTGATCAAGGATTTTCCACTCCCAGGAGATGGCCTCATAGGCATCGGAACAATGAAAGACAATCGCATCGCCTTAAATCCTTCCGACCAGAAGATGATCTACAACCACACAAGTATTCTACAATGCAGAATCTGCATCCTTTCCTGCACTCGACCATTGCAGCGGCTGTTTCAACAAGCATGGACAGTTCGCGTGCGCGGCCCTTGGTGTCCCCTACTCCAAGTAACCAGAGTGTTGGATCAACGGATCAAGGTTCACGGTTGTATCCCTTAGTAGTAATCGGAAAGCAAAGGATTCGTGCTAGAGAGGGTGCACACCTTCCAGTTAGGTTACCCAAGCTAAAGAAAGGCACGGATGCAGTATGTCTAAGTGAAAGTGCATGTATTAAAGACTAGCTCTCGAGTCAACCTTGTACAAGCTTCAGGGTAAAGCAAGGACAGAGATACTAGTCTATAACAGATCTAACAGTCCAATCACACTGAAGTCCGGCTGCAAGATCGGAAAAGCTCTTGTGTATGACTATCCAGTAGATCCTGAACCTCCGGAGTGGCCCTCCGCAGAAGCACCAATTGCAGCAATGACAGCATCGTCACCGTCCGAGATGCAAGACGAAGATCCTCTCAGGCAAAACCTAAAGAAGACGGACTTTCCAGAAGAGACAGAAGCCCTTCTGAAGTTGCTACAGTCTTTCAGAGATGTCGTTGCACTCCCAGGAGAACGTCTAGGTAAAATGGATCTAACAACGCATACCATACCCCTCAAACCAGGCACCAATCCCGTTTACACAGCGGCGTACAGATTACCACACTGTCAAAGGGAAGTAGTAAAAGGGATGGAAGACGAAATGCTGGAGCAAAATGTTATTCGTCATTCATCCTCGCCATGGAATTCACCTCTTTTCCTGGTACCTAAGAAGGATGGAGGATGGCGTCCGGTGATTGATTATCGCAAAGTCAATCAAGCAACTATACCTGACAGGTTCCCCATGCCTGTACTGTCCGAGCTACTACAAGGCATAGGAAAAGGGAACAAGGTATTCAGTACTCTAGACCTCCTCAGTGGGTACTGGCAAGTTGGAATGGATGAGAAATCAACAGAAGTCACTGCGTTCTCTACCCCCAGTGGACACTATGAATGGCTACGCATGCCGTTCGGACTGATAAACGCACCCCTCACCTTTCAAAGGTTAGTAAACAATCTTTTTGCGGGCCTATTGGATGACTCAGTCTTCGCCTACCTGGACGACATCATAGTCTGTAGCAAAGACATCAGATCTCATTTCAGCAAACTCCAACAGGTATTGGAAAGACTTCAAACGGCAGGTTTACGTATCAAGATCAGCAAGTGTGATTTCCTAAAAGGAAAAATCAAATTCCTAGGTCATCAGGTGGACGCAGAAGGAATTCACACTATGAACGACAAGATCGTCGCGGTACAAAATTTTCCACGTCCAAAGTCGGTTGAGAATGTCAGAAGCTTTATCGGGCTTTCTGGCTACTACCGGTCTTTCCTGAAGAACTATGTGAGTCTTGCGAGGCCTCTGACACAACTTCTCCGGAAGGACGCTCCATTCACATGGGGTCAAGAGCAAGAGGAAGCATTCACCAGAACGCCTGTCCTAGTCTTCCCTGACCATGATAGACCATTCACACTCTGCACTGACGCCTCTCTCAAAGGGCTAGGAGCTGTTCTAATGCAACCAGATGAACGAAGCAAGATGCAAGTCATTGGATATGCAAGTCGGGTGTTGAATGATGCTGAGACTAGATATCACACAACGGAATGGGAAACCCTTGCACTAGCTTGGGCATTGAAACATTTCAGAGACATCATCCTTGGTTATAAAATCGACCTCTACACAGACAATGAGGTGGTAACAAAGATATTCAAGGGTGGTAAGAACCTCACTGGCAGACTAGCACGGTGGTACGAGACGGTATTGCAGTTTGATCCGACTCTGTATCATATCAAAGGTAAAGCTAATGTGGCGGCAGATGCACTATCCATAAATGTGCAAGTAGCCCCAGTGATACAGCTACCGACGCTTTCAGAAGCCCAAGTGAAAGAAGAGCAAAGTAAGGATCCGCTGTGGTCCAAAGTAATCTATTCCTTAGAATCAGGGGATAACACAACTCTCCCAGAACTACCCGTACCTCACACGCAATTCCGGTTGCTGGACGGACTACTAGTTAGAGTTATTCCCACAGACCTTGACGCATGCCCTCGTGTAGTGATTCCAGACACGCTTACAGAAGCAGTACTTCAACAGCAACATGATGCTCCCCAAGCTGGTCATCCAGGACGGGACAGAACACTAGACGCTACCAGAAGGAAGTACTACTGGAAAACGATGAGAAAGGATATTGAACAACACATAGCAAGATGTCTCTCCTGTGCCCAGCATAAGGGAACCTGTGATGGTCCCGCACCAATCTTGGAGTATCCAACGCCTTCACTTCCATTCGACACTGTATCAGTGGATTTGCTGAAGTTGCCGCGGAGTCACCAGGATTCACAGTATCTTCTAGTATGTGTTGATTTCTTCTCAAGATTCGTAGTTCTAGCCCCGCTTAAAACTAAAACAGCAGATGAAGTTGCTCACGCACTAGTAACGCATCTCATCTGTCCGTTCTCCTGCCCTAAGACGCTCCTCTCAGACAACGGGTTGGAATTCAAGAACCAGGTTATTGCAAGTATCTGTGATATCTACAATATCAAGCAATCGTACATTGCAGCATACCACCCAGCCTCAAATGGGTTGGTAGAACGCATGAATAGGACACTCCTAGAAGTCCTACGCCATGTAACAAACCCGCTCCATGAAGCGTGGGAAGACTGGCTTCCACAGGTAGCAGCTTGTGTAAACTGATCTGTAAACTCCTCTACAGGTAAGACGCCACACTACATAGTCTATGGCCAGGACAAGATTCTGCCATATGACCTGCTATCCAAGCCTAGCACACCAGTTTACAATCTAGAGGACTATTCTAAGAGACAACTCTAGGTCTTTAGCAAGATCCACCATCAAGTCCGAGATCATTTACAGGCATCCCGTGCAGAAATTATAAGGAAACAGCACAAAAGAGCACACCAAACTGTTCTTGAAGTAGGTGACAAAGTTATGTGCCTAGATCCGACGAGAATGTCTAATCTCTCGCCGAAGTATAGTGGACCCTATGTCGTTACGGACACAGCATCCGGTAACAAGTTTGAGGTTCGAGACCCTACCATAAACAAGGTAGAAGTAATTCATGGTGACAGGTTAAAACGGGTGAGCCCAGAACTCTCCGTAGATGGCCATATTATACCTGATCCATCACCTTCGGCGGTACAACCAAATGCACCTACCACAACTGAGTCCGCACAGACAAACGAGTATAGGCGGAAGCTTCGTTCTGGTAACAGAGCGTTCTAAGACCACTCTAGTAAGAGAGTGAAGTAAAACCACTCTAGTAAAAGAGTGAAGTGAGACCACTCAAGTAAGACCACTCTAGACAGAGAGTGAAGTATTCTATACACATCATCGTTCTGTTAACGTCACATATCTGACAGAGCAAGCCATTCCCCACGTACATCCTACTGGGCGAGTGAAGTATTCTATTAGTACCCCTACGAGTAGAATATTGCCCTTTCTCCCGAGAAAGATGATCTGGTTAATGAAAGCCCTTATTCTACTTGGAACACTAATAGTGGTTGATTCTACGACACCCTCGTATCTGAAACCCGGCGCCCTCGTAGCCCAAGTTGGAAGATTGCTAATTGAGGAAGATGTAGTAGCAGTTCAGTATGATTTCGGAGACCTCTTTGCAATCCCCCTTGATGTTGAGACGCTCCAACGTCGCCTAGACAAATTACACTCTACTTTTACCTTCCTACTGACTAATCAGACAATGCCCCGTGACTTACGACTTACAGTTATACTCCAACGCTCACGTATAGCTCGTATAAATCGTAAATTACGGAAGATCCAATTGGTCCTGCCTGAAGGCCCTATCCAGGTAGCCAAACACGCTCACTCACGGCGTACAAAGAGAGGACTTTTCAATTTTGTTGGCTTGATCTCCCATGAGCTCTTTGGAACAGCCCAAGCTTCTGATGTTGAATGCTGGGAAAGAGACTTAGTGTACTGGAGACAGCAGCAAGAGCCATGAATAGAGTCTTGAATTACGACTCAATAGCAATGAAGGATGTATTCACGACAGTTAACTTGGTAATTTCGACAATGAATAACTTGACACAAGTAGTTAATTCTCTAGTTTCTGATGGGCATTCCACAGATAAAGTCATATACTTGTCCGAAATCCTGCAAGCTACTGAGGAAGATGTTAGCGCATTATTTCTGGGTACGAAGAGGGTTATAGCAAATCTCGTTGATGCTGCCCTAAGCCGAGTCACAAGTGACCTAGTACCTGTAGAATATCTCAGTACGGCAATAGAGATAGCGAAAGACCAGTATTCCCTGATGCCGCTATTTGAAGCAGATGAATGTGAGTTCTACCACCCTCTACTGGAGACAGTTCATACGCACTCATCAATTTTAGTCCACATCCCGTTCAAGTCCTCACACATGTTCAATGCTTGGAGAATTATCCCGTTCCCGTTTATCTTAGACGGAAGATTACTAACCGTGACTGACACAGCGGACATGGTGCTCATCTCCGACGACCTTCAATTTGTGACTGTGACTGACAATGATGCACTTAACTTATGTAGGTCCTCGTATCTTCATCTATATGTGTGTCCAGCGTATGTGTTTTCCTTTATGTCCCCGGACAAAACTGCATGCGAACTTACCTTGACTCAAGCCACTGTGACTGACACTGGAAAGCTATGAAAGACTGTACTTACGCCCCGGCTCCTGAGCTCCCCATGTTTCATAAACACTTGCTAGATATTCAGTTCTTTTACTTCCCTAACCAGACCCAGGTGTCTCTCATTTGTCAAAATTCTAGAAATGTATTTCATGCACAAGGGATGTATCAGGCCCCTGATCACTGTGAAGTAAGGAGTTCACTCATTCACACTCTACCTTCTCATCAGCACTCTGCCCTGATTACTAACCTCTCTTCTGAGTTCATCCCAATTAAAATTTCTTTCACAGGCAACTCTTCAGACCTGATCATCAAGTCACGTAGCATTAAGATGTTAAATGCATTGAATTCTTCTGAGTTTACTAATCTACTTAGTTCATCTCTCCCCATGTTTATCAGCCCGGACGTTATCTATCCTACAGTACTAACCCTTACCTTGGCTCTCTCAGTACTAATTCTAATCCTTGTAGGCTTCTTCCTTCGCCTATCTTTCAGGGTTGATCGCCTGACTCGTAGACGTAAGGCTAAGCTGGCAACTGCCGAGGTGGCTGTGTAAGTTGGTCCTTACCTTTTCATACCATCTTTGGCATTGCTATACTGGAAAAAGGGTTATGTAAGTCATAGGGATGATAGGGATGATATGTATGTTCGGTGGGCCTCACTTTACGTGGCCGAGCGATGTAACAGCGCATTTTGAGCGACTGTAGACTCTAGGGTAACTCATATAATCACATATATAACTCACACCCTTATAACAGTTATTCACTTACAGTATACTACTGTACATTCTAGTTGGGAATGATCTCCCTATAGATAGATCATCTCCCCCACCTATAAAGGACTTGGTACAATTCTTGCAGAGCAAGCAAGGGTTCCCACGGTCTCCTCAGAATATTGCAGCAACTCCAATATGATTGCTAGCAACTATGTAACGTGAAACACCACTCTAGTAAGAAAGCCGGCGTCCAAGGAGGCAAGCCAGGCCAGCAGCAGATCAGGCAGCCCCACTGGAAGGTCGACCCTTCATTCGGCTGTGGTAATTAATACAGTGACGTATACAGTGACAGTACGATACTGTGCGATATTAGTGTGTGTACCATTATCTATTTTCGCTATTCTTATCTTTTATTCTTTTACAGGGAAGAATATAAATTACAGGAATATAGCTCAAATCTAGTTGCTTTTATAATATAGTGCAAAGCTGTAGGTATTTCCCAGTCGGGTAGCTACAATACCTACAAAGACAGTCAATAACTCAAACCAGCCCTAATTAAGCATAATCTATTTTTCTGGTAATAAAACCCTAGAAAACCCAACAGTGTCTTTACTTCAAATCAGTACCTTAACAAGTTACCTTTCAACATGTTTGTACAGTGAAAACCTCAACTACAAGCATAAACAAGGACAATTAAGGTAAGAGGTAAAATGGGCAACCAAACAGCCACCGCTACAGGTTGACATGGATTGAGAGCGCTGGGAGATGATGCACGGGGCCGGAAAATGAGCTCATGCATAAAACGCCGTGGGGGACAGAGGTGGGGGGGGGCGGGGGGGGGGGGGGGGGGGGGGGGGGGGGGGGAGACAGGAGGGTGATGGGCTGTGATGGAATAAGTTGCCACGGATGGTTAGCTGCAGGTGGCTGGAGACCGGGTTAAAAGAATACGGTGTTTAAAAAGAAGAGGAAATAACTAAAAAAGACTATAAACAATAATACAATCAAAATATACTGTACATCATCATCATCATCATCAATCAGACGCCTCGCTTCCACAGGAAGCGCCCCAAAAGGGATGGCCATGGCAGAAACTGCCTCCAGGCTCCCAGACATGCCTCCACTGTCTGACTCCACAGTGCCATTTCCACTACGTGGAATAACCTATATGGCCCTTCACATTGAAGGAGCAGACCCAGAGCAGCCCCTCACCCGGATGGCAGTTCCACCACGTTTTGCTATTTTATTAACCCCTGTGGGGCCCTGGCTGGAAGCACACCAAGCACAGGAATTTTCTGAAGATAGGAACCAGTGGTCCACTGCTCCAGAAGCTGATTGCACCACCAAAGTGGTGGACGGTGGGGTCGCCGCATCCCTACGCCAGAGAGAGAAAGGCCAACCTGTGCCAGTGGGCTGTGAGAGTAAGACACTAGGAAACCATGGGGCACACCATTATAGCCCCAATGCCTTCACCACTCTCAGGAAAAAAGTTAGAAATAAGAATGATGAAAAAGGTAAAATCAGAAATAATAATAGCAAATAAAAATAGGCAATACAATGATAAACAAATATAATGGTAAACAATGTGTATACATAAAATATAAACAAAATAGAATATAACAAAGCTATAATGAAAGCGCATCCAAGGAAGCTGTGTAGACCTAGCCAGGGTGCAGCTAAACTACCGCGCTATCACAGGTGAATAGAAGACATATATACTGTATGTCCATAACACATGCACCTTTTGGTCCGAGGTTGAATCTTGGTGTGATTATGCTCGTGAAGTTCTCTAATGGTGAGAGAGAGAGAGAGAGAGAGAGAGAGAGAGAGAGAGAGAGAGAGAGAGAGAGAGAGAGAGAGAGAGAGAGAGAGCTGCACAGACCTTACGGTCCCTACTAGGCAGTCCGGACTTTATGTTACAATATAATTTGCTGCAAAGTGGAAAGCAAGGATAGCAAAGCAGAAGGCTCTCTCCCAACCCACCACTCCCTCCGACAATACATTTAGTTAGGGAAAGTCCCCCAGCAGAATGAGACAACAACAAAATCTACTGGGAAATTCATAGTAAAGAACGAAGTTGAGAGAGAGAGAGAGAGAGAGAGAGAGAGAGAGAGAGAGAGAGAGAGAGAGAGAGAGAGAGAGAGAATGAGAGAGCAGCTACCTATACATCAGGCATGTCTGTTGTTACGACCATTGCAGGCCATTCCAAAATATAAGAGTAATCCCAGCCAGCTGGCACCACCTCCAACCTCCAGTAATACTCTCACACACACTCCCCTATTACACTAAAACTCAACACTATAACATCCTCGCCTCAATTACTGCACAAAAATACTTCTCACAAAATAAAAAACTCACAAGGGCCATTCGCGTAATTCTGGCGATTATATTTGTATATTCTTACTGGGGTGTTAAGGGGGGATGGGTCGTTTTTCTAGAGCCCCTTCTCCCTCATCTTTATCCCCAATAGTTTTCAGATTTTAAGATGTATGCCCACTTTCTTTGTCAATATTAAGACCTTTCGTGCTATTTAGGTTTCGAATTTCTTTCCTGGCGAACGATAGTAAGCCTATCATTTTGGAAGAATCGGCCTTTGGCCGGGACATTTTTCTATCGAAAAATTTACAAATTTATCTAAAAAGGATACATAATGGATGTGTTTTTAAAGTTTGATGTAGGTCTAGGAAGGACACTAAAAACATAATAAAAATATGAAATAATCGACTTAAAAATAACACTTGCCCCTTAATATAGAAAGTGTTTACGGATACTGGGCCACTCTTGTCTAGGCACTCACACAAACATATATCTATAGGTAGCATATACTGGGCCACTCTTGTCTAGGCACTCATACAAACATATATCTATAGGTAGCATATACTGGGCCACTCTTGTCTAGGCACTCACACAAACATATCTATAGGTAGCATATACTGGGCCACTCTTGTCTAGGCACTCACACAAACATATATCTATAGGTAGCATATACTGGGCCACTCTTGTCTAGGCACTCACACAAACATATATCTATAGGTAGCATATACTGGGCCACTCTTGTCTAGGCACTCACACAAACATATATCTATAGGTAGCATATACTGGGCCACTCTTGTCTAGGCACTCACACAAACATATATCTATACGTAGCATATACTGGGTCACTCTTGTCTAGGCACTCACACAAACATATATCTATAGGTAGCATATACTGATTTCCTTGCAGTATGCGTCATTTGGTTTTCTATGTTAGTGAGGGAGACAAAAGGTAGAACTGCCTGTATCGAGTGCCTCCCCAAGAGTTGAAAGAGTGACAGGGCCAAAATCACAGGACGTTCGAGCCAAAATGTATTGGACGCACAGAGTTTGAAGCAACTTAAGTCATAGGAAGAGGGAAAGACTGATTCTGGGAGAGTTCCAGACCTCAGCAGTTGAATAGAAGAAAGACTGAGAATAACGTTTCACTCTTGGGTTCGAGAGTTGCACAGCGTAGGGATGGGATTGTGTTGCAAGACAGGTACTACGTACTCTACGTAGAGGAGGTGGTAAACACATACAGTACCTTGCGTATATAAAGGCTTTGTTTATAAGTATTTACAAGGATATTTTTCACTAATAACTAGATAGATAGAACCAGAGTTGAAATTATGGAGATAAACACGAGTTTTGACTGCGACAGTACAGGTACTTATAAAATTCATGAATCTTTAGTGTTTTTCATTATGCATCTATAACCAAAGGAAATATTATGTTCGAGATTCATTGTTCTATGAATGAAAAATATGATTACAAAAGTGCGCGGAATTTCGATGCGAGTATCTTAGAGGTGAAGTTGGTTGGTGGAAAAAAACATAATAATTCATATATTTGTGCATTAACATTACCTTCACATAATATATAACAAAGAAAAACTCGAGGCAAAGCAAAACAACAACAATTATAAACACGGATAAGAAAGAAAGAGTAAGAAAGGACTGGCAAAGTAAGGAAATAGTGGGCAAGAAAAACATGGTTAGAGGAGAAAAGTAAAAGTAATTCCTATCTATCTATCTATTGCCACACATAGAAGGCCCCCAAGCGGACCTATCCCCAGTAAGAGGGACAACCCCTGCAAGTTTACTGAAGGACTTACAGGATTGACCACTCAATTTAGGGTCCGTCCGACTCCGAGGCCCTCTATGTATCTTTTCAGCAGTATTTTTCTACAGAGGTGCACGGCTAGTCCATCCACTAACCTGCCTTACCCTTAGGTAAGCAGTTTCTAAAATCATAGATACAGATACACAGACACACACACACTCACAGGGATAGCATACACACATAAACACACATACACAGACACTTACACCTACACACGGACACACACACAGACAAACATACATGCATATAACACACACACATACACTCAAACACACACAGACAAATATACACACACAGAAAAATATACACACACATAGACACTCACACATACAAGCATACACATAAACACTGACACACAGAGACAAACCAACACACACAAACACACCGACACACACTCACAAACACACACAAATCAACACACACACACACACACAGACAAACCAACACACACACCCACACACAGACAAACCAACACACACAAACACACCGACACAGACAAACCAACACACAAACACAGAAAAACCATCACATACACACACACACACACAGACAAACCAACACACACACACACGCCGACACAGACACTCGCACACATGAACACACTCGTTGGGTTTTTCCGCGTCATCCACTTTGTTAACCCATTGGCTGCGGCTATGTTTGGGCTATTTAGGGCATATTCAGGTACTCCTGAATGATAAATCAAGCATCTGCATTAAATGAAGTGTATTCTGCCGAAAATTAGGCGAAAATAGCTTCAAAATGACACCAGAACGGACCCTGTACGTAGTCTGGTTCACCCGCAGTGGTCCCAGTGAAACGCGGGAACCCCGCTATTATGTAACACTCGCTCGCTTGGCTACACTGGTGAGAGAGACAGAGAGAGACCCGCATGAGACACAGCCTAGCTCAGTGAGCCGCTCGGTGCTCTGAGGGTCGGAGGTGGGCCCCTCACGCTCCCGTTCACTGACACTCGATTTTTACGTTTTTTACAGGCTTTTAAAGCCTGGAAATTGCTGTAACTTGCCAAAACATTCCAGAACGTCACCCACAGCGAAAGGGTTAATAGTCGTTTCGTAGCATCATAAGTTCGGCTTCATTATCTTATGATATTAAAACTAAACTCTCTTAACAAACTTCTTTTCATTAATGGGGGTGACCTGCTTTTTTTCCTCGCCTTTCCTCTCTTTCTCTGGCTTGTATTCATTCGGCCCCATTCAGACGTTTATCCCCACCCAGGTGTCGATTTTTTTCATGGCGAGCGATAGCGAGCCAGCATTGTATGGAGATATCCGGCTTCGCCGGAGACATTTTCCTATCGAAAAATGTACAAATTTAGCCTGCTGTCAAAAACATTTAAAACATATATGCTGGCTCCCTACCACTCGCCAGGAAAATATCGACACCTTGATGGGGATAAACGTCTTAAAATAGTAGGCTGAATGGGGCCGAATGGATACAACCCAGAGAAAGAGGGGGCAAGAGAGAAAATAACGAGGTGGGCCCCCATAACAAAAAATAAAATAAACATAAAATAAAATAAAACATACAATACAACAATGCAATGGAGATGGACTTTGGAGTGATACTGCTGCGAAGGTTAAGGGGGCCCACCTCTCTTTTTGATCTCTTTCTCGACCTCTCTCTTTGGCTCGTATCCATTCGGCCCCATTCAGCCTACTGTTTTGAGATGTTTACCCCCATCCAGGTGTCAATATTTTCCTGGCGAGCGGTAGCGAGCCAGCATATATACATTTTTGTTTTTGACAGAAAGCTAAATTTGTACACTTTTCGATAGAAAAATGTCCCCGGCGAAGCCAGATTTTTCCATATAATGCTGGCTCGCCAGGAAGAAATCGACACCTGGATGGGGATAAACGTCTTAAAACACTTGGCTTAATGGGGCCGAATGGATACAAGCCAAAAAGAGAGAGAGAGAAATAGAAAAAAAGCGAGGTGGGCTCCCTTAAGATTTGCAGCACAAACTATAACGATTGATTTGGGTGAGATGATTTGTGTGACTGAGAAATCTTACACACAAAATGAGGTAATGAATGAAATGTGTCGTTGAGATACAATATGAGCTGATGGTGAAATGATTGCTTCCGTCCCTATTCCCCCCCCCCCCCTCCCTCCCTCCCTCTCTCTCTCTCTCTCTCTCTCTTTTTCTCTCTCTCTCTCTCTCTCTCTCTCATATATATATATACAGTATATACACTCCTGTCCCCATTGCATATTCTACGCATAAGTAGTGCCTTAATTTGCAAGGATATCCCACACTAACTTATTATTATTATTATTATTATTATGTATTTATTTATTTCACATATATTTATATTTTTCTTATTTTTAGAAAACCATTGCAAGATACTGAAAGTACTACTTATCCGATATACTAGGTAGATCTGGACTGAAAAACTCGCTTCTTAGGTGAGACCTCACTGTCCCTTATGAAGTAAACATGCATAGAGGCAAAAGGCTTGAAAGGGGGGTCTCAGCGAAAGAAAAAAATAAAGCAAGGGCGGAAAAAGCAAAAACAAGCGTTGCAGAGCACCTAAGGCCCCATCGAACCTTGCAAACCACGCAGCTGTTCCAAACCCTTCTCATTTATACCTCCCTGTTTACTTGCTCGTGCTCTCTCTCTCTCTCTCTCTCTCTACACGCAAACTCTTTCGGCTGATCCAGATCAAGCAGAACAACAATAACAATAACAAGAGTGAGACAAGTGGTAATGAGCCACACTTGGGTTCCTGACAGAGGCAAAAGAAGGTCAGATATAAGTAAAGCTCCTTTCACACAGTCAAGAACGCAATTCCGCATAACGGCGAACACGCATGTGGGGTATGGTCAGCAAGGTGGTCTGCAAGATGCGGTCGAAGGTCGTAGTTGGTCGGCGGCAGTAGGTTGCATGCGTGTACATGCGTAGGCGGGCCCCAAAAAGTTGAGCGTTGCATGCGGCCCCATGCGGTTTGTGGTCTGTAATATACGGTTCGCAGTCGTGAACATACAGATGCGGTCTGAAGTCGGTCTGCAACATACGATAGTGGTCGGGAACATACCGTGCCAGTCTGGGTGTAGCACGACCATCCCGCATACAACCGCATAACCCCGACCATGCCCGCATAGGGATGCAAAGGGCCGCAGCCGCATATGGTCGGTGGCATTCTTTTGTGGTCAGTTGTGGGTCTTAATCGGTCGTGATTGGTCGGTGTCGGTCGGCTTCTAAAAATTACCGTTAAATTCAAATTTTTCGGCGGTCGGTTCATGGTCGGTGATATGCCTACGATGGTCGGTTGTCGGACGGTTTTCGGTCGGTTGTATGCGGTTAATATCTGCTGCATGCGTAACAAAAATGCAGTCAGGGCCACATTTCTCTAGACTGAGGCCGAACACGCATGCGCCGGTATGCGGCATTGTGTTCTTGAATGTGTGAAAGGGGCTTAAGAGAAAATCAAAGACGTAGGGAAAAAAAAGGTAAGATAACAGTAAGAAAAAAACAAGGATGAAGGCAAAAAAAAGGTCAGATAAAAATAAGAGGGAAGCAAAAAAAAAAAAAAAAAGGTCAGATATAATAGAAAAAAAAAACAGAGGCCAAAGAAAAAAATCAGGTCAGATAAAATAGAAGAACAAAGACTAAGACAAACAAGAAGGTTAGATACAAATACGAAAAAAAACAAGCCGTCAGAAGAGAAAGAAGACGCATCTATGGAGTCAGACTGGCGGGGGGGGGATCAGTAACACGACCCCCACCACGGCCTATTGCACACAGCATAAAGCCGGTATCACACGAACGCTTTCTCACTCAACATTTATCCTTAACACTGGTCTGGTAGCTTATGAGGTCAACATTTATACTATTTCGGTCACCTAAATTCATCTACCATCAGTCTAGTTTCCGATACCAGGGCAAAATATTCCAGAAATGTTGCCAGAAAAACTTTGATCATCGAATGTTGACTATAACAGCTCTCGTGTGATAGCGGCATAAGGGGAGATTTCCACTGGACGGATTTTGTCTGGGCACCATTCTCCCTCAAGTGTAGCCCCATTTCTTTTTCTAAATTCAAATTTCAAATTCAAATATTTTATTGTCATAATAGGTACATTACATTAGCATACAGAAAAATAACACAGTTTGAAGTTACTCCTATGACATGAGGACTGAATACCTAATGGTATATTTATTAGAGGCCCCTCCATCATTGACGAACATGCCTATTACATAAGGCATCCTCTTCAAACACTAATCCGCCGTAGTTTGAATCTACCGCGCAGAGCATTTAAAAACTGAGGAGCCTTCATCATGAGCGCACGCGACCTCACTCATGGCTTCAGTCATTATGAATTGGGTTCTCACTACGAAAAAACTTCGTAAAAAATAAAAACAAAAAGAAAATAAGAATAACTATCCAATAAGCTTTCCATCATATCGTGGATGTACTTGTGTGGATTTCTGACCAGACGCTGAATCAGGCGTCATTCCTCCTTCTTTGCTCTGCGCTCAGCCTGCCCGGACGTACCTTTCAGGCTCCGCTGGTTCCGCATTCGTTGCGTCCCTAGTGAGTTTTTTCTCATTTGTTTACTCTAGGATGTATCGAGTAAGGTTAGGATAGGCGTAGCAGGAGTGTCCTGGGCTGGTTGCCCGCAGTGCAGTGTATTTTGGGTCGTATGTATGGGGCATCTATTTCGGATGTACCCTCGTGGTCCTGTTGTGGACACGTGAACTTTTCACAGTTGTGTTAGTTGGTGATGCAGGCGGCTTTCATTACGCGTTAATTATTGCTGCCTTTTATCCTTCTGATGAGGTAAGCTGTGTGTTTGCTGACGTTCCCAGCGTATTTTTCTTCACTTAGTGAAGTTTTTTCTGGGTCCGTGTCAGGCTTCCCGGGGTGGGAAGTTATCGCTTCGGTGGTGTGTTGGCGGTGGTTCCTGTTGTGATATTCCAGTGTGTGTTTATATTTCAACTATTTTCATGCCGTCTACCTAGGCCTAGCCAGCCGCTCGTAGCTTTGCCACATGTCTAGTGTTATTATTTATTTTATAAATATGCCCTACTGTGTCATGTGTATCCGGGTTTTAGTTGTGTATTGGCTAATTCCTCGGACTATATTTGTTTCCTGGTTTAGTTGTGTATTGGCTAATTCCACGGATTATGTTGTGACCTTGGTTAGTCGTGCGTGTCTCTCCTCGTGTCGTATTGTTCAGATGGTGTCTGTTCAGGGTGGGGTTTGCCTTCCGGCGGGTTTTTTCTCGGTTTCACCATGAAAAATCCTGACCGATGAGCAGTGTTGGGCCACACGTGGTTTTTAACTCTGGCTGGTTCCCCGGCGTGGGGAGGTGTCTGTGGCTCTCCAGGACTGCGTCTCTGTGGGTGCCTGGTTTCAGGCCTCCTTTAAATTCCCGGCGGGATGGCTGTACCCATCCTTACATATATATATAGATATATATAAAGAAACGACGTTCTTGAGAACACTCGTTTTTTATAGGTTTTTCTACCTGGTTTATGACAACCACATGGAAAACCTAGCTGTTGTTTAGGCGTTCCTCCCCGGCGATCTTTTTCAAAGAAGTGGGGTCAGGAACTTGTGGGGTTAACTTTTAGACTTCTCACCCGGCGGGTGCACCTGAGCAGGGTGGGATAAAATGACTTAGGTCTCATATAGTTAACCAATCCATTTGAGTGATACTCTGTGTATCGCTGCCTTTACTCTTACGGCAATTGAAGGATCAGTGAGGTTTAACCAAATCGATTCCCACACCCGGCGGGTGCCCCTAAGTGGAGGAACTAAGGAATTTATAAACAAATTCAATTTCGATTAACCTTAATTGGGTGATACTTTCAGTATCGCCGCCTTCTATTTTTACGACGATCGTTTGGGACAATTCGTTAAAAAATCAGATCTCGTATATTCCTGCCCTGGGCTATTCTACTAAAATATTTCAAGGGCCGGCGTCTTTATGAGGGGGGCTTTGTTACAAAATTGAATCTTGAGACAGTCACCACCTCCTACAGACTATAAGTGCCATACTGGACCATTATATCAGAGGGTATTCTTCATGTTCTTTAGCTAAGAAGATTTGTTTAGCCTCTTTACACCCAGCCGCGTAGCGAGATGTGTTAGCTGTGTCTTTGCATCCCGTTACCCGGCGGGTTATTAACACTTGTATGCGAACACGTGGGTTAACCTTATGAGCATTAATTCCTGGAAATTTTCTTTATTTTTCCAGAGCTGAGCTCCGGCGGACCAATACAGACCCGGCGGTAGTTTCCTCACACCAGTCTCTGTCATGGCTAATGTGGCCCCAGTTTTTGCCCTGTGCATTACCCCTACTTGCGCGGGTATCCCAATTTTTGCGCATACCCTTTGCATAAGGTGTGTTAGATGTCTAGACCGTTCAAGGGGTCTCTGGGTTACACTTAATTGTTCCTTTTGCTCCCAATTAGCCAATAAAGTCCTATGTGACAATGACAAGACCGCGGCGGTAGCGTTGAGAGAGGTCAGACAACAAATGTCGGCCTACACTACCATTGTCGCACATAAGTCACTTCAATGTGACAACGTCCCACTTTGGGATAAGTTGCTGTCAGAGCACCCTCCCCCTAAACGTACCTCTAGAGTAACGGGTTTTAAGCCGACAGAGACTAGCCAGGGTTCTGTATCGTCTGTGGATACGTTTAAACGCCCGAGAGAGCCTACTCCCCCGGCAGCCACCTCCTCGTCGCAGGCGAGATCGAGGTCAAGGTCACCCCTCAGACAGCGGTCTTCAAGTCGGGCCTCTTCCCCGGCTAGTAAGAAGTGTAAGACTGAAGCTTCCCCCAGTGGCCATGGTGGTGATTCTTCCAAACCTAGGTCTAGTTCGCGGTCACACCGTAGCCACAAATCCTCCAAAAAGGATTCCCATAAGAAGTCCTCTCGACATTCTACTAAGTCTAGTGCATCTCATCGTACCTCTACACCTGAAAATGTTTCTGTTACAGCCTCAGAGTATAGTGAAGCGCCTGTCCCTAAACAAGATTTACCTATTGATATTTTAACCCTAGAAACGGAAAGTTCAGGAAATTCAATAATTGAGAATGTTTCAGACTCTCAAGAGAGCGTAGGCCAGAGCCTCGGTGTTTGGCGGTTTGCTCAGCCAGGGTCTGACCATCCACGTCCGACTCATACGAGTCACACAGTAGCCGATGTCCACAGGGACGCGGCGACCCCATCCTCTATCCCTGATTTATCTTGGAAACAAGGTGCCCCTGCCTCGGCGGGGTCTTCTCAGGAGGATCGGGAGGAACAAGATGAAGTGTCATTAATTTCAGATAGGGAGGGACAAGGGTCAGGCTCAGGCCTGGACGCCGCCCATGATAATACTGATTCACCTGAAAGTTCTGCATCTAACCAGTTTGTTACAGCACAAGAAATTGATGGGTTACTTACTCATGCTCTATCAAAATTCTTTAATCAACAACGAGAAAACCCCACAATGGACTTGGGGGCTCCCTTGACAAGTTCTGCGGTACGGCCTCTGATAACGTCAATCGATTTATCTAAGATTCCTAACCCTCCTACTCTGTCACCGGCAGGGAGCTCTAAGCCAGCTACGGCGGCATTCACTACGTCAAATGTCAGGGTCATTACGGATGTTAATCCACCCCCTCTAGACAAAGCGCCTCTTAGAAAGGTAGCTATGCCCCTGCTTTATGGGCCAGATGAGTCATGGGTCCCTTTGAACCCCTCTAAGCCAGAGCTTGCCCAGCCTACCTTGTCAGGGGAACTCCCGGTACCACGTGAGTGGTTTATCCAGGGAAATAAGTCTAAGAAATTAAGGGCATTGGATGCCTTGGGTAATGTTTTGGACGTAAATATCAAGGCTATACCTAGTTATTATCATCAGGATTATTTTGTTTATGCATCTAAGCCTGCTTTACCCCCTGCCTCAGCTTCAAAACTTTTTTCAGACTGTTCTAAGCTGGATGGATTTAATGATATTAAGGCTCTGTCGGCTCTTACTCCTGAACTATATTTACAGACCGTCACAGACGAGACAGCTAATCCAGTGTTGAAGGTGGGACAGTTGGGACCAGGACCTTGGGTGGATTGGGAGGTAGAGGCTCAAAACTTTGCAACCACTTTCACTTCTAAATCTTCCCACCAGATCCCTCAGGATACACATTCATGGTTCTCCATGCCGGTAGGTTCTGCCGGCGGAGTTCCGTCAGCTTTATTTTCTTTTCTAGCTGCCCCTAAGATTAATCTTTGTGAACTAAAGGAACCATTCACTACCCCTACCCCTTCTCACCTAGACAGAGAATTTAGGCTAAGGGGAAAAGCTTTCCGCCTGTTTTCACAGTACATAGTTTCTCAACAGGTGGCTAAGTCTTTACTCAGGTCTACTCAGGCAATCGCAGACGCGGATGCTCGAAGATCAGTTGAGTTATCCCGGCGTCTGATTCTTCAGTCGTCGATTCAATCCTTAGGTGACATACGCACAGCCTTACTTGAGGCGGTGCGAGCACGACAGGATCTTAGGATGTCATTAGTTCGCAAGCTGCCTGATCGCATTGCTAACCAGGTGGTAATGTCCCCAGTACTTACACCTTCTTTAATGTCCCCTGATGTATGGCGAACAGTGTTTAACATGGCACAGGCCGTGAAGCACAGTCCCGCACAGGCTAAGAAACCCGCATTTAACTTCTCCAAACCTAAGCCTCCTACTAAAGCTCAGCCAGGGGGTTCTAAGCCGATTCTTCCGCCTAAGTCCTCCCAATCCCCCCTGGGTCAGTCCAGGCATAGACAGAGAGGGTTTTCAGGACAGAGGGCACGCGGCCAGTATAAGCCGGGGCAGGGCCAGTCTTCGGCCCACACCAGCCAGCCGGCGAAGCGTCCAACACCACCAAACCCACCATCAAAAAACTAAAGTCTTTCTCACTCCCAGTGCCTATCTTAGAGCCGGAGGAACCGAGGGAAGTACAGCCGGCGAACCCTTGTCTGCTAACTGGGTCGTTCCGAACGTGTCACCAAGCATGGCCGTTAAAAACCTGGGCACGGATGGTGGCACGCAAAGGCATCACTTGGCAGTGGCTCCGGCGACCTCGCTTACGTCAGCCGACAACGGCAAATTGTGTTTCATTAGAGGTGGAGTTGCTGGTCCAGGAGATGATTGCCAAGAATGTCATCATCCCGGTCCCTCCAGATTACCCTGTATTCACGTCAAAACTGTTTTTGGTTCCCAAACGGGACAGTGTTCAGATGAGGCCGGTCGTAGACCTGTCTTATCTGAATCTTCACATTTACAACGAGTCTTTCAGAATGTTAACAGTTCATCAAATCAGGCTAACACTTCCGCCGGGAGGCTGGATGTGTTCCCTAGACCTGACAGACGCCTATTGGCACGTGTCGGTCAACAAAAGATTTCAAAGGTTTCTGGCCTTGAGGATCAGGCACCAAAATTTTGTTTTTCAGAGGATGCCGTTCGGTTTGAACCTAGCACCTCGATTATTCACGAAACTAGTCCGGCAAGCCCTGATGCCGTTGTTAAAACAGGGAATCAGAGTGTTGTGGTATCTAGACGACTGGCTGGTGGTGGCAGAGACACAACAATTATACATAAAACATGTCAATATCATTTTAAATCATGTCAAAACTCTAGGCTTCAAGGTAAATCTGGTAAAGTCAAACCTTGTTCCCTCAAGAGTAATTCAGTGGATAGGGCTGGTCTGGGACACCGCCGCTCTCACTCTGAGTCAGAGTGTGGACAATCGCAACAGGTTTCGCAGGAAACTGTTCAGGTTTCTTCACAGTCTGACTACGACACGAAGAGTCTGGGAGTCTCTGGTCGGCTCTCTCAACTGGATTCAGCTAACTGTCAAGTTGGGCCGGTTGAAAGTAAAACGATTAATATTGGAAGGCAACAAATATTTCCCACTCTTACCGGCGGGAAAATTATGGCCCATACCAAAATTAATCCACACCTTACTAGCGGTCTGGGCGAAGAGGGAAACATTGCACTCAATCATGTCATGGACCTCTCCTCCTCCAACGGTATGGGTAGACACGGATGCGTCAGGCACCATAGGGTGGGGATTTCAGTCAAATCAGGGGCACCAGGGTCAGGGACTTTGGTCCCACTTAGAAATCTCTCACATAAATGTCAAAGAGTTACTAGTCCCCTTGTATTTCCTTCAGGCTCACGGCCCGGCGTTACGGGGCAAGTCAGTGGCCTTCAGAATGGACAATCTGAATGCAGTTCACTGTATTCAGAAACAAGGGTCAACGAGGTCAAGGAAGTTGCTACTCGTGTCGGAAGAGATTTTTGTTCTAGCCACCAGTCTAGATATTTATCTTCACGCATCTTATCTCCCAGGCGTAGCGAACGTCTGGGCAGACGCTCTGTCCCGGAGACAGAGCACGACAGTAGAATGGGAGCTCAAGCAACCCATTTTCGACCTAATGATTGCGGAGCTCTCCCATCCACAAGTGGATCTTTTTGCGTCCGAGGAGACTCAGAAGCTCCCTCTATACCTCACCCGCCGGGCGATAACGCCGGCAGGGGGGCCAGACGCCCTAGTGACAGACTGGAACAGATGGAGCTCCATCTATCTGTTTCCGCCGCCAGATGCGTCACTAATGTGCCACGTAGTGAACAAACTACGAGTTAATCGAGGCTTAGTCTCGCTAATCGCGCCCCTGTGGCCGGCGCAGGTGTGGTACCAGCAATTAATAATGTGGTGCCCGGACCCGGTATCGCTCCCGGTCGGGTACTTCCACTTAGACACGATTGGCAACCTAGAGACCTCGCTGACTTTTGCATTATGGACATTCAGGAGGCCAAGTGGCTAGCACCATACGGTAGGGATGTGACCAATAAATTGCTCAATCAATATACTCAGTCTACTAAGCGACAATATCAATCTCATTGGAAAGCTTTTACTTCTTGGATTGTTAGAACGGAACAAACTGTACCCTCAGTGGCATTGGTTTTTAATTACTTGAACTATCTGTTTGAGCAGAAACGTTTATCTGTGGTTACTTTGAAGAATCACTTAACTGCGATTAGAGTGCCCTTTTTCGACCTTACAGGTCTATCCATACCGGTGGCGGAGGAAACAGGATTTATGAGAGCGTGTTTTAAACTCCGCCCACCTCCCCGTCAGCTCATGCCTACTTGGTCTCTGGACAAAGCTTTGTCTTTACTTCATTCTCGTCTGTATCAAAATACTGCAGACTTTGCTTTAATCTTAAAGAAGGCAGTTTTCCTTTTGGTTTTGGCCACCGGAAACAGAGTGTCTGAGCTGGCGGCGATGAGCAACACACCTAATTGTCTTAGGTTTGGTAGACTTAATGATTCAATTTCCATTGCACCCTCCCCGGCGTTTGTAGCCAAGAATGAGCATAGTGCACACGTGTTTTCTGAGTTCACGGTGCCGGCGTTAAAAAGGGGAAAGGTGCATCATAATTTATGTCCAGTGCAAGCTCTAACCAAATATTTGAGAATAGCTCCTCATAACCCCCAAGGTGCTTTATGGGTAGCGAGTACGGGTAAACGCTTACTTAAACGGCGATTAGCCTCTCTTCTGGTAGAAGTCATTAAAGAGAGTAATCCCGGCGTTGTGGGTAGGGCCCACGATTTACGCAAGTGGGCGGCCTATTTACGTTTCCTGAAAAACTTTTCAGTTGAAGATATTGCGTCCACACAGTTGTGGGCGTCTAATCATACGTTTCTCTCTAGATACTTGTCAGTTGCTCTAGACAAACCTTCCTTACCATGTATAGCTTTAAGGCAGAGGGTCTAGGTGGCCCTGCAGTCACTTATGTTTATTTTCACGGAAGGGGGGGGGGGGGGGGGGCAGTCAATTGACATAGGACACCCTAGACCCCGCCGGAGTATGAGAGCTGTGATACAATTTAAGGTTAAAATGTGATATGAAAATTTCTCTGCGAGAATTTGTGCTAGTACAAAGTTTAGTACAAAACAACGGTGTTGTTATAGTAGTTTTAGCTGCGAAAGCAATGTAACATTAGTTCAATGGAGTTCATTAGCAATTGATCTCCACATGTATTTTGGGGTTTATGATGTGCACATATAAACTTATAACTTATTATTTTTGTCACCACTCGTTGAGTGGGGTGCCTTTTGTAACTACAGATCTGTGTTCAGAATCTTCAGGGTTACCTATTTTTGTCGGGCAGGCTTCTTTGAAGCACGCACCTGCCTGAACCCCTTTTTCTTGTATATTTCCGGCCTACGCCGTATTAAATACATTTTTCAAAAGTAAGAATACTATGTGGTTGTTTTTATTATCTGCTTTCCTAGAGTTATGATATGATTACGAATGTCCCCCTCCAGTCTTAGATATCAGGCATGTTCGTCAATGATGGAGGGGCCACTAATAAATTATAGGTTTGACTCCTGTAAGGAGATAAAGAAAACCTAATATTTAGTAGTGGCCCCGTAATCATTGACGACTGGGGCCCTCCCGACCGTCCCCTTCCCATTCGTTGATGTATTAAGGATTTTGGTTTACTTGATATGTCAGTGAAGGAGGAATGACGCCTGATTCAGCGTCTGGTCAGAAATCCACACAAGTACATCCACGATATGATGGAAAGCTTATTGGATAGTTATTCTTATTTTCTTTTTGTTTTTATTTTTTACGAAGTTTTTTCGTAGTGAGAACCCAATTCATAATGACTGAAGCCATGAGTGAGGTCGCGTGCGCTCATGATGAAGGCTCCTCAGTTTTTAAATGCTCTGCGCGGTAGATTCAAACTACGGCGGATTAGTGTTTGAAGAGGATGCCTTATGTAATAGGCATGTTCGTCAATGATTACGGGGCCACTACTAAATATTAGGTTTTCTCTATCTCCTTACAGGAGTCAAACCTATAATATGCCCTCAATTCCATTGCTCATATACCATTCTATTCTATTCTATATACTCAGGCCCAATCCCCACTTTTCCTACTTTTCTATTTATTTAATTTAATTTAATTTTTTGTTTTTTTTTGCTTTTTAATTGGTCAATTTTTTGCCTGGCGAGCGATAGCGAGCCTGTAATTTAAGAGGGGGACATTTATAATTCAGCTGACGGTAAATTGAAACCGTTAGCAACATATATCTAGATACTTGATGGAACCCTATGGACCTACTGTATCTCTGCGTCTGGTGGTGTAATGGTTAAGGTGGCAAAAATATGTGTGTGATAACCCGGGTTCGAATCCCGGTGGATCATATATACTTTAATTAATTTCATTGGGGGTGTGGTGGTGAGATTAATAAAAATAATATTATACAAAGGCCAACATTTCAGAATTATCATCATATTTCGCAACCAAATAATCGTAACAGCTGAGTAATTAAGGGGGTCACCGGCTTATTTTGTTTATCTTTCTCTCCTTTTCTCTTTTTTCCTGGCTTGTATCCATTCGGCCCCATTCAGCCAACTGTTTTAAGACGCTTATCCCCATCCAGGTGTCGATATCTTCCTGGCTAGCGATAGCGAGCCAGCATTGTATGGAGAAATCCCGGCTTCGTCGGACACAGTTTTCTATCGAAAAATGTACAAATTTAACTTGCTGTCAAAACAAAAATATGTATAGGTTGGCTCGCTACCGCTCGCCAGGAAAATATTGACACCTGGATGGGGGTAAACGTCTTAAAACAGTAGGCTGAATGGGGCCGAATGGATACAAGCCAAAGAGAGAGGGAGAGAAAGAGAAAAAAAGCGTCCTCCCGTATTTCCCTCCCCACACTTGATGACATATCGGATTTCTCGCTCTCTTTCTCTCTCTCTCTCACTCACTCACTCACTCTCTCTCTCTCCCCCCCACTTGATATGACATATGTCAATATTTTCCTGGCGAGCGGTAGCGAGCCAGCACATACAGTATATATTTTTGTTTTGACAACAAGCTAAATTTGTACATTTTTCGATAGAAAAATGTCTCCAGCGAAGCCGGAATTTCTCCATACAATGCTGGCGAGCGATAAATCGACACCTGGATTGGGATAAACGTCTTAAAACAGTTGGTTGAATGGGGCCGAACAGGGAAAGAAAGAAAAGGAGAGAAAGATAAAACAACAAAAAAGTGACCCCCTTAATAATTCAGCGGCCTTTATGAACCATAATGTGTTAGTAATATTTTGTGATAGCCTGACATACCTCAGTTATTACATAATTATACTGTAAATATTACTTATCCATGGTGAAGAATACACACAAGCCATTTTTCTATCGGAAAATGTACAAATTTAGCTTGCTGTCAAACCAAAAATATACATATGCTGGTTCGCTACCGCTCGCCAGGAAAATGTTGACACCTGGATGGGGGTAAACGTCTTAAAACAGTAGGCTGAATGGGGCCGAATAGATACAAGCCAAAGAGAGAGGGAGGGAAAGATACAACAATGCGAGGTGGGCCCCCTTAAGCCCATCTTATGTCATGCAGCAAGGTAGAACACTGATCAGCTTCTATATCTGTTCCATACCCTTTTTATTCCCTATATGGTTACACTGTTGGCATATCTAATTAATAACAACGACCAAAAAGTGTTATTCCGAACCATGTGGTATTATTTTATGTGTGAAAAATGTACATTAACCCCTTCTGTACCGATGATGTACATTGCATTATATTCTGGCAACTATTAGACGATTTTGTTCAGCTTAAGAAGTATATCTAACCATTAAAAGGCTACAGACTAGGTTAATTAATCCTTTAAGCTACCAATAATCCTTTGCAAATCGTCTAAATATAACTAAAAATAAATATTAAAGACGTCGTCGGTACAGAAGGGGTTAATTCGTGCGTAAATACATGTTTTTTTTCACCATTCTCCGTTCCGGGTAAGCTCCATTCTGATACACAGTTGAAAATGTGGGCCTTTCATTTTTTGTGACAGAATTCCGCTTAAAACTATAAAAGTGTCAAGTGGAAACTAATCTGGAAAAATGTGTTGCAGTTAGCTGGCGAGAGAGAGAGAGAGAGAGAGAGAGAGAGAGAGAGAGAGAGAGAGAGTGTGCTGGTGTGTGTGGAAAGAGAGTGAGTCGAGTGTGTGTAGATATGTACAGTATGTTTGTGTCAGTTTGTACGAGTGTGAGTGTGTGTGTGTTACATAGATACACACACTAGTCAGACCTTGCGGTATTTGGAAGGCAGTTCGGTCTTAATTCTAAGTAATAAATGGGCACGGTACTGATTTATAGATAATATGGATAGCTAGGATCTCTCCTAACTCTGCTATACCACCGTCTATATGATCACCATGGAACAATACAGTCACCAAGCTAAAGGGGCGAAACTTCGCAAAATTGCCAAACATATGGGTTGAATAATAAAGTTTCCGTAATGACCACCCAGGGGGATTAGTTAGGGTTAAACCGTGTCGTGACAAAACCCAGCCAATTAAATTATTTACCCTAACATATAAATACAAATCGTGCGATGGTGCAAGCCTGAAATATTTTTATAAATGTGTGTAAATAAAAGTACTGAACGATTGATGGGCCTGAAGTTCAGTACTATGTAAATATATATGATATATATATTTGTTGACCCTTTTACGTGTTTCCATTGTATGTCTGTGTATATTTGTGAACAGAATATAAATCATTTATTGTTTACCTCTTCATTGGTATTACAGTACAGTATTTTGAATATATATTTTTGTTTTTTTGTATGTGTATGATGGAGACAAAAGGCAAAGCTAGGTACCACAAGTGTCCCTTCCCAATTCGTAATGAGTGCCAAGTTAATTAAACAGACTATAGCACTATACACTTTGATTTACATATAAAGAAGCCAGTGTCACACGAGCGTTTTTAGGGCAATTTTTGATGAGCAAGTTTTTCCTCGTAATTTTCTGAGGCTCTTTCACGTTGGAATCGGAAACTAGACTGAAGGTAGATTATGTTAGGTGGCTGCTCTTCTCTCTATCCCTCCCCACCTGTCTGTCTGTCTGTATGTCTGTCTGTCTGTCTGTTTGTCTGTCTGCATCCCGCAACCCACGTTCTCTCCGGCCACCTTTCCAATTCCGCTAATTTGTTTCCAGTTTTTTCTCTCCCGCGTCCTTGTCTTCCTCTTTTATTCCACTCTCGTTGACTCCATTCTCTGCCTTTTTAATTACTCGTATGTTACTTCTTTTGCGTACACACACACACACACACACACACACACTCTCTCTCTCTCTTACAGCTTGTGACTGTGCCCATTGTATTTCCGTATTTCCTACTTGTGCTAGGAAATCGTCGGGGCGTGATTTGTGGAGAGGATTAAGGGGGGTCACCGGCTATTTTTATCTATCTCTCCTTTTCTCTCTTTCCCTGGCTTGTATCCATTTGGCCCCATTCAGCCAACTGTTTTAAGACGTTTATCCCCATCCATAAAAATGAATCTACATAACATAATCTACCTTTGATCTAGTTTCTAATTCCAATTAAGGGGGAGGTAGTCGCTTTTTCTGGCCCCCTTCTCCCTCATGTTTAACATAATAGTCTGGACATTTTAAGAAGTTTGTTCCATTTGGACGAAACAGATCTAAAATATATGAAACAGAAGACGAATAGGATGATGATTAGAAAAGCTGTATAATATATGATGACGATAACCGAAGCCAAAACGACAAATATAAACGAAAATAAACAAAGCAAGAAACTTAAGAAAATAACAAAGAAAAACAACAGGAGAGAGAGAGAGAGAGAGAGAGAGAGAGAGAGAGAGAGTAAGAGAGTGAGAGACAATTCTGAGACAGCAAATATTGAAGAAAGCAGAAGACCAACAGAGAAGCAAGCTACCTGGAAAATCAAAGAGAAGGTTACTGAAAAATCCAAAAAAGGAAAACTGGCTGTAAAGGAGAGGAGAGAAAAGAGAGAGGGGGAGGGGGAAGGGGGGAGGGGAAGAATGGGCGGAGATGGAGGGGAGGGAGAGGATAAAGAAGGGGGAGTGGAAGAGGTAGGGGAAGGGATTGAAAGAAGAAAAAAGAAAAATGAAATTCATGGAATATAGGCAAAATCAAGGAATAATTCAAAATAATAAAGAACGCTTAATCAAAGGGAATACATTAACAACATGTGTAAAATGAGTTAAGAATGTATATTTCAAAAGCGAATACCAAAATCAAAGAAAAATGCAATAGCCTACTAACTAAAAACTGCATAATTAAAAATAAACAAAGTAAGAATACAACTTCCAAGACAAATACAATCATATTTGAAAATCCAAGCAAAACCAGAAATTCAAGATCATTATAGTATCGTATGTTAAAATCAGGTGTAAAAACTAAATAAAGAATGTCAAATCAATGCCGCATACAAATCCCAGGGAGCGAGAGAGAGAGAGAGAGAGAGAGAGAGAGAGAGAGAGAGAGAAAAAAAAATTGTGATTTAAAGTCTACTATACTATTAGTTAGTAGATACGAGGACGAGGAATTGGCGAGGAAAGATCCAGGCGAGTTAAGGTTATTTAGCCTACAGCCACTTCGCCCTGACCTCACCTAAGTTAAGCTGAACCTAACTCTATTGTCCCGTAACTCAAAACTTACGCTTAGGGGGGGATTGGTTAATTTTTTAGTCGATTTTTTCATTTATCTATTCTTTTTCTAGTTTCCATCCTAGACCTCCATCAAACTGTAAAGAAACACTCCCCCAAGATCTTCCTTCAAGATAAATTTGTATATTTTTCGATAGATAATGTACCGGCCGAAGGTCGGTTCCTCTTAAATTACAGGGTCGCTATCACTCGCCAGGAAAAATCGAAACCTAAATGCCACGAAAAGTCTTATATTGACAAAGAAATAAGGCGAAAGGTCTTAAAATCCTCCAACAAATGGGCTGAACATCTTAAAATCTGAAAACTAATGGGGTTCAGCATGAGGAAGGGGGACCAGAAAAACTACCCATCCACCCCTTAACCAAACTTAACCTACTTTTGATATAAGTAAACTAACCCTAAAACGCTATATCTAGCCATTGGTAATTGATATAAGTAAACTAACCCTAAAACGTTTATCTAGCCATTGGTAATTGATATAAGTAAACTAACCCTAAAACGTTATATCTAGCCATTGGTAATTGATATAAGTAAACTAACCCTAAAACATTATATCTAGCCATTGGTAATTGATATAAGTAAACTAACCCTAAAACGTTATATCTAGCCATTGGTAATTGATATAAGTAAACTAACCCTAACACATTATATCTAGCCATTGGTAATTGATATAAGTAAACTAACCCTAAAACGTTATATCTAGCCATTGGTAATTGATATAAGTAAACTAACCCTAAAACATTATATCTAGCCATTGGTAATTGATATAAGTAAACTAACCCTAAAACATTATATCTAGCCATTGGTAATTGATATAAGTAAACTAACCCTAACACATTATATCTAGCCATTGGTAATTGATATAAGTAAACTAACCCTAAAACATTATATCTAGCCATTGGTAATTGCCTTGATCCCCGAGGAATAAAGGTCCAGGAATACAGTATATGTAAAAATAAAACAAATAAAAAATAAATAAAAAAAATGGTCCCACCCCTTTCTCATTGTTAAGTAATACATTTTAGATTTACAGAAGAGCGACCACTGCTTGCATTACTGTATGTCCGCAAACATTTCAATAATGTAAGCATGTTTCCTTCTATTGTTTTCTCCTTTTTCCTCCCCCCCTCCCCCAAGAATATAGGTAGCCAGAATAAACATATACTGGTGCCATCCGATAGAAAGGATCATGGAAAGAGAAGGATTGAGAAAGAGAGAGGGGAAGAGAAACTAGAGATACATTTGGATAGCATAAATATAACTACAGGCAAAAATTGGGGGAACAGGACGAAGGACGATACAGATAAATATGGGAAGGGGAAAGCGTTGTGAAGGAATGATAGCTGCCTTAGATAGATAGATAGATAGATAGAGATAGATAGATAGATATATAGAGAGAAAGAGAGAGACGATAGTATATCACAAACAATATTAATGCAATATACACACATTTATATATATATATATATATATATATATATATATATATATATATATATATATACCGGTATATATATATATATATATATATATATATATATATATATATATATATACCGGTATATATATATATATATATATATATATATATATATATATATATATATATATATATATATAAGAGAAACAGGAGGATAAGGGCAACGACCGTGTTCATCTTGGTAGCTTTATTCAATATTTCGGACTATCTTGGTCCATCATCAGGCTTGGATACCGGTCCTAAAAATAAATTACTTTATTAAGAAACTAATATAAGTTAAATCGTGGACCACAAATGTGTGGATGTGTAAGTACTATATACTTGTTAATTTCATAACATTGTATACATTTTAGCTATATTAGGACATTTTATAATTTCGTAGTGTTATTAATACATTTGTGGTCCACGATTTAACTTATATTAGTTTCTTAATAAAGTAATTTATTTTTAGGACCGGTATCCAAGCCTGATGATGGACCAAGATAGTCCGAAATATTGAATAAAGCTACCAAGATGAACACGGTCGTTGCCTTTATCCTCCTGTTTCTCTTAAAAATACGGTACCCTAGCGGCCAACCCACCACTACCACTGTTCTATATATATATATATATATATATATATATATATATATATATATATATATATATATATATATATATAAAGTATTCGGTAATTATCAGCATCAGCATAGGGTAGCAAATAAAGCTTAGCCTATCCTGCAGGGCCTCTCAGAATGGTGGAGTAAATAAATCCCCAAGAACAACAGTCAGTATATTTGCAGTAAATCACAAGCCATTAGGATAAGGCAGTGCTCTAAAACACACGGTAGACGGTAAGCACATTAACTGGGTATATAAATCACATACACACACACACACACATATACAAACATACCCACACACAAACTGACTCTCTCCTATACACTACGAGCACTCGCTCGCTTTCTCACACACATACACACTCTATTTCTCTCACACACAGACACACAAATATATGATCCATAAATTTGGGTGCGTGGAAAATAATGATGGTATTCCTCTCTCTCTCTCTCTCTCTCACCGAATCCATTATTCTAACTGGCAAGAAGTGTAAACAATACATCTGTTCTACAGTGACCTTAAGGGGGTGCTCTCTAGATTTGTTTATTTATATCAAATTTGTATGTAGCTTATCATAAATAAATAAGAAACGCAATTTAGTGTATAACATCCACATCATTGCATTCTTAAAATTTGATATCCTCAAATGACATTACGGAAATCAAGACAAAACAAAACAATAGCTAGCATTAAGGTAGATCACCTGTTTTTTTTTTTTTTTTTTTTTTTTTCTCTCTTTCTCTGGCTTGTATCTCTTCGGCCCCATTCAGCCAACTGTTTTAAGACGTTTATCCCCATCCAGGTGGTGAGTTCTTCCTGGCGAGCGTTAATTATTATTAATTATTAAGGTTCGAGTCCTTATAGTGCCACATGTATTTGTTGATTTCATTAATTGAGCTTAGAAGTAAAGTTGGTGTTGTATTTCAAACAGTTTCGGTGACAACTGTAACCGTCTCGCCGTTCCCCACCAACCTTTCAATGAAAAGGGGAACAGTTGCCACCGAAACAGTTTGTAATAAACGTTTCTCGTCTGCCAGTGTAGGTTTTCCTTCCTGTTATGATGATCACGCCAGTATAATTATCTTGCTAACCGAGACTAAGCCGGTATCACACGAGATCCTTTACAGTCAACATTCTATGATCAAAATTTTCTGGCAACATTTCTTGAATATATTGCACTGGTATCGGAAATTAGACTGATGATAGATGAATTTAGGCCAAGGAAATATTTAAAATGTTGTCCTCATAAGCTGCCAGACCAGTGTTGAGGATAAATGCGCTCGTGTGATACCAGCTTAAGGGAGCCCACCTCGCTTTTTGTTTATCTGTCTCCCTCTTTTTTTGGCTTGTATCCATTCGACCCCATTTAGCCTACTGTTTTAAGACGTTTACCCCCTTCCAGGTGTCAATATTTTCCTGGTGAGCGGTAGCGAGCCAGCATATATATATTTTTGTTTTTAGAGCAAGCTAAATTTGTACATTTTTAGATAGAAAAATGTCTCCGGCGAAGCCGGATTTCCCCATACAACGCTGGCTTGCTATCGCTATCCAGGAAGATATCGACACCTGGATGGGGATAAACATCTTAAAACTGTTAGCTGAATGGGGGCGAATGGATGCAAGCCAGGGAAAGAGAGAATAGGAGAGAAAGATAAAAAAAGAAAGTGACCCCCCCTTAAAGGTGAACATTTTATTTGTCACATCAGCTATCATACACAGTAACAAAAACAACAATATCGGAACTAACTTCAGCTCAATCCATCAATTCTCATAAACGTATCCTTACCTGCTTTTTTTCTCTTCTTTTCTATATTTCTCTGGTTTGTATCCATTATGTCCCATTCAGCCTACTGTTTTAAGACGTGTATCCTCATTTAGGTGAGAAAAAAATTCTGGCGAGCAGTAGCGAGCCAGCATATACAGTATATATATATATTTTTGTTGTTGACAGCAAGCTAAATTTGTTAATTTTTTCGATAGAAAAATGTCTCCGTCGTAGCCGGATTTCTCCAAACAATGCTCTCTGTCTATCGCTCGCCTAGAAGAAATCGACACCTGGATGGGGATAAACGTCTTAAACAGTTGGCTGAATGGGGCCGAAGAGATACAAGCCAGAGAAAGAGAGAAAAGGAGAGAAAGATAAACAAAAAACAGGTGACCCCCCTTAATGCTAGCTACCCAGACATTCTCTCTCTCTCTCTCTCTCTCTCTCTCTCTCTCTCTCTCTCACTACCCAAGAAAGTCTATTGTCAAACCTGGATGTAAGTGAACATCTGGCAACGTCCGATCATAAAATCTCCTAAGAATCAACGTTATAAGCAAATATTCCACAGTAAACAAAAACAGGAATGGTTTCGGACTTTAAAAACACAAATTATGACGGACTTAAGGAATCGCTATCAAACATACACTCAAACCTCATAAATATAAACGAAGTAAATGAACTATGGGGACATTTTAAGTCCACAATTACAGATGCGCATAAACAATTTGTACCCATGAAACCAAAACGTAATACGAAATCAAGTATGCCCCCTTGGTACAGTAGAGACATTGGCAAGGCAATAAGGAAAAGGAATTAACTCCACAAACGTAAAAAATAACACAAACACTTAAGTAATTAAAAACTTGTACAACAATAGTAGAAGGGAAGTGAAACAAAATAATTAGGGCGAACAAACAAAATTACGAAATGACTATTGCCAGAGAGAGTGCCACAAACGGTGACGGTCAAACCCCCAAAAATTCTACAGTTACGTAAATAAAAATAAACAGATCAAAAGCGGAATCGGACCGCTAATAGAAGATGGCCAGACAATAACAGGTGACACAAACACGGCAAATATGCTCAACAAATATTTTGGCTCAGTTTTCACAGAAGAAGTTATCGATCATACCCCTGAAAATAACACCTCAACTCATGTGATAGGAGATTTCACCATCAGTGTTAGCGAAATACAAAGCAAATTGAGTAATTTAAATGTAAATAAGACCCCGGGACCCGACATGCTCCACCCGAAAATAATTAAGAATGTTAAGGACGAAATAGCAAAACCCCTGACACAACTATTTAACTTATCATTACTACAGGGGATTGTACCGAGTGATTGGAAAGATGCGAACATTACGCCGATATACAAGAAGGGTAGCAAGGCCAAAGCGAGTAATTACAGACCAATTAGTCTAACTTCAATTGTAGGAAAAATCATGGTAAAAATCCTTAGAGATAAGATAGTAGATTACCTCGAATCAAACAACCTAATCAAAAATAGTCAACACGGCTTTAGATCAAATAAGTCATGCCTAACAAATTTGATTGAATTTTATAACAAACTATTCACATATAACGACATGACGAAATCACTAGATGTAATCTTCTTGGACTTTCAAAAAGCTTTCGACAAGGTGCCTCACCGAAAACTATTGGGTAAACTGGAGAGGATAGGTATCAAAGGTGAAAATCATTCTTGGATAAAAAAATGGCTTACAGACAGAAGACAGAGAATGGTGATAAATGGAGTGGAATCGGAGTGGGAGCCTGTCACTAGTGGAGTTCCACAGGGTTCAGTCCTTGGACCGGTTCTGTTTCTCATTTGCATTAACGATATTGATGTAGGGGTAAACAACACCATTTCCAAATTCGCCGACGATACAAAAATAGGAAATACAGTCCTGAACGAAGATGATAGAAATGCGTTGCAATCTGATTTAAACAAGATATCAGAGTGGTCGAAAAAATGGCAGATGCCCTTCAATGTCGATAAATGTCAGGTGCTGCAGGTTGGTAGCAGAAATATGAAATACAAATACGAAATGAATGGCAAACAAATAAAAACCGCAACGGTAGTAAAAGACCTAGGGTTACTAATATCTGAAAACCTAAAAACTTCCGACCAATGTATAGCAGCTGCAAATAAGGCAAACATAGCATTGGGCTTTATTAAACGAAAATTTACATATAAACATGAGAACGTAATAGTGCCACTGTTCAAAAGTATGGTGAGGCCCCACCTTGAATATGGTGTGCAGTTCTGGTCACCTTATCTGATCAAGGACATTGTAAGACTCGAGTCAGTACAGCGTAGAGCGACGAAGATGATACCCTCATTAAGAAATAAATCATATGAAGAAAGACTTAAAAGATTGAACCTGTTCTCATTAAAAGAGAGGAGGTTGAGGGGTCAGCTTATTGGGTGCTTTAACACCTTACGAGCGGCATATGCGGTTTATTTATATGTACTGCCCAGCGGGGTGTTTTTAGCCAAAATAGGGCTGTTTACGTGATCATTTTCATGCCTAAATAAGACCCAGAACGTAAAACAAGTATCTATCCCTGAAAGGGCATAAACAGAGCTTTCGAATGACACCATAACGATCCTTTTATGATGGCTAGTTTTCTTGCAATAACCGTGCAACGCGAGTGCAAAAAGCATGTAATTAGGCACTTTCCCCATACAATTCCGTATATAGCGAGTGAGAGAGGGAGGTTGGAGGTGGGATTCGTGTCAGTAGGTTCGCCGCGGTGGTCTGGAGCAGTCATACGCTCGCTACTCTCCTGCCACCACTTGTCTCTCTCTCTCAGCAACATTACGTGCTGAAATTGCCACACGACCTATGTCGAGCGCCGCCACATAGTCCAGCTTTATCTAACTCGACTTATGTTGCTCGCCGCTAATTAAGGGTTAAGATACTAAAAGGTTTCGACTCTTTGTCGATGTAAATGCACTATTCACATTAAACAATACTAATCAAACTCGCGGAAATGGAATGAAATTAAAAACCAAAAAGGCAAACATAGATGTCACAAAGAGTTTCTTCACCTACAGTGTGGCGACAGAGTGGAATAAACTACCAGCGAGAGTGGTGGAGAGCGACACAATAAACGCTTTCAAGGGAAGGCTTGACCTCTATCTACAGAGGGCTGGGGTGATATGAAAAAACAAAACAAAAAACAAATATGTATGTATGTATGTATGTATGTGTATGTGTGTGCACTGTACAGTATGTATATATAATTATGTACATACTGTATATATATTATGTATGTATGTATGTATGTATGTATGTATGTATGTGTATATGTGTATATATGTGTATATATATATATATATATATATATATATATAAATATATATATATATATATATAGTTTGTAAGGTCAGACTGCCTAGTAAGGACCTTGAGGTCTGTGTGGTCTGTGTATCTATGTAGCTCTCTCCTCTAATTTTCTTCCCTAGCTTTCATTCAGTAGTGCCTACTAATTATATAATTAAGCCCCAGCTGCTTTGCATTAGCCACAGAGTTTGAGGAGGAGCTCGTATATCACTATAATTCTATCAAGAACACTCTCTAATTTACTCACTAATTTAATTAACTGTAATTCTATGAAAAACACACTCTAATCTAATCCCCCCCCCCTTATTATTATTTAAGGCGGGATGGGCGCATTTATTTGCTCATTTATATATTTTGTTATTATTGTATTTATTTCCTCCCTAGATCTCCATCAAGCTTAAACAAACCCCCCCCCCCAAAAAAAATAAATAAATAAAAAAAAAAAAAAAAAAATTGTACATTTTTCGATAGAAAAATTTCCCAGCCTCGGTTTCTCTTTAATTACAGGCTCGCTATCGGTCGCCAGAAAAAAATCGACACCTAAATGACAAGAAAAGTCTTAATATTGACAACAAAATGGGGCAAAAGGTCGTAAAATCGCCAAACTAATAAGCCGAACGTCTTAAAATGTTAAAACTAATGGGGCTAAACATAAGGGAGAAAGGAGTTCAGAAAAACGGCCCCTCTCCCCTTAAACACATTTACAAAGTGCTTTGGTGAAAAAAGAAAGTTAACAAAATGATCATAGATGATTCACTGGCCAATGACTAAATTACATTAATTGAGTTTTTAGATGTGTTTAATTTCAATCTTTTATAATTCTAAATGAGGTAAACATTCGCATTTTTCTTACATTCTTCCACAGTTACAGCATGCCTAACCATTTATTTGACAACAAAGTTTATTCCATAGCAATGACTATTTTATGTGAAAGCTCTGTAGTAGTCCTAACCATAGTTTCCCCCTGGAATGCCTATGCTGTCCTACAGTATATGTTTATTTTTAACTGACGGTAAATTGCAAAGTTCTCATCGTCATTTCTGAGTTATTTTAAAAATGTTGTAGTAGAAAATGGTGCTAATTATATAAACTTGGTCTTAATATGATGCAGAGACAAAGTAGTTTCATATTTCTCCACTAAGTATCGATAAATTAGCTGCTAAGGGATTCAATTTACCGCCAGATGAAATTAAACCGATTATAGTGAAGTAGGTGGGAGTTTTTCATGGTAGGTTCAGTGGAGCCAAGTATACCACTTCCTTCATGATGTTCTTGAAGAAGACTGTCAGTCCTCTCACATCCAGCCGGAGCTAAAGTGTGTCCAGCCTTGGGAGTTCCTTGTCAAATGCCCTTACATTGGTTGTTAATGTTGTTGCACAGTTCTGCACCTTATTCGAAATGGTCAAGTGAGTCCTTGCTGCACTCCCCAAGATAATGCTATATAATTCAAAGTTTATTAAATCTAGGATTTATAGACTAACAGAAAACTCTCTGGGGGGAGTAAACCAGATGCCACTTTATAATATATATGGTGTAAATATATATTCTTGTTTTATTTCACTAGGGAGTCAAACCATTAACAGAACATAAAATCAGATTACACCGTGTTCTGTGTGACGCTCACCGCTTCCCCCAGAACCGCATGGCTTACTCGCTAAGACTCGCCAGGGCAGAGAATGTAGCTACAGTCTACCTATCATTGTGTACTTTCCTTCTCGAGAAAGCTTGTGTTGCAGACAGTTCAGAACTGTTCTTTGTTTTCGTCTGTCACAATCCTTTCTATTTTATTTAGTCAATTGAAAGTATTGTGTTAAGTAATTGAATGATGGGAAGGCGAGCGGGAGAGAGAGAGAGAGACCAGGTGGTGTGACTTGGTGGTGAGTGTGGCGCGTGGCCGGCCCCCTTACATAGGCCTCGCGGGATTCGTTGCCTCCTGCCTAACACTGCCTACTAGGCGGCTGCTTACTGGGCGACTGTCGCGCGCCCTCGTGCCATTCCTGCGAACTGGGACTCCACCCATGCGGTCCCTGGAAATATCCTGGTCAGATCCGTCCCAGACAGCATACACTAAGCATCTCCCTTGAACTGTTCCACACTCTTGTCTTAGAATCTTTCTCTTCTACCCCCTCTATCATTTCCACTACTTCCTCACCTTTTATTAATATCAATCCCCCTCTGGTTCCCTGCATCCACACCTTGAATTGGTGGCCAGACTGTATTATATGCTGGATCTCACATTTCTTATGTACTAGGCTAAGGTTGAAGATAGTCATTGTCTTTTTGGGAGATTGTATTGCTCGGACTGTCTCCATCAATCACTAATGTTTCTACAGGGTTAAATAATGCTAGACTAGGGATCAGGTACCTTGCTGTTGGTGTTTTCACTGTGTGTAGGCTACTTTTGAGCTGCACGACACTACAGATTCTGTGGGTTACCTGGGTGGATCTTTTGTCTGTGTACCTTGGAGTTTAGACTGTGTAGTGCATGAGGGCTGCTTGCCTAATCCACCCTACACTGTTCTAACTCTATTTGCTTTTACTTTTGAGGGTCGCCAGGAGGATACTCGATACTTGTGATCGAGAATCCTCAAGAGAGCACCCCTTCATATTAACGTAATCAGGCCGCACAGACCCAAGGTCCACACTAGGCTAGGAGCTGCCTTGCTCCACCAGAATTCTGTACCTTTGCACATCCCAGCTAGACTTTATTAACCCGGGTAGACATTAGCTGGATTAGATCATATACTCTTTTATGCATACCCATTATTTCTACACAAGCATTTTGAGGTCTAGGTTGCTGTAGAGAGAGACAACCAGCATAGACCGGTTTTGTTAATAGGAGTACTACTTTTTCGTGGCGAGCATTATTACTGTTGCACCGCTTATAATATTCTTGTGTCCAATAACATTATAGGTCCAGCCTTTTTGTGTATTTAGCCTACACGTGCATTGTCCTGCCTCCTGCTATTTTGTGGTTCCATTTCCGATACGTTCTTCTTAGTAGCATCCGACATTATTCAGAAGATTCCTTGTTCGGTGCTTGAGGACTTTACAACACTTTCTTTCATAAAGGAGTGACAGATATTATTGATTAACGTAACGTTAAGTAAACCTTCTTGTTTGCATTAGATCACTCTTGTGATTTAATTAAGTTAACTATCTTTTCCTTGTGTACCATAACTAAGCAACCATATGTTATAGGTAATAGGCTGTTTCAGAGAACATCAGCCTATAGTAGAAGCACATAGATACTGAGAGTTAAGATACCCCGCTATCGCAGATATAACTCTGGAGGGTATATGTGTTCTTTGTTCGACGGGATTATATATCAGGGGTTGGATCTAGCGTTCTGTTGTTGCATTTAAGCCAGTCTAGTCCAATGTATAAGAGCCACTGATTTATACGAGACCCGATCGTAACATCTGCTAGAGCAAAAACATAGCCTGCCTATGTTCCCGTACACTTATGGAATAATAACATCAGGACGACATAGAAAACTTCAAGACTACTAACTCGCCAGAACTTGGGAGCAGTTTACCACTTTGTCTCTGAATGGTAGAAGTGTTTTGTCTATGACTGGTAATAAGGTTTTGCTTACAAATGGCATAAATAATGCCTTGTCTATGATTGGCAGTCACCAAACGACTTTGTGTACATAAAAGTCATGTGCGTTCTCAGATGGATTACTGTTCACCTCTGTGGAGTGGAAGTGGAGTGGTTGCATTGAGGCAGTTGGACAAAATTCAAAATAAAGCTATTAGATTAATCAATAATCCTGCAATCACACAGGACCTTCCTACATTATCCATACGAAGAAACATTGCATCCCTTGCATTATTCTACAGATATTTTCACAGCAATTGTTCCGAGGAACTTGCTTCAATTGTGCCGCCTCTCCACATCTTTCCCCGTAGAACTAGGGCAGCTGAGAGCGCCCATGAATTTACACTTTCTCCTCCACAATGCAGAACTTCTGCTTATCAAAATTCATTTATCCCTAGAACTACTACTCTTTGGATTTCACTTCCCTCGAATTGCTTTCCACAAACTTACAATCTACAAATGTTTAAATCCAGTTGTTACAAAAAAAAATGTATGAATGGAGGATGCCTTTAGGCACATGGACCTTTTTGTTTTATCTGTGTTTTTCCTTCCTCCGTTCATTGTCTCTTAAAAAAAAAAAAAAAAAAATCTAGTCCTCATGTTTTGCATACAACTGGAACACTCATCTGTTTCGTCTACGACTGTCAATCATCAAGTTACTTTCATGACTGGCCACATTGCCTAAATAATAATTGACACGCAAGCAGCCCCTCTCTCTTTCTCTCTAAACTCAAATAGTCCACTATACATTAATATACCTCACCCTCCACTAGTGTTGTCCTCTAATGATTCCCTTCCCATTTACCATACTTCCCCACCCACCTTTTCTCAGATTGGCGAGATACATTTAAGGGGGGTCACCGGCTTTTTTTGTTTCTTTCTCCTTTTCTCTTTCCCTGGCTTGTATCCATTCGGCCCCATTCAGCCAACTGTTTTAAGACTTTTATCCCCATCCAGGTGTTCGATTTCTTCCTGGCGAGTGACAGAGAGCCAACATTGTATGGAGAAATACGGCTTTGCCGAAGAAATTTTTCTATCGAATAATGTACAAATTTAGCTTGCTGTCAAAAAAAAAATATATACAGTATATAACTATATATGCTGGCTCGCTACCGCTCGCCAGGAAAATATTGACACCTGGATGGGGGTAAACGTTTTAAAACAGTAGGCTGAATGGGGCCGAATGGATACAAACCAGAGAAAGAGGGAGAGAGATAAAAAAAAAGCGAGGTGGGCTCCCTTAAGGACTGCAAGAGTTATATAGAAAAAAAGTGGTAATTAGAGCGGAATGGTTGTGCTTGAGGAATACTTAAAAAACGCCTTAGGCTCTGGGTTGATTAGCCTGCAGCTTAAAAGGTAATTAAGGCATTGAATTATGAGCTAAGTTGGGCAATTAGGGAGCTAAAGTACTGGGGAGGGCGAGAGGGAAGAAGGTTTGGAAGGCGTGCTTGGGAGAGAACAGGTAATTACATTCTACTGTAAGATTACAAAAAGAGATACAATATTTATAATAATCAAAATATAATGATAAAGATAATAATAATAATAGTAATAATAATAATAATTTCATATATGTTGAGAAAGAAGGGAATAATATGGCTACTGTGACTGAACATAAACACATAAGAAGATGGGAGTCTGCAGAAAGCCGATTGGCCTACACAAGGCAGATCCCTCTCACACCCAACCCTAATTATAAGGTCAAATTATAGACCCAACTCACTAACACCATGAGGACCGACCTCACCAAAACGGTCAGAGGTCGTCATAAGTCTGGCCCACACCAAGCAGATCCCCCTCACACCCAACCCATTTCGTAAGTAAGTACTTGATAAATATTCAGCGTAGACAAACATAATACTCTGAATTAAATATGACAGTGCTGGTTAGTACTGATCTAAGCTAGTATCGTCATCTCTGTTCTGTTTATACTCGGTTTGATAAATAACACATATCTCATGGAACTAGCCAAATTTAATTGTGATGACATTTATCAAGCTAACTTTATTAAATCATTATAGATACAGTATGTTTCTCTCTCTCTCTCTCTCTCTCTCTCTCTCTCTCTCTCTCTCTCTCTCTCAGTGACTGACTTTACAAAGGATTTGGGTGTTCTGATTAACAATGACGTAAAGATTTTCAAGTAGCATTGCAGAAGAGAAGGTTCAAGATATAATCGGGCTATATTAAGAGGCAGTTTAAATACAGGAATAAGACAAGAAAAAGGGATAACAAAGTTTTGGGAAGCCTAGAGGGGTCACTAGACCTGTTGTTGCTTGATGTCCTTTATATACTCTCTCTCTCTCTCTCTCTCTCTCTCTCGGTAAACCCTTCTGTTTCACTGCCCCCTGTCTTCAACTCAGTAGTAGCAAGTACTATTTTAGATTTAAGGTCGGATTACCTATTAAGAACTGTAAAGTCTGCGTTCTGTGAATCTCAGTAACTCAATATAACACACTCTCTCACACACTCACTCTCACTCTGACATACTCTCTTTTGCTCTATCTTTACACAAACACAAACACACAGAGAGCTCTTACTACACCGGTCAAACACACACATTTACATCTTAAGGGGAGACTGACCGTTTGTTTGGTCTATTAATTTATTTATTCATATACTTTTATAGTTTTCTCCCTAGACCTCCATCAAACTTAGAAAAACACTCCCTAGACCCCCCTTCAAGATAAATTTGTACATTTTTCGGTAGAAAAATTTCCCGGCCGAAGGCCGGTTCCTCTTAAAACTGCAGGGACGCTATCGCTCGCCAGGAAATAATCGACACCAATATGGCACACGAAAGATCTTAAAATTGACAACGAAATGGGGCGAAAGGTGTTAAAATCGCCAAACTAATGGGCTGAACGTCTTATAATCTCAAAACTAGTGGGGCTAAACATTAGGGAGAAAAGGGTCCAGAGAAATGGTCTGCCTCCCCTTAAACAACACCAAGCAGACTACAACCTGGAAAAATGCAGAGCTCATCAAGGAACCTCCGCTTCCCCACTACATTAAATTATGACTCCCAATGAGGTCTAAGTTTTAAGGGAGCCCACCTCGCTTGTTTTCTCTTTCTCTCCCTCTCTCTTTGGTTTGTATCTAATCGGCCTCATTCAGCCTACTGTTTTAAGACTTTACCCCCATTCAGGTGTCAATATTTTCCTGGCGAGCGGTAGCGAGCCAGCATATATAAATATATTCTTGTTTTGACAGCAAGCTAAATTTGTACATTTTTCGATAGTAAAATTTCTCCGGCGAAGCCGGATATCTCCATACAGTGCTGGCTCGCTATCGCTCGCCAGGAAGAAATCGACACATGGATGGGGATAAACGTCTTAAAACAGTTGGTTGAATGGGTCCGAATGGATACAAGCCAGAGAAACGGAGAAAAGGAGAGGAAGATAAACACAAACTTGTGACCCCCCTTAACCAAGCCTAACAAACAGCGAGCGTTGGCCAAGTGTAAATTCATGTCTCCATATTATCACCTCTTAACATTAAATCTGTATAATTGACCACTTCCTAGTTTCGTTCTATAAGGAAGTTGGAGCTGTAGACAACGCTATTTAACAGAATTTACAGCTAAAATACAGTCTTAGTACTGTTACGTCCTGGGATATATAAACACTGGGCTCTTTCTATTGGACTAGGTATGCGGCAACAAGCAACAACGGAAAACGCTAGATCCAACCCTTATCTATAAACCCAGGCAACAAACCACCCTAAACCGTCAAGAGTCCTGCCTGGACAACGAGGTATCCTATGACTCGGTTACAGGGTGCACGCACTATAGACTGCTGATAGTCAAGCAGGCTATATAAAAGATCACACAATTAAGTTGACTTAAAGCTTCAAGGAAAAGATAGATAACGGAATTAAATTGCAGAAACAATTTAATAACAACCTAGAAGAAAGTACATTTAACGTTACGTTAATTAATACAACTAATCACCCCTGCGTGAAAGAAGGTGAAAGCAAACAGTCCTCAAAACATAGTACAGGTAGACAAGATGCGGGTTTCTAAACTGCATGTGGCTACTGTAGGATCTGATGCTTAGCAAAGAAAGTACGTTACGGATTTAGAGAACTCTTAACTCATAAGCAGGAATAAATACTAGTGATAGGCCATACAGTGTATAATGGCATAGGTATGTTACGACTGGGGTTAAAATATATCAGGGCTCTTATTCATTGGACTAGTAATGGCATAAATGCTACAACGGAAAGTGCTAGCTCCAACCTCTGATGTATATTCCCAGTGAACAAAGAACACAAATACTCTACAGAGTTCTATATGCAATAATAGGCTATCAAACTCTCAATAAATGTGCGTCTACTCTAGGCTTAATGTTATGTGAAAACAGCCTATTACTACCTATAACCGAAGGTGCTTGGTTATGGTATGCAAAGTAAGGTGGTAAGAGAAGTTACAGCTTACGTTACTTTAATCAATAAATGTCAGGCACTCCTGCATGAAAGAAAGTGCACTAAAGTCCTTCAACACTAACAAGGAATCTTCTTTAAATGTTAGATGCTATAAAGATGCTCGTATCGGAAATGGAACCCAAAAAGGCAGGCAGCGGAACAATGCTCGTGCAGGCTATGCACACAAAAAGGCAGAATATATAATGCCGTCGGAGCCAAGAATATCCTAAACAATACAACAATAATAATAATCGCCACGACAATGCAGTATTCCTATCAACAAAAAGAGCCTAAGTCGTTGGTGTCTCCATACATCAAACTAGGCTGCGAAATGCTTGTGTAATCATAAATGGGTATTCATAAAAAGAGTAATTAGTTTAATATACTTAATGTCTACTATGATTGACAAAGTCTAGCTAGAGTCAATGATACGAGATACTGGTGCGCATGGCATGCCGCATAGCCTAGTGCAAATCTCAAGTCTGTGCGTCAAATATTACGTTATAGGGAAGGGTAGCTCTCTTGAGAAACCTTAATACCGAAGTATTAAGCGTTCTCCTGGCGTACCTCAAAGACAAACAATCGAGACTAGAACAGTGCAGAATGGTATAGGCAAAAAGCCCTCATTCGTGCATGCTCTACTCTCAATGGCACACAGACTAGAATTTACTCAATCAACTCCAGTTCTCAGGTATGTCGTGCCGCTTTTAACTAAAGCCAGCACTCATAGGAAACAATACCTTATAATATCAGACTCCTAGTCTAGCATTATCTAATCCAGCAGAACACTAATAATTAAAGGAAGCAGTACTAAACAATATGAATGCCAACCAATGCTTCGTGATCAACTTATCTTAACAACTAACATACATGGGTTATATCAGACCTTTAACGCACAATACAACTGGCCAGCATGAAGCTGATTTTGCAGAGTTAACCAGAGGGGGTATAATATTAATAAAAAGGTGGTGAAAGATATGAAAAAGAGAGAGGTAGGCAGAGGAAAAGATTCTCAGGTGCGGAGCAGGGAACAGATAGCAAGGGAAAAAGATGGGTGCGTTCTAGAAACCAGATCTGAGGGAGAGAGTGGCGAGGAACTGTATATATACTCGCACCAGCTCAAGCCGCGTGGGAAAAAAGCGGTTACAAGTCCTCTAGCCACTAGCAAGAGCTTGCAGCATGGTAAGGACCTCTCTCCACCAACCCCCGCGAGGCAGCCAGCCGTGACGTCATCGAGCGGGACAAAAACACTGCGCGCTCCCTCTCACTCTGTTCTACTCTCTCTCTCTCTCCCAGATCCCATCATTACTAGTTAATGATAAAACATATACTTTACAATTAAATATATAAAGCCTTGACATGGGTGAAAACAAAGAGCCTTTCTGGACTGCCCATGACACAAGCTTTCATATGAAACAAAGCACACTCTAATACACAAACTGTAGCCCCATCCACTGCCCTGGCGATCCTAGCGAGTCACTGTAGGACAAGCCATGCGGTTCTAACGGAGTGGTTAACGTCACCCCCCCCCCCAAGATTTTTCTCAGAGGCCCCAAGGCTCACAAAAATCTGATGGTTAGAACCCATGCTATATCTCCACTTCCCATCACCCAGCGGCAGTAAAATATCTGGCACAGTTCTTCAACAAAACATTTTTCAAAATTATAACCCTCCCCAACACCATAGGTTAAATTATATGTAGTTATGCTCCTCAAGAGCGAGCTTCTCTAGCCCAGCATTCTGAGAGGAGTGCAACTCAGAATTACTGCTATAACATACTAAAAAATTCAACTATCAAAGAAAGAGTTTTTATTTGATTTTTATGTTTATAATTTGTTTATTTCGGCTGCACTATAGGGGCAAGCCTAGTTTTTTCTTCTATACCAAACGCTCAACTCCTGCTTTACGACCCAATACGCTGGGCTACAACCGCGAGCCAACAAGCACCAAGCGCAAAATACTATTCAAACTAAAGCAGGAGGCTACCCGTGTGTCAATCTACCCAGGATCATATACCCTTGAACGACCATCTGCAACCACGTTGTCACAACCGGCAATATGGCGTATGTCCAGGTTATATACCAGTAACCTTAGTGACCACCTGGTCAGCCTCATATTCCGATTGTGAAACTGGTCCAAGAACTTGAGAGGGTGATGATCTGGGTAAACTACAACGACCGGACCATAGGCTGGAACACAGACCTCGAAATGCCTCAGAGCAAGTACAACCGCCAGCAGCTCCTCCTTGACAACAGAGCAGCTCCCCTGGGCCGAATTGTACTTCTCCACGCAGAAACTAACAGGATGCTCCAGCCCATCATCGTCCTTTTCCACAAGGACGGCACCAGCCCCCACACCACTAGCCTCCGTTGCTAGTTGGAAAGGTAGGCTAAAGTCAGGGGCCCTGAGGATCGGGTGAGTGCACAACAGGTGTTTTACTTCCCTAAACACCTTCTCACACTCAGGCGCCCATTTGAACTTCTTATCCTTCCAGTTATCCTCCACCTGAGCTTGACTGTCCCGTTCTCCTTCTCCACCTTGACTGCTAAACGTCATCACAGGCACAGTGAGAGGCTCAGGGGGGTGCCTCCCATACTCCTTCATGGGAATAACATGACATAACTGATTGTGCTTCCGCCTGTCTGGAGTGGCTACCAAGTAAACCAGGTCCGATAGCTCCTCCACCACCCTATAAGGACCAGCGTACTTCACGGATAAGGGGTGACCTACAAGGGGCAGTAGAATCAACACCTCCTGACCCACGTGAAACTCCCTGAGTTCAACCTTGAGGTTGTACCTGTCCTTCCTGAGGGCCTGAGAGCTAGTCAAATTACGGCCAGCCAACTCCAGACTGCGCAACATCCGTTCTCGACTGTTGAGGACACACTTGAGCATAGAACAAGGTTTTTCTGCGCCCTCCCATACTTCTTCAACCATATGGAGAGGCCCTCTGACACGGTGTTCAAAGACGAGCTCATTAGGGCTGAATCCCAAACTCTCCCCAGGTACCTCCCACACAGCAAACAAAACACATGGCAGGCCAAGATCCCAATCCCTCCCACTCTCAAAGCAACAACAACGAAGCACAGATTTCAAGGCTGAGTGCCATCGCTCTAACACACCCTGGCCCTCCGGATGATATGCAGATGACACAACCCCAACAATCCCATGCTGCGGCATTGCTTGTACAAAGAGGCTAGAAGTGAAGTTGGGTCCCCGGACTGACTGAATCCCCTGCGGGTAACCATACCGGGAAAAATACACTATCAAGCTTCGGACCACCGCTTTCGCCGACCCATTTCTCATAGGGCACGCGTCAGGGTACCTTGTTGCTACATCTCCTGACTGCATCACTGTCCTCCTTCAACTCTTTCGTCTTTTTAAGCCCATCCTCTGCCCCTTCAGGAACAGTTACTGGGTCCTCTCCAGACTCGAAATGTGGTCCTAATAATGAGTCCCCGAGAAGGTCCGTTGACACTAAACTCTCAACCGCATCAACTTTCAACCCCTTCTCGGTACCCTTCCTCCGCTGATCTAAAGATTGTTGACCAGAATGTGACTCCCTGGATGCAGAATCTCCGGTGACAACACACTCCATAGGCTGCCCCGGACACTTCCCAACCCACTCCTGCTCCTCCCTACTCACGTCGGCCGGCTTCTCGACAACGACTAAGGGTGGAGCCTCAGAAGTAGGCCCCGCAAAGTCGTTGCCAAGAAGGAGGTCGACGCCCCCAACAGGTAACTTCTCCACAATTCCTACATCCAGGTCACGAGTCACACCATCAACTTCCACCTTCATTCTTACAAGCAGGTATGACCTTGTCGCATTAACTCCCTGAACCACAACCACCCGCGCCGTATTGACAGGTTTACCAGTGAAATTTCTCAACAGTGTTTGCGATGCCCCAGCGTCACGCAAAATTCTCACCTCATGTCTTCTACCCCCCCACTCCACACAACCGAGTCCCCTGTGGTCACTAAATGCATCACGGACAGGGAATAAGCCTTCCGGATCCTTCTGCACTGGCAGTGTATTTACCTCGGAAGAAATGCCTCTAACAAACTCCGATGTCCTCTTGAACACTCCAATGCCGTGAGCAAAAGACACGGCTGCCGGAGGAGGTCGACTAGGGCACTCATTTGCCTTATGACCCTCCTGGTGGCAAATAAAACACATAAATTTCGGTTTCGGCTTATACTGTGATGTAAAAGGCCCCTGACTTTTCACATACGGTGTGGTGTAAGGTTTGGATTCAGTTTTAGTTTCATGGCTCTTCTGTTTAAATGTGTCATTGTTACGGGGAGGGGGAGGATAACGGTCCTTAGCACTTACATCGTACTTCTGTGAGGACCCGCAACCCCGAATCAACGACAGCCGTCGATCAGCCATTTCTGCTGCTTCGACTAGAGTTCTTGGGTTTTTCTCTTTAAGTTCAAAGTTAGATCACCGCCCGTGCTCTTAAAGAACTGCTCCAACATCATTAACTGCTTAATTTCATCAAATGTTGTGACCTTCTCAGATCGGAGCCAGTTCCCCATAGCATCGGACAAGTCCCGGGCGTGTTCCAAAAAGGTGCTATCTCTTCCCTTAGTTACACCCCGGAACTTCAAACGGTACGTTTCTGGTTGCAGTTCGTAAGCCCTCAGGACAGCCTCCTTGAGATCCTCATACACAATACATGACTCCAAAGGTAACGTATCGTAGGCTTTAAGACCCTTGCCTCTTAATCTAGAGGATACAAGTGCTGCCCATTTATTCTCTGGCCACTGGTGTTCCTGGCACTTCTTCTCAAAGCGTGCGAAAAATTCTGTTACCCCACTCTCATCAAACACCGGAACCAGTTTCCATAAGTGCGAGACAGACTGATCAGGAACACGGTTACGGTTTAAAATTACCGGTGGTCCCCCCAGGGGCAACCCACCCTGATTAACCATTTCACCATACTGCTGTTCCTCAGTTTCGACATGACGTACTGTGTCTCCATTCTCCTCTGATCCGGTATAAGACATGATGCTCACAAAAATTTCTCACCACAATATTCAGAAAAGAAGCACCCCAAACTCTTATACCTCGATATACACACAAAAATTCTCGGAAATACTCAAGGGCTATACTATGTTGCAAAAAAAAAAAAAAATCTTGCTGATCCCCTCAAAATATTCCCCAAAACAACAAATGTTCCCTGCTTAATAAATGTAGGTTCACCAAATCCTAGGTAAGGTCGCCATTTGTTACGACTGGGGTTCAAATATATCAGGGCTCTTATTCATTGGACTAGTAATGGCATAAATGCTACAACGGAAAGCGCTAGCTCCAACCTCTGATGTATATTCCCAGTGAACAAAGAACACAAATACTCTACAGAGTTCTATATGCAATAATAGGCTATCAAACTCTCAATAAATGTGCGTCTACTCTAGGCTTAATGTTATGTGAAAACAGCCTATTACTACCTATAACCGAAGGTGCTTGGTTATGGTATGCAAAGTAAGGTGGTAAGAGAAGTTACAGCTTACGTTACTTTAATCAATAAATGTCAGGCACTCCTGCATGAAAGAAAGTGCACTAAAGTCCTTCAACACTAACAAGGAATCTTCTTTAAATGTTAGATGCTATAAAGATGCTCGTATCGGAAATGGAACCCAAAAAGGCAGGCAGCGGAACAATGCTCGTGCAGGCTATGCACACAAAAAGGCAGAATATATAATGCCGTCGGAGCCAAGAATATCCTAAACAATACAACAATAATAATAATCGCCACGACAATGCAGTATTCCTATCAACAAAAAGAGCCTAAGTCGTTTGTGTCTCCATACATCAAACTAGGCTGTGAAATGCTTGTGTAATCATAAATGGGTATTCATAAAAAGAGTAATTAGTTTAATATACTTAATGTCTACTATGATTGACAAAGTCTAGCTAGAGTCAATGATACGAGATACTGGTGCGCCTGGCATGCCGCATAGCCTAGTGCAAATCTCAAGTCTGTGCGTCAAATATTACGTTATAGGGAAGGGTAGCTCTCTTGAGAAACCTTAATACCGAAGTATTAAGCGTTCTCCTGGCGTACCTCAAAGACAAACAATCGAGACTAGAACAGTGCAGAATGGTATAGGCAAAAGCCCTCATTCGTGCATGCTCTACTCTCAATGGCACACAGACTAGAATTTACTCAATCAACTCCAGTTCTCAGGTATGTCGTGCCGCTTTTAACTAAAGCCAGCACTCATAGGAAACAATACCTTATAATATCAGACTCCTAGTCTAGCATTATCTAATCCAGCAGAACACTAATAATTAAAGGAAGAAGTACTAAACAATATGAATGCCAACCAATGCTTCGTGATCAACTTATCTTAACAACTAACATACATGGGTTATATCAGACCTTAACGCACAATACAACTGGCCAGCATGAAGCTGATTTTGCAGAGTTAACCAGAGGGGGTATAATATTAATAAAAAGGTGGTGAAAGATATGAAAAAGAGAGAGGTAGGCAGAGGAAAAGATTCTCAGGTGCGGAGCAGGGAACAGATAGCAAGGGAAAAAGATGGGTGCGTTCTAGAAACCAGATCTGAGGGAGAGAGTGGCGAGGAACTGTATATATACTCGCACCAGCTCGAGCCGCGTGGGAAAAAAGCGGTTACAAGTCCTCTAGCCACTAGCAAGAGCTTGCAGCATGGTAAGGACCTCTCTCAACCAACCCCCGCGAGGCAGCCAGCCGTGACGTCATCGAGCGGGACAAAAACACTGCGCGCTCCCTCTCACTCTGTTCTACTCTCTCTCTCTCCCAGATCCCATCATTACTAGTTAATGATAAAACATATACTTTACAATTAAATATATAAAGCCTTGACATGGGTGAAAACAAAGAGCCTTTCTGGACTGCCCATGACACAAGCTTTCATATGAAATAAAGCACACTCTAATACACAAACTGTAGCCCCATCCACTGCCCTGGCGATCCTAGCGAGTCACTGTAGGACAAGCCATGCGGTTCTAACGGAGTGGTTAACGTCACAGGTATAATTAAATAAAGGTAGCAACTCGCAACATAACCACATACAGGTGTGCTTCTCACTCTTAGTCAGGCAAGCCTGCTCGGACAGAGTCTCTAAGCCACACCCTGACTCACAATGCTCACTAAAACGGTAAACTGTGGCACAATAACAAGCATACAGAAATAATAAACCCCTAGCTGTTAACTGCCAGGTGGCAGAGGTCTAGCCGGAAGGATATAGGCTTCGGATACCCCGGCTGAGCCACCTGCTCTAGCCTAGGGACGTTCCCAAGTCTGTGCGCCAAATTACTCTAATTGAAAGGGTGCTCTCTTGAGAGACTCAGATCGCAAGTATCTGACTCTCTCCTGGCGACCCTAAAACAAAAGCAAGACGTGCTAGCGCAGTGCTGAGTGGACTAGGCAAGGGCCCTCACACAACACAACACTAGACACACAGGGACACAGACAAGAAAATGCCCCCAGACTCCCACGGGTATCCTAGTAAAGTCGTGCGGGTCCACAGGACTCGCACCAGCAGACTTTACTTAAAGGATCGCAAAAAGCCTCCCCTCCGGTCTAGCCCCTGCTAACCTGACACAAGAACACACTAGCAAGCATGAAACCACCAAATATGAGACAACAAAAAAGCTTCCTAGGTCTCATTAACAATTACATCTCTGCATAAGGCCCAAAATCCTATCTAGTTATCTGAGAGCTCGTCGTTAATACAATAATAGATATAAGGTCTATCAAGGGGATGGGATAATTAAATAGATTGGTGAAGTATTGGAAGGAAGGTATAAAAAGTAAGAGAGAAAATTTCTAAGTGGGGTTGAGAGGGATAGATATCAAGGGGGTCCGAAGGGTACGACAGTGAGGTGAGCTCTGAGTCTTGAATCTGTCTGGACCCCACCCTAGGCATGCAGAATACATCCCAGGCTTGACAACACTCAACACAGTTGCCGGGTCAAAATCATCTACCCCGTGCGTGAGTCGAAACTAAGCCTAACGTTGCAATCAAATGTATGTGGCAACATCAGGCTCGTCCCAAGCTAGACTCTCCGCGCGAAGCAACGTCCCCCAGCCGGTCTCTCTCTCCCGCTCGTCTCCTCCCACTGTCACTAGACTTACATCTTATATATTATAATGAAACAATCAACTATCGAGAATAAAATATACTAAGATGCGTTGGTTAAGAATAAGGGCAGCTACAAGCTGTGAAACAACATAAGAATATCCCAGACATTAGTTACATTGTCGTAGAATATATACTAAGGAAAAGCCGGCTTCTAAACGGCTGGGCAGCCGACGCGCGCGCATGCCCGCACGTGGCTACTATGCAGAAGCGTCACACCTCCCCCAAGATATAAGACCATTGACTAAGTTCTTCATATCTAACAGAAAGCTTCTCATAGTACCACACACTGTTGCGACACAAGGCACTATATATAAAACAAATAAAGACTGTTGCGCTCCACCGAGCAAGTTCAACTAACTTAGCGACAATAAGCGAAAACATTCAACTTAGATGCTGCTACAACATCTTATACAAAATTCTACACGTTATAAAAATAATGAGTTTTTATAAGGTTTTTGCTTTTTTAATTTGTTTTTTTCGGCTGAACTACAGTGACAGCCTATTTTCCTCCACACTCAACCCTCAATCCTGTGGCAGTCTAACCAACATCATCCACCCTTGATAGACAATCCGCTATCACGTTATCAGAACCGGCAATATGGCGTATGTCCAGATTATACTCCTGAAGCATGAGTGACCACCTGGTCAGCCTCATATTCCGGTTATGAAACTGATTCAAGAATTTCAGAGGGTGATGATCGGTATAAACCACTACGACAGGTCCGAAAGCAGGAACATATACATCGAAGTGCCTGAGCGCCAGCACTATCGCCAGGAGTTCTTTTTCAATTACAGAGTAATTCCTTTGTGCACTATTGAATTTTTTACTGTAAAAACTCACTGGATGTTCGATACCTTCATCATCTGTCTGTAACAAGACAGCCCCAGCCCCTACGCCACTGGCATCAGTCGCCAGCTGAAAAGGTCTGCTGAAGTCCGGGGCCCTGAGTATGGGGTGGGTACATAACAGGTGTTTCACCAAGGAAAACGCCTCTGCACACTCAGGGGACCACCGGAACTTCTTGTCCTTAGATAATAAGTCAGTTAAAGGTGCAAGTACAGTCGAATAGCCTTTGATGAAGCGACGATAATAGCCTATCATACCTAGAAACCGCATGATTTGTTTCTTAGTCGTAGGCTGGGGAAACTGATCGATGGCTTTGATCTTTGTCTGTGGAGGGCACACCTGACCCATCCCCACCTCGAACCCCAGGTACAAAACTGTGGCTTTGACAAAATCGCACTTACCCAGGTTTACCACCAAACCTGCTTCATTCAGTTTATTAAAAAGCTGTCCGATGTGAGCACAGTGACTGTTAAAATCATCGTCGTATATTAGGACATCATCTAGGTACACCGTACAGTTGGGAATGTCGGCTACAATGTCGTTCATTCATTTCTGAAACGTTGCAAGGGCATTTTTCAGCCCGTATGGCATAACATGGCAACGATATGTGGCACCGTCCACCACAAACCCACACACCTCTCGCGCTCGCTCAGACAAGGGCACTTGCCAATAACCCTTAACAAGGTCTATCTTAGTGAGGAACTTGGCTTTTCCTATCTTATCCACACTGTCGTCCACGCGAGGGAGAGGGTAGGCATTTGTGGGGGTTAAACCATTCAACCTGCGGAAATATATACAAAACCGCACCTTGCCATCTGGTTTGGGCTGCAGTGTGACGGGGGAAGTCCACCTTACTGCACCCTCAGAAATCAGCCCACGTTTCAGCATATAATCCAGCTCTTCCCTAAGTGCTGGTAATATAATAGGGGGAACACGGTATGGCACTGATTTAAAGGGCGGGTGGTCCCCAACATCGACATCGTGCACCGCTTGAGTAGTGAGGCCAGGATGCTCCGCGAAAACAGCTGGGTTTGAATCAAACAAGTGCTGCACAGCTACATGCTGTTGCTCAGGCAGGTGCAATATCAACTCGTGAGCCACTTGTCTAGAATTCCCCGCCCACTGATCCGCGGAAACATGACAATCCCAATTATCCTCCCCTGCAGCTTGACTGTCCCTTCCTCCTTCTCCACCACGATCGCTGCAGATCAACACCGGGACAGTGAGAGGCTCGGAGGGGCGCCTCACATACTCTTTCATCAGATTTACATGGCAAAGTTGGTTCTTTTTCTAACGATCAGGAGTAGCTACTAAATAGTCGAGATCAGAAACCTTCCTTACAACCCGATACGGACCAGAATACTTGGCAGACAAGGGGTGTCCCACCAGAGGCAGTAGTATCAGTACCTCCTGATCTACTTCAAACTCCCTCAGCTTCACCTTCTGGTCGTATCTGTCCTTCATCTGAGCTTGTGAACTCTTAAGGTTCCGACCTGCTACCTCCAAGCTCTTTAGCATTCTCTCACGGCTTTCAACTACATACTTTAGAAGCGAGCATAGCTTTGTGACTCCCTCCCAGATCTCCTTGACTATGTGGAGGGGCCCCCTGACCCTGTGTCCAAAATCCAACTCGTTCGGGCTAAATCCCAAGCTCTCCCCAGGTACTTCTCTCGCAGCAAATAAAACGCATGGGAGACCTAGATCCCAGTCCTTCCCATTTTCCATGCAATAGCACCGCAACATACTCTTGAGAGTCGAGTGCCACCTTTCCAAAACACCCTGACTCTCGGGATGGTAGGCAGATGACACCACAGACACTATCCCATGTTGCTGCATGGTCTGCTTAAACAGAGCAGAAGTAAAATTGGATCCCTGATCAGACTGGATCTCCTGAGGGTAGCCATAATGAGAGAAATAGACAAGTAGGTTTTTGACAACAGTCTTAGCCATCCCGTTGCGCATGGGGTAAGCATCTGGATACCGTGTTGCTACATCCATTACAGTTAGTAAAAATTTATTGCCGGCACTAGTGGGGGGCAATGGGCCAACCATATCGATAACTACTTTGCTGAAGGGCGGCCCAATGACAGGGATGGGTTGTAACGGGGCTCTCGGGATGACCTGATTGGGTTTCCCAACAACTTGACAAGTGTGACAAGTGTGACACCCATGACACGACACTCGCCTTTAACCCAGGCCACCAGAAAAGCTTGCTCAGAGCTGCCTCCGTCTTACGTGCCCCCAGGTGCCCTGCCAAAGGCACATCATGAGCTAATCTCAATAAGCTCTCACGGCACACCCTCGGCACTACTAACTGGTCCACTAATCCTGACCCGCCATCCCACTTTTTCTTGGGATCCTGATGTCTCCGATACAAGATCCCCTCGGACAAGAAAAAATCACCAGGCTGCGCATCCCCATCGCTCTCCAGTTCGACAGCACCATTACCACACGCCCTGACTTCAGGATCTTCCAGCTGCAAGGAACATATATCAGCAGGTGCGAGATTATCCAAGTTCATCTTAAATAATTTATTTCCACCTCCAATGTCCCGCTGAGCCATCCTTTCCTCACGCTGCGCATAACGATGCTGTCGCAGAGTCTCTTCCTGCCCTGCACCTGCACTAGCGGTGACAGGCCCCGGGGCCTCTCCAGACTCTAACATAGGTGCCAATAATGAGTCACCAAGAAACACTGCCGGCTCAAAACTCTCCAATTGACCAACACTTCCCGTTTTCTTGTGACCTTTCCTCCGCGGTTTGATAGACTGAGATGGTGGCTGCAAGGCTCCGGATGTCTGAGAACGCGTCACAACACACGCCATGGTTTGTACGCTACACCTCTCAACCCACTCCCGTTCCTCCCTACTAACGTCGGCCGCCTTCTCGGCAACGACCAAGGGTGAAACCTTAGAAGCAGGCACCGCAAAGTCGTTGCCGAGGAGGAGGTCGACGCCCCCAACAGGCAAGTTCTCTACAATTCCTACATCCAGCTCCTTCGCCACACCACCCACCTCCAGCTCCATCCGCACCAGCGGGTAGGACTTCGTAGCATTGATCCCCTGAACTACCACCACCCGAGCAGCATTAATCGGCCTACCAATAAAGTTCTTTAACAAGGTCTGAGAAGCCCCCGTATCACGCAATAGCTTAACTCCTCGCCTTTCGCCAGCCCACCTCACAAAACCATGCCCTCTATGACCCCCAAAGACGTCGTGGACAGGGTTCGAGCCTTCCGGACTCTTGAACACAGGCTGTGTCCCAACCTCTGATGAAATACCCTTGGCAAACTCAGAAGATATAGGCGACACCCCTATGCTGCGGGCCAATGACACAACCTTGTTTGGTGGCTTGTTCGGACAAGCATTTGCAAAGTGACCCTCCTTGTGACATGCAAAGCACTCTTTACTCTTTGGTTTCCCTTGGGAGTGGGAGGTACCATTAGACTTCTTATACGGGACGGTATTTGGTTTATGTTCAGTTTTATTGTTAGTGCTAGATGGTTTTGTGTATTTATGTGTATCAAAATTCTTGGGAGGGGGAGGGGTACGATCCTTTGCACCCGACTCACTCCTAGCCGCTGCTCCGCACCCTCGAATTAATGACAGTCGGAGGTCAGCCATTTCTGCTGCCTCCTGGAGAGTTCTAGGATTTTTTCCTTTATATTTAATGTTAAGTCCCCGCCTGTGCACTTAAAGAACTGCTCCAAGAGAACCAACTCACTCAACTCCTCAAAAGTAGCTGCCCTCTCAGAACGCAGCCAATGTCGTAGTGCATCAGACAAGTCCCGGGCGTGTTCTAGGAAGGTACTATCCTTGCCCTTAGTAACACCCCGAAACTTCAAGCGGTAAGTTTCTGGTTGTAACTCATAGGCCCGTAGCACAGCCTTCTTTATCTCATCATAAACTACACAGGACTCTAAAGGTAGTGCATCATACGCTTTTAGCCCCTTTCCTAAGAGTCTTGATGAAACTAATGCTGCCCACTTTTCCTGAGGCCACTGGTGTTCCTGACACTTCTTCTCAAATCGCATAAAAAACTCAGCCACACCTAATTCATCGAACACAGGAACTAGTTTAAGCAGGTGCGACAATGATTGGTCCCGATGTCTGTTACCTCCCCCAATATTTCGCCCTGTTACCTCCACTCGAGATCTCTCCAGCTCCCTGTCAGCCCGATACCTAGTAGACTCTGCCTGCAGTTCAGCCTCTCATATAGCTGTTCTCTCTGCAGCCTCAGCCTGAGCTCTAGCAGCCTCAACCTGAGCTCTAGCAACCTCAGCCTGCACACTAGCCTGTCTCTCGGCAGACTCAACCTGAGCTCTAACAGCCTCAACCTTGGCCATCTCAAGCCGAAACAACAAATCTGTAGTCAACCCTTGAGGAGGGGAAGATGCATTTACTGGGGAGGGTCCCTGTGATTGAATTCCACACTGCCATTGACCATCAACTTGGGGGTATGTACTAAATTCAGGCACCCTGACGTTTGATACGGGGGTAGAGTGGAGGGGGTGCTGGGGACCGGGGCCCCCAGTCGCCTCTCCACCCAGGTCACTCCCTTCTAAACCCAATATCAAAGTCCTCAGCTGATCTTTCCTCATGCCACTTAAACCCTGGTGACCCTGAAGACCTGCCACACTCTTTAAGCCATACTTATTCAGCTTCAACTCCCTGGCAGCGGTAAGGGGCACCTCTAAAAATCTTCTAGCACCCTCCTCGCTATCGACTAGCCACTCCACAGGTCTTTCTCCCTCCAAGCCCGTATCGTGACCTGACCCATCACTGTGTTCTGATGTATTAGACATGTTTGTGTACTGCAGTAATTATCACGGTTATAGAATGTGCCTTATCTCCTATGCAAGTATGTATATACTAATGTTATTTAAAGTCTTTAATGTGTTATATTGGTTGCTCAAAAAAAAAACTCTATGTCCACTGTATTCCTCTAATCATAAGGAATCTCAAAACAAATGACCACTATATTCCTTTGTTCAGTAAATCCTATGCAAGGTCGCCATTTGTTACGTCCTGGGATATATAAACACTGGGCTCTTTCTATTGGACTAGGTATGCGGCAACAAGCAACAACGGAAAACGCTAGATCCAACCCTTATCTATAAACCCAGGCAACAAACCACCCTAAACCGTCAAGAGTCCTGCCTGGACAACGAGGTATCCTATGACTCGGTTACAGGGTGCACGCACTATAGACTGCTGATAGACAAGCAGGCTATATAAAAGATCACACAATTAAGTTGACTTAAAGCTTCAAGGAAAAGATAGATAACGGAATTAAATTGCAGAAACAATTTAATAACAACCTAGAAGAAAGTACATTTAACGTTACGTTAATTAATACAACTAATCACCCCTGCGTGAAAGAAGGTGAAAGCAAACAGTCCTCAAAACATCGTACAGGTAGACAAGATGCAGGTTTCTAAACTGCATGTGGCTACTGTAGGATCTGATGCTTAGCAAAGAAAGTACGTTACGGATTTAGAGAACTCTTAACTCGTAAGCAGGAATAAATACTAGTGATAGGCCATACAGTGTATAATGGCATAGGTATAATTAAATAAAGGTAGCAACTCGCAACATAACCACATACAGGTGTGCTTCTTACTCTTAGTCAGGCAAGCCTGCTCGGACAGAGTCTCTAAGCCACTCCCTGACTCACAATGCTCACAAAAACGGTAAACTGTGGCACAATAACAAGCATACAGAAATAATAAACCCCTAGCTGTTAATCTGCCAGGTGGCAGAGGTCTAGCCGGAAGGATATAGGCTTCGGATACCCGGGCTGAGCCACCTGCTCTAGCCTAGGGACATTCCCAAGTCTGTGCGCCAAATTACTCTAATTGAAAGGGTGCTCTCTTGAGAGACTCAGATCGCAAGTATCTGACTCTCTCCTGGCGACCCTAAAACAAAAGCAAGACGTGCTAGTGCAGTGCTGAGTGGACTAGGCAAGGGCCCTCACACAACACAACACAGGGACACAGACAAGAAAATGCCCCCAGACTCCCACGGGTATCCTAGTAAAGTCGTGCGGGTCCACAGGACTCGCACCAGCAGACTTTACTTAAAGGATCGCAAAAACCCTCCCCTCCGGTCTAGCCCCTGCTAACCTGACACAAGAACACACTGGCAAGCATGAAACCACCAAATATGAGACAACAAAAAAGCTTCCTAGGTCTCATTAACAATTACATCTCTACATAAGGCCCAAAATCCTATCTAGTTATCTGAGAGCTCGTCGTTAATACAATAATAGATATAAGGTCTATCAAGGGGATGGGATAATTAAATAGATTGGTGAAGTAGTGGAAGGAAGGTATACAAAGTAAGAGAGAAAGTTTCTAAGTGGGGTTGAGAGGGATAGATATCAAGGGGGTCCGAAGGGTACGACAGTGAGGTGAGCTCTGAGTCTTGAATCTGTCTGGACCCCGCTCTAGGCATGCAGAATACATCCCAGGCTTGGCAACACTCAACACAGTTGCCGGGTCAAAATAGTCTACCCCGTGCGTGAGTCGAAACTAAGCCTAACGTTGCAATCAAATGTATGTGGCAACATCAGGCTCGTCCCAAGCTAGACTCTCCGCGCGAAGCAACGTCCCCCAGCCAGTCTCTCTCTCCCGCTCGTCTCCTCCCACTGTCACTAGACTTACATCTTATATATTATAATGAAACAATCAACTATCGAGAATAAAATATACTAAGATGCGTTGGTTAAGAATTAGGGCAGCTACAAGCTGTGAAACAACATAAGAATATCCCAGACATTAGTTACATTGTCGTAGGATATATACTAAGGAAAAGCCGGCCGGCCGGCTGCCACCAGCCGGTTTCTAAACGGCTGGGCAGCCGACACGCGCGCATGCCCGCACGTGGCTACTATGCAGAAGCGTCACAGTACATTTATAAGTACATAAAACCCAATTCAGCATAAGATTTATCCATCAGAAACGTACATTATTCTTGCATTTCTGTTTTATATCGATGTTCACGGCTCCAACTTCCTTATAGCCTGAAACTCGCAAGTGGCCAATTGACCACTTGCTAGTTTCAGGCTATAAGGAAGTTCGGACTGTAAACATCGATATTAAACACAAATACAGTAATTATGTAGGTTTCTGATGGATAAATAGTATGTTGAATTTGGTTTTATGTATTTATAATATTACTAAAACCGTATTATATATAGCTGGTTATTCTTCTAAATATCGATGTCTAAGGCTCCAACTTCCTTATAGCCTGAAACTCGCAAGTGGTCAATTGGTTCATTTATGTAGACGTTGATATGAATGAATGTTAGTAATTGCCTCCTTTTCTCTCTCTCTCTCTCTCTCTCTCTCTCTCTCTCTCTCTCTCTCTCTCTCTCTCTCTCTCTATCTATCTATCTACCTATCTATCTCTCTCTCTCTCTATCATTACACCGGATCATAAATTAACTCTTTCGACCACCCCTGTTTCACTTCATTAGTTTGGATATTTTAAGACGTTTCATCCCCTTAGTTTAGCGATAATAAGACGTTTCACCCTTTTCATGTGTCTCTTTTTTTCTGGACGAGCGATAGCGAGCCTGTAACCTAAGAAAAATCAGCCTTCTGCCGGGACATTTATATATCGAAGAATGTACAAATTTAGCTTGAAGGAGGTCTGGTGGGCATGTATTTTTATAATTTGAAGGATGTCTGGGAAAGCGTTCTTGCTAGCCTAGGGACAAACTAAAATACATTGCTTGAACATGTTTATGGCGCGGTTATAAAGACTCACCAAGTAGTGTACCGAAAATAGCTCAGTTCAGTTTAGTTCAGTTGCTCAATGAATGTGGAAATCGGTACCTCTTTTGAGTTCAAATCACTTACTGCAATCTCAACTAACTTAACAATAGTGACGTAACAACACTAACAAACAATAGTGACAAGTAAGATGAGTGTACTACATATCCGTAAAAACACATAAATTCAATACTGTAAATAATAGATGTATCCAGTACTTACTATTTTCACAGCGCAGCAGCCATATTGGAAAGTCACACACAGGTCCTGGGAAAGAAATTGTAGTTAATACTACTACTACTACTACTACTACTACTACTACTACTACTAGTAATAATAATAATAATAATAATAATAATAATAAATGTATGTATGTATGTATGAATATAGCCTACTCAGGCACATACGCCATTGCTGGGGGTGGCCAACACGAGACAGAGCCCGAACAGAAACAACATTTAAAGTTCCTATTCTCAGGGTCCAGAACCACTTTCGCATTCCCTCGTCCCTTTCTCTGTCTCGCTGAGTAGGAGAATTACAGAAGGCGGGGGGGGGGGGGGGGGGGGGGGAGATTCCTAGCCCCCTGCCCCCAATATACAATAATAATAATAATCTCATCATCATTAATAGTCACTATCACCATTATTAATCTATATTTTATTAATTTCACCACAACACCAAACCCCCCAATGAAATCAATTAAAGTATATATGTGATCCATCGGGATTCGAACCTGGGTAATCACACACAGATTTTTGCCACCTTAACCATTACACCACCAGGACGGTTAAAGGTTTATGCACACGCCTACGACTTATTCTCCATTCTCGAATACTGGATATTATAATCATCACTACTACTCTCACCATCATCACTAATATTACCACCATCATCACTACTACTATCATCATCAATACAATTGTCACATTCTAATGATAAACATAAAACATTAACCCCATTTACTATGCGAGCCCTTTTCATGCTACAAAAAACAGGTAATGTTTGCCAAATTACCACAACATACAATATATTTTAATGGGAGTACTTTTTTCAGGCAGTTAACCTCTGAAGTGCGCATGGGGGTAATTGGAAACGTCCCCCTGTGCTGACATATTTGAGGTGTTTCCGTCACTAAAATATTCATTGTGCCATTAATAGCATTAATACTTATCCATATGCGCCTATTATGGGTTGATTATAAAGGTATTAACCTGAAACAACAATAAAACGAGTGAAAACAGCGTTTGGATGGTCAAAATCGGAGATATAGCCCGCGAGTTGTAGAATGTATGGGTGAGGCAATCTGCTTTCCCGCCAATTTCCCCCAAGGCCACTGAGACACAGTCGATCGATACTCTCTCTCTCTCTCTTGCACTCGCTTGCTATCAGTGATGACCACACCCTCCAATCGGATTTCTAATGTTAGCACGAAAATATACCTCAGAATAAGGGAATAACAGGGAAAATAGGTGATAACTGAAGGAGAGGAGGAAAGTGGGGAAGGAGGGGAGGTAGAGGACTGAGATTTTGCATGGCCCAGGGGCCAAAAAAAAAAAAAAAAAAAAAAAAAAAAAAATACAAAAATATTTTTTTTTCGATGTCAAAAGTTGATTTTTTTTTTCTCTGACTCTTAAGAGTCTCCCCGCAGTGCGCCGGGGGAACTCTTAAGAGTCTCCCCGCAGCTCCCGGGTTAATGGTGTTTCGTCTTTCCACAACTGAGTAAAATCGACTGATGCAATCCAGAGTCATATATACTGTATAATTTATGTCGTCACCGTTCTGAAGGGTTTAATACTAATAAATTAATAACACAATAGTAATACAAAACCAGAACAAATGCTGGTGACTGAACTAAATATCTATTAATTCCCACTCACATAGTCACACCATGGTAGACATATTGGAAAACCAGACATAGATAAATGGTTGCTAATAGTAGTAGAATAATAGTGGTAGAGTAATGGTAGTAGTGATTAATAACATGTGTGTCAGTACGCGGTGGTAGTGGTATAATTAGTGGTTATTAATGGTTTACACGTGGTGGTGGTTGGTTGCATTTACTGGTTCTCATTTATATTTGCGAAGACGATTTTGGAACAGTATATGCATTCATCAACATTTACTACCACGATTAAAGGGGTTAAACACTACCAACAATCACTACCACCACTACCAATAAAGTAGACGTGCCGTTTTGCCCAAAATCAAAACGGCAAACCCAACTCTGCGATGGGTTACCATCATCACTACTAATACCATCATCAATCACAATCACCATCATCACTACAACTGCCACAATCATCACCATTACTATGATCATCACTACTACAATTACAATCATCACTATTACTGTCACCATTGTCACTACCATCTTAATCACTACTATCATCATTGATACTACAACTATCAACCATCATTACTACTATCATCATCACCATTAATACTGTAAACATCATCATTACTACTATAATCATAATCATTACTACTGTCACAAGTATTACCATCATGTATCCTACTGTCACCATCATCACTACTACTGCCATCATCACCATTACTATGATCTTCATCATCACAACTATTGTCATCATCACTACAACTTTCACCATCATCACCACTACTCACCATCATCACTAATACTCACATCATCGGCACTACTGTCATCATTATCACTACAACTATCATCATTACTTGTCACCATCATCACTACTACTAGTAGTCACCCTCATATCTACTACTGTCATCATCATCAATACAACTACAACCATCATCACTACTATCACCATCAATCCCACTATTACTACCATCACTTCTAATGCCAACTAAACTAACTTAACCTAGCAAATACGTAGCGAGATGTTTTCGCCCCCAGAACGAATGCGTTCTTAGTGTGTGAGCACACACTCGGGGAGCAACATCGTCACTTAATGGTAAAAAGAGGGATAGCATCGCCACAAGTTGGGGACGCCGTTCTAGTACATGATGACAGCCCCCGACTTTTTTGGCGTATAGATCGGATAATGAAACTTCTTTGTGGTCCTGACCACGAATGTAGGGTAGTTCAGGTAAAAACAGGAGCCGGTTTGACCACCAGACCGGTGGTTAAGGTATACCCACTAGAGATAGATTTAGAGGTAGTGGATGGCGACAGCAAGCCGAACTCTGATAATATCCTTCCTGCTACTGGAGCGAACCGAGGTGATACCCCTCAGAGGCCGTCACTTTGGGCTGCTTTGGGTTCCTCCCAATTGTGGCGATCCATGATCGGGATGGGACAATTGTAAATACTTTGTATATAACTGGTGGCGGAGTATGTTGTGAATCCTAGCAGGTATATAATTATACCGTAGTTTGAATTTCCCGGGTTCACGACAGCTGGTTCCTTTTTGTTTATACGCATTACTTTATTTATTTTTGTGGATAAATATTACTGTGGTTGCACCAATTATATCTTAGTTTATTTTCCCTTATTATTTAATCACGGGGGACGATATAGAACCCTTAAATATATTTTATATTGTCACGATAAAAGGGAATCTCAGACACACTTCACACAGACTTCAGCCCGCCAAGACAGACCGCCAGCTGCTGCCACATACCACAAAAACTTCCCTGATATTTGCCTCCCGACATGTCCATCACCACCTAATTGACACTCTTTGCATCACAGCTAAGTTCCTTTAATACTAGAAGTACTTCATAGATATTACTGGGACTACCACAGATAACCTACACATACATGTTTACAAGTAAGTCAAACGCCAACCCGGTATCATTTTTATAGCCTAGGCCAATTCATCTTTCCAGGTTTAATTATTTAATTTATATCCGTTTCTCCTCTACCCCCTAGGAATAATAAACCGGATACAGTATGTTAATCAAGTAAACAGTCAGTTAGCTGAGTTGGATAGTGCTCTCCAGACAACCACTACTGGTAGATCTCATGATAGAGGAGCAAGTAGGAAACAGAAGGGTATTAATACCTGGAGAGGATACGCTTTTTTGGGTGTACGATTTAAGTAACCCTGTCCGAAAGTGGCACACCGCACTAAAATATTTGCCAAAAATCAGGTAATACAGATAGATTTTTTTTTAAATTGTAACATAAAATATAAGGAATGGTTAATCTTATGTCAAGTGGAATTGAAAATCAGAGTGATTTATATATTTTAAATTATTATTTTGGAAAAATAACTTGCAAAAATTAGTATCTTTACTAAAAAAAAAAAAAAAAAAAAAACTCTAGTATCCCTGAGGTGGCTGAAACTCTGGTGGCTAATAGGGGGATCCTGTAGGTGTGCTGTGCTGAAGTTCTGGCGTCCTGGGTCACATAGGGCGCGAACCGAGCAAAGAATAACAAAGGGTTAATCTCGAAACTAAAAAAAAAAACATTTCGGTTTTATCAAAATTCATTAGGGCGTCTAAATATTGCTGGATTTAGCTGAAATTTGGCATGAATAGTAGAAAACTATCCTAGAAGATATGGAATACCTAAACATTGAAATCGCAAACACTAGATAGCAATGCCATTGCATTATGTACATTGAACTTTGAGACGGGTACATTTTTCTGCAAAAAATTGAGAGAAAACAATTAATTTCTCAACAACTTATCAATGAATCAGCCTAAACCACACCATGGATATTCCTACAAACCCTATGAACAAAATTAGTATGAATATGGGGTGCTTGCAGATATCATATGCACATAACATTGAAAGGGTTAACATTATCTGCGAAAATGGTAAGTAAATGAGTTGCAGGTAATCAGTAAAAAATCAATCAAGAACATGTGAAAAGGGTAAGTAAATGAGTAGCAGGCACATGAGATAAAACAGGTAAGTAATAGGTAAACAAAATTCATCAGGAACAGGTAAAAAATGTAAGTTTATGACTAACATGGAAGTGAGGCAGGACAGGTAAGTAAATATAATAATTAACAGTGGCAGTATGTGGCATCACAGGGCATGTCTGGCTGTCGGTACATGGAGCTATATCATTTGGCTAAGTTATGTAAAAGTTTCAAATTCCTGTCTATAATATATCACCGTACTATATTCCACTATATGTAAAATTTTCACTAAGTATGATTTGTCAATTACCAGGATAAGTGGGTCAAAATCGGCACAGAAAACAAGTCCCAGTCAGTGGACCGAGCAGCACACCACCACCTTGCACTGTGGCTGGGCCAAGACTGAGGTATGGCTGGCTGCTCCTAGAATCTCAGCCTCCTATTGGCTCAGATGGTCACATGACAAGCAAAAATGTAAAATGGCGCATACGGCCGTGCCGTAAATGACCCAGCGAATCCCCCTCAGGGTAAGCTACCCTCCCTGAAGTTGCCAGTTTTTGACGGGGATCCAACACAGTGGGTGGGTTTCTGGGAGCTCTTTGATTGTAGTGTTCACTCCCAAACAGACTTGACTGACATTCAGAAATTTACATATCTAAAGGGACAACTTAGTGGTGAGGCTCTACAAATTGTTGGTGAGTTTAGTTTGGTCGCTGCAAGTTATGAACCAGCGGTCAATATTCTAAAAAAACAGTTATGGTCAAAAGGATCGCATCAAAGCAGCTCACATAGCGAAACTGTGTAATCTCCCGCATCCTAGCCAGGAAGTCAGTGCTCTGAAAGATTTTTCTGCGTCATTTGAGTGTGCATTAGAGTCATTACGCTCTATAGATGTAACAGTAAGTGAAATGTGTGCAGTACTGTTGCATAATAAACTTCCTAGTGCACTCTCTGAGGTGATTAAGCGTGAATTAAAAGACAACTGGCTGGATGTGGATGAATATGTTCGTGTGTTTAAGATTCTGAGGTGTGCAATCTAGAAAGTAGACATAATCCACTAGAACAGTTTGGGGCGACCGCCACAGTAACATATGCGGTGTATCAGAAACCCGATACCAAGCAGAAGTATGGACGTAAGTTGTGTTTAAAGACAGGACATTTTTGGGCAAAGAGTGCTAAATACAAGAACAGTCCCTCCAAGGCCAATAGAGCAAGGCAGTTGAAATTTAGCGTCGGGTGCCTGTCGTCAGAACTTGGAAGCCAGGGGTGTACTAACCCTAAAATTAGGCCGTGCCGATTCTGCCAACAGAAACATTTTCAGTATTTGTGTCCGACGCCACGCCTTGAACAAACTGGACAACCAGTGGCCCCTGAACCAACAGTGACCATGGCTGTGGCTTCGGGCCGTAATGCAGTGTTGTTACCTACCATTCAGATTCCCTTGACCGACAGAAACGGTCATACCAGTAAAGTAAGAGCTTTGTTGGACCAATGTTCGCAACGTACCTTCATCTTGCGCTCTGCTTTATCGCAGCTTGATTACATTAGGGTCAGTAAGGAACAGCTAAGGCTCCAGGGATTTACTGGCTTACTTGGTAGTACTGAGTATGATATAGTAGAGTTAACCTATCATCACAGAAGAAGGATGCGTAAATTGAGGGCCGTTGTGGTGGAGGAGTTACCAGTATACAAACCAGGGAGAGGATTAGGGATGGAGGTAAATGCTATCAAGGCTCGGGGTTACAATTTAGCCGATCCAGGTATCACTGGTGGAGATATGATAGGGTTACTGATTGGGGCGGACTTTTATTACCACTTTGTACATTCAGGCTATGTCAGGGAAGGAAGTATAGTTATGTTACCCACAATTTATGGTTATGCACTGACTGGCACTCATCAGTCAGATAAAGAAGAGACCCATGTAGAGTTAGTCACTGTTCTTAAGTTAGCAGTAGACCCTTTAGTGGAGATACAGGAAGATATTGGCAGGAAATCTCCAGAATTAAAGGATCTGACAGCTCTATGGGACTTGGACCATATTGGTATAAGTCCTAATGAGACTGGTAAGGGTCGGGAGAGAGTCTTAAATAGATTTTCTGAAACGGTACAGTATTCCGAAGCACAGGGACAGTATATAGTGGAACTGCTGTGGAGAGATCTATCTATCTATCTATTGCCTGACGCCGTGATCCCCGAAGGGGTGGCCACGAATGAACCGCCCCCATGCACCTCTGTCCCCAGTCAGTCGACGCCCCTCCCCCCAACCAGCACCACCTTCGTTCATGTACTTCCTCACTCCATCCTTCCACCTCATATTCGGTCTACCTCTCCCCCTCTGTCCCTCCACCTCGCTCTCATACACCCTCTTAGTCATTCTCTCGCTTTCCATACGTTCCATATGGCCGAACCATCTCAAGTTGTTCCTTTTCACACTTTCCAGCACATCTACCTCCACACCACACCTCCTTCTTACTTCCTCATTAGTCTGTCTATCCCTCCATGTAACTCCGCACGCACTCCTTAAGTAATTCATTTCCACTGCTCTCACTCTTGGTCTGAGTCTCTCAACCAACGTCCATGCTTCGCTTCCGTAAGTCAGTGTCGGGATTACCACACTGTCATGCAAGGACTTCTTCACTTCCATACTGACCACCCTATTTCTTGTTACTGCTTTTAGCGTTCCTACAACCCTCTTCCCCTGTTGTACCCTCTCCCGCACCTCTTCATCCATAGTCCCATCTTTACTCAACACACTGCCCAGATACTTAAAAGAGTTGACGATCTCCATAGCCTGACCGTTCAGCTTCACCTCACACTCTGTGACTTCACCCCTTTCGAAGACCATAACCTTGCTCTTCCCCGTATTTACCTTCAAATTCCGTTTTTCGCACACTGTTCCAAACTCATTTACCAGACCCTGCAACTCCCATTCATTATCACTCATCAGAACTGTATCATCTGCAAACAGCAGTATAGGTAGCTTCCACTCAATTCCCTCCCTTTTCAGCGATACACCAACATCCACTGCTCTTGATAGTATTTCTTTCATAACTCCATCCATATATACAGTAAACAACCACGGGGACATCACACACCCCTGTTTCAAACCAACATTCAGGTCAAAGAACTCGCTCTGCTCACTCTCCACACGTACTGCCGCCTTTGCACCCTCATACATGCTCTTCACTGCTTTCAGCAACTTGCCCTCTACTCCGTATATTCTAAGTACTTTCCACAAACCTTCTCTATCCACTCTGTCATAGGCCTTCTCCAAGTCCATAAAGGCAACATACACCTTTTGTTTCTTCTCCAGATACTTCTCCACAACACAATTCTGGGTAAAAATCTGATCTACACATCCTCTTCCCTTCCTAAAACCTCCCTGCTCGTCGCCTATCCATTTCTCCGTTCTCACTCTCACTCTCTCAATCACTACCCTACTGTATACCTTCCCTACTACGCTTAGAAGACATATTCCTCGGTGGTTACCACACACTCCTCTTTCCCCTTTGCCCTTATATAGGGGGACTATTATGCCAGTCTTCCAGTCATCGGGTGCACTCCCCTTCTCCCATGCTAGTTTGCACATTTTCCATACCCATTCTATCACTATCTCACCACCATACCTCAACATTTCCCCACACACTCCATCTGTTCCTGGTGCTTTCCCCAACTTCACTCTTTTCATGGCTTCCCACACTTCTGACCTCCTGATCCCCACCTCCTCCTCCACTACTTCTCTTCTTCTCCCTCCCATACCATATCCAGCTATGTTTGCTGGCTCTTCATTCCTTTCATTTAGCAACTCACTGAAGTACTCCCTCCATCTTTCGACTCTCTCTTGCTTCTCGGCTAGCATTCTCCCATTCTTATCTTTCACACCCTTACTGTTTCCCTTGCTACCTTCCCTAACTTTCTTGACTTCTTTCCAGAACAGTTTCTTACTCTCCCTCCATTTTACACTCAGATTCCTTCCAAATTCCTCATCTACTCTTCTCTTACTTTCCTTCACTACTCTCTTCACCACCCTCTTACTCTCCACGTACCTCGCTCGTTTCTGTCTCTCGGAATCTTCATTCCCTCTGCTACCCAACCACTCTCTATATGCTTTCTTCTTTTCTTCCACAGCTATTCGTACCTCTTCTGTCCACCATGCTGTGGAGAGATAACATAGATAAATTTCCTGATCACTTTAAGTTAGCCCTGGGCAGAATGAGAGGTATGCAGCATAAATTTATAAAAAATCCCAACTACTGTCAACAGTATAAGAAGGTTCTGGATGATCAGGTAGAAAGGGGGTTTATTGAAAGGGTAGAAAACAGGGATCGAGCTGGTCATCCCATTCACTACTTAGCTCACCATGGTATTACTAAAGACAGTGTTACTACGCCTGTACGAATAGTGTTTGACTGTTCGGCTAGGATGGACGAGAGGGCGTTCAGTCTGAATGACTGTCTCCATACAGGTCCATCGCTAGTGGCTGACCTCACCCAGGTACTTCTACGCTTTAGATGTCATCAATTTGCCTGGGTGAGTGATATTGAGAAAGCATTTCTCATGGTGGGATTGAGTGAGAAGGATAGGGATGCTACTAGGTTTCTATGGCCCGTTGATCCCTTGGATGTTGCAAGTCCTTACATTGTCTACCGGTTCCGTGCAGTTCTGTTCGGGGCCACCTGTTCCCAGTTCCTCCTTAATGCTACCATTCAAAAACACCTGTCTATGATACAGGAGAACAGTGAGGTAGTTAATAAGCTAAAAAGGGGGTTGTATATTGATAACTTGCAGGGGACTGGTGATGATGTAAGTGATTTGCAACAACAATGTTGGGATGCCCGTAGAATATTTTCCAGCGCTAACCTGTCTTTACGTGAGTGGGTCACAAATAATGAGAGCTTGCGGGAACTGTTGCACCTGAAGGGTATAGATTCTGCCAAACAAGACGGGGTTAAGGTACTTGGCGTTGCGTGGCTAACTGATAAGGATATGTTACAGGTTAATTGCCGCGGAAGTAGCCCTGCATTGGTTACAAAACGCGAGGCTCTAAGTCTAACCACGAGTGTGTTCGATCCTCTAGGAGTGTTGCGCGGAGGTTCGTACAGGACTTGTGGAGATTAGAGTGTGGGTGGGATGTACCCATTCCAGATGACATGAGAGCTAACTGGCAGGGTATTTATGAGGATATGATAGATAGTACAGGTATCATATTTCCCCGTCAGGTCACTAATTCTAAGAGGGTTACGCTGCACCTATTTAGTGATGCTAGCTCAGTAGCATATGGTGTAGCGGCCTATGCGGTTGGTGATGAGGTGAGTAGGTTAGTAATGGCCATAGCTAAGGTGGCGCCTATTAAGTCCCTCACCATACCTAAGATGGAATTGACTGCTGTTCTTCTCGCAAGTTATATATGTGAGGCCTACATGGACGAGCTGATTATAGAGGATATATACCTCTGGTCGGACAGCCAGATAACCCTATGATGGTTGTCTAGTAAGTAGATTTTGCCTATCTATGTTCAGAATAGAGTTGATGAGATAATGTCATTAGTCCCCGACGCTCATTATCATTATGTGTCCACAGAGGACAACCCCAGTGACTTAGTCACCAGAGGGATTTCATATGTGTCCTTAGTTGCTTCTTCGCTTTGGTGGGGAGGGCCCACATGGCTACCTCACCAAATGCTATGGCCTGATCATGGCCCAATAAGGGGCTCAATAGGAGGGGACACCACTGTGGGTTGTAACATGAGTCAAGAAGGAACCCAGTCATTGCCGGTACCGGTTGCCCCTACTGCCATATTGAATTGGGACCGGTATGGCTCATATATGAAGTCATGGCATGTAATGGCATGGGTCCTTAGGTTTATTAGGAGTCTTAGAGAGAAGACACAAGGGAACTGTCAGGCAAAACCGGCATACTTGATGGTGCCGGAATTAAGAGCAGCAGAGTCAGCCATGATTAAGGTAGCTCAGAGAGAAGCTTACTCTGAGAAACACCACTATTTGTCAAAAGGACAGGGCACACCAAGCAATATAGTGAAGCAGTTAGGCCTCTATATGGAGGGAGGCATGATACGCTGTAGAGGTAGGCTACACTTGTCAGCTTTACATGATAGCGCCAAGTACCCTATCCTTATCCCTAATACACATCGTATAGCCACTCTCCTTAGTAATTACTGCCACAAAGTGTGTAACTATAGTGGTGTTAGTTATGTTGTAAATTACATAAGGCAAAGATGGTGGATCCCCAAGATTAGACAGGTAGTAAAGAAAGCCTTAAGGGGATGTATCATCTGCAAGAGATTGCAAGGTACATCATACCGTGCTGTACAGGCCCCTCCATTGCCGGAGTTTAGGGTTCAGGAAGTGAGTCCTTTCCAGGTAACGGGGGTTGACTACACAGGTGCCTTGCCGGTAAAAGAGAAGGGGGGTACTGTAAGTAAATTATATGTAGTCTTATTCACCTGTGCAGTTACTAGAGCGGTCCATGTAGAGACGGTGTCTAACCTCTCCTGCGAATCATTTTTGCATGCGTTCCATAGGTTTAGTAGCAGGAGGGGTTACCCTGAGATTATGATGAGTGATAATGCCACCACATTTGTTAGCGGAGCCAGTACATTACGGGAGTTGATGGATGATGCAAGGTTAAAAGGTACTCTAGCGGAATTCAAGTGCGAGTGGCAGTTTATACCGGCCAGGGCGCCATGGTTCGGTGCCATATGGGAACGGGTCATTGGCATCCTAAAGGATGGCTTGAAGAAGATACTGGGTCGAGCATTGGTTACCTCAGAGGAACTGAATACGGTATTACTGGAGCTCGAGGCCACAGTCAATGATCGCCCGCTTGGCTACAGCTACAGTGATCTTGAAGACCCTCTACCCATCACTCCTTCACAACTGGTTCATGGGAGGCGGATCAGAAGCTTTCCAAGGCGAGAAGTCACGGATGAAGATCTCAAGGACACGACGTGGCGTAACAACGATTCCGTCAATCAACGCTTCCAATATGTAACAAAACTCTCACATGACCTGTGGAAAAGGTGGAGCACTGATTATTTAATATCACTCAGGAAGCAACATCGTCACTTAATGGTAAAAAGAGGGATAGCATCGCCGCAAGTTGCCGCATCGACGTCGTTCTAGTATATGATGACGGCCCCCGACTTTTTTGGCGTATAGGTCGGATAATGAAACCTCTTCGTGGTCCTGACCACGAATGTAGGGTAGTTCAGGTAAAACCAGGAGCCGGTTTGACCACCAGACCGGTGGTTAAGCTATACCCACTAGAGATAGATTTAGAGGTAGTGGATGGCGACAGCAAGCCGAACTCTGATAATATCCTTCCTGCTACTGAAGCGGACCGAGGTGATACCCCTCAGAGGCCGTCACGTCGGGCTGCTTTGGGTTCCTCCCAATTGTGGCGATCCATGATCGGGACGGGACAATTGTAAATACTTTGTATAGCTGGTGGCGGAGTATGTTGTGAATCCTGGTATTGATACCGTAGTTTGAATTTCCCGGGTTCATGACAGCTGGTTCCTTTTTGTTTATACGCATTACTTTATTTATCTTTGTGGATAAATATTACTGTGGTTGCACCAATTATATCTTAGTTTATTTTCCCTTATTATTTAATCACGGGGGACGATATAAAACCCATAAATATATTTTACATTGTTACGACAAAAGGGAATCTCAGACAGACTTCACACAGACTTGTTCCCGCCAACACAGACCGCCAGCTGCTGCCACATAACACCAGAACTTCCCTGATATTCACCTACCGACATGTCCATCATCTAATCTACACTCTTTGCATCACAGCTAAGTTCCTTTAATACTAGAAGTACTTCATAGATATTACTGGGACTACCACAGATAACCTACATATACATTTTAACATGTAAGTCAACCGCCGACCCGGTAACATTTTTATAGCCTAGGCCAATTTATCTTTCCAGGTTTAATTATTTAATTTATATCCGTTTTTCCTCTACCCCCTAGGAATAATAAACAGGATAACCACCACTACCAACACTAACTACCACCACTACCAACATTCACTACCACCACTACCAACAATCACTACCACCACTACCAACAATCACTACCACTGCTACCAACAATCACTACCACCACTACCAACAATCACTACCACCACTACCAACAATCACTACCACCACTACCAATATTACACAATTTCCATTATTCCAATTCCAATAGCCAAATATACAAGTTTTACCAATAATATAAATCTGCGGTATATTACTAAATCCAATATTGAAAAATGAAAAATAGATTTGCTTAATGTCTGGAAAATAATTTAATTAATATAGGCCTATATGTTTTGCGTATTGACTTTGATGCGCATTACGAATAGCAAATATCTAGGGCGAATTCAATGCGTTATTATATTTTGAGGCTTATGTGACGGTATTTTGAGGCTTATGTGACGGTATTTTGCTAATGTTATGGAATATATTGCACAAAGGTCCTACACGCAAATATATACACATTACACATGCTTCCGTTTTCCTCCTAATATTATAATCTGGATATTATTAGATGATTATAGCCAGCTTAGGGAGGACGTGTAGCAAATAAAAGGCTTCAAACTATCTCGATTATTCATATGAAGTGCCACAGTGTCCTCCTAAGCTTCATAAAATCGTCTAAATATAGCTGGAATAACACAAAATACATCCTCGGTAAGGAAGGGGTTAAAAGCATTAAAAGGCTTAACATTTATATCTTTAATCACACATATACTGTATGTGGTATCCTGAGTTCGAATCCTGGGAGGATTGCATGCTTACATTAATTTCATTTGGGGGCTATTGGTATTGAGAACGATGTTAATTAATATACTTCTATAAACATTATGTCACCATTAATAACCTGTTGTTGCTTGACTTCATTGCACTCCTTAGTCTCTAGCTCACTCATAACAAATCGTGGACCCCCTATATTATTCTGAATGCAATTATAACTCACTGATTTACTTATTGTAAAGAACTTGCTTATCAATAAAGAGTATATATAGTTGTGTAGTTGAGGTATAGACACATGTATTCATAAATTGGTTTCCAGAGATATACTTCCATAATTATAAATAGGTGACGTCCACAAGTATTTATGAGTGGGCTAGAGACTATGGCATACCTTAAGGGGGGTGACCTGTTTTCTTTCCCTCTCCTTTTCTCTCTTTCTCTGGCAGGTATACATTCGGCCCCATTCAGCCTACTGTTTTAAGACTTTACCCCCATCCAAGTGTCAACAATTTCATGGCGAGCGGTAGAGAGCCACCATATATATATTTTTGTTTTGACAGCAAGCTAAATTTGTACATTTTTCGATAGAAAAATTTCTCTGGCGAAGCCGGATTTCTCCATATAATGGTTGCTCGCTATCGCTCACCAGGATGAAATCGACACCTGGATGGGGAGGTGTGGTGGAGTGGTCTTGCCACTGGCCTGGTAATCCAAAGGTCCCGGGTTCAAATCCCGATGTATCAATGGGAAGATATTATTGGGATGGAATTTGTGCTGTACCTAGTATCAGTGCATTACCACAAGCCCACCGAAACGTCAATAAAATACCCTCATTGTTCCCTGATTAAATAGCACTGTATGAATATTCCCATATTCAAAATATGCTATAGGGGTGCAATGCCTGGTGAGTTATCTGCTCAACAGGTGGCGTTGTGGGTGTGTAAGTGTGAGAGTCCGAGTGTAGGGGATGAGACAGTGAAGCACGGGAACGAGATGGCTTCAGAGATGGGGTCCTTTCGGGCCATGAGTGAGCACCGTGCCTCATGTGAAGGCAAGATGGCAGGTGCTCGTTGTACTCTACGTGCTTCACATGTCTCACTCCCTAGACTGGAACAAGACCTCACGGGCTTCACTCTTCATTGTAAAGCGGTGAATGTTAAGGCTCTCAGCCTATGCCCGAGAGGAAGTAAGTTGGAATATAGAAAACAAAAAAAACACAAAAAAAAAAACGTCTTAAAACAGTTGGCTGAATGGGGACAAATGGATACAAGTCCGAGAAAGAGAGAAAAGGAGAGAAAGAGAAACAAAGCAGGTCACTCCCCATATGGTACACTTATGTGGTCGATTCTTATATATATTTATGATTTTTCTAGTTTCCTCCCTAGACCTCCATCAAACTTTAAAAAAAACATCCATCAGATCCCCATTCTAGATTTATTTGTAAATTAAATGTCCCGGCCCTTCCAAAATTACAGGCTCACTATCTTTCGCCGGGAAACAAAATCGACACCTAAATAGCTCGAAAGGTATTAATATTGACAAAGAAATTGGACGAAAGGTCTTAAAATCGACAAAATCCAACGATTTTCTATACCATTTTTAGACCCTCGATATGTGTACAGTTTGGGTCAGAATTGTGCTGATAATTATAACTTCAACATCCATGACAAAGTTCGTATCATTGTGGTGGAATATCTCGAGTTAAGCCGGAGTCACACGAAAAAAAAATTCGAGCAAATTTTACGGGCAATTATGGTCTGGAAGCTTCAAAAATTACACATTTTCATAATTCAGCCGCCTAACATAAGCTACCTTCAGTCTAGATACCGATACCAGGGTGAAAATGTCCCGAAATAGTACGAACAAAACCTTGCTCATGGACAATTGACGGAAAAGCGCTCGTATGACACCGGCTTTGTCACCGAATACCATTTTCACTTACTGTATTGCTTATTAATTATAAGTACGCTAGAAATTTCGATCTCTATCCTCTATAACTCATAAAGGGCTAGAGCAAATAGGCTGTGTAAATTTCCACACCTATTTCCTGGCTGACTCTTACCAAATGGTATCAATATTAAATCGATTACCCCAGTCTTTTCTTTAGGTTTTAGAGGTTAGTGGTGAATATTTCCGGCCTAAATATACATACTAGAAAGTAGTAGCCATTTATGAGAGTTTATGCTGACCTGTTGTTTGCTCCCTAGAATGCTATCTGTTCGTGACATTTTCCGTATCTGACCCACACACTAAGATAAAAGATTAATGTACTTGAAAAAGGTTAAGAGGGTAGTGCTTGTTTTTTGGTATAAATCTGTATTTATTAATATATTTGTTAGTTTTCTTGCTAGACCTCCATCAAGCATAAACAAATACCCCCTAGACCCCTTTTCAAGATAAATCGGTATATTTTTTTTCGGTAAAAAAGTCCCGGCCGAAGGCTGATTCCTTTTAAAATAACAGATTCGCTATCGCTCGCGAGGAATGGCATGAAAGGTATTAACACTGACAGAAATGAGGCGAAGGTTCTTAAAATCGCCAAACTAATGGGGCGAACATCCTAACATCTCAAAAGCAATGGGGCTAAACACGAGGAAGAAAGGGGTCCATAAACAAATACCTCAAGTGGAAATCTCCCCTAATGGTATTGACATAATCGTATATGAAAAGAGTCACGATGAATTAAACTGTTTGGTGACATTTGAAATAATACAAAAATAGTGATCGGCTAGAAACGGTTAAGATACATAATATATATATATATATATATATATATATATATATATATATATATATATATATATATATATATATATGTAGTAAAACTCGCTAGGAAAATTGAAACAATGGAACACCAAGCTTTCGTCTATTCTCTCAAGACATCTTCAGGGTAATACAAGAAAACAGGGGGAGAGTGAGGCTTAAATACCCGTCCTAAATCATCTGTGATTTGCTAACTAGCATATAAATAAAAACAAAAAGTGCCTACAGGCAGTAGGCTGGCAACACTTTTTGTATTTATATGCTAGTTAGCAACTCACAGATTGTGCAACATTACTGTATAAAGAACATGCGAGACAGAAAACATGAGTGTATATCAACTACAACATCATCTAAATAAAAAAACACTAAAGCAACATAATTGAACACTTACTTATGCTCTATTGTCCACAGCCAGATTAGTTATGTTCATATTTCAACAAAATCTGTTAAAATTTACCTCATTTTTGTTATCTCTCAGAACAGAAAACAGCACAACGAATATCATATTTGCTGGGGCTTAATAATGTTGTCTTTGGCTCAGACACATCAGACACACACACACTCTCATATTCTGGCATTTGCATGTTTTTAATAAATGTTGTAGAGAGCAAACACGGAGAGATTAAAAATACAGTCATTACGTGACTTCAGAGTGACTGCCAAAGATTACATATTTAAAATATATGTATATATCTTTATATACAATATATACAATATACTGTATATATATATATATATATATATATATATATATATATATATACTATGTGAACCGCATGCAGTTTTTGTTCGGAGGCTGACATTTGTCATGGTTAGGATGAGGAGGGGGTCGTGTTACAACGGTGGGCGTAGGGGCGCGGCCGTTAGTCCCTGTTAACACTTTTAATCACATCACTTCAACTTGAGTTACTCTAGTTACCTGCACCTACTATTATCTAGCTTAGGAAGGATCTCAATGTATCAATGGGTTTAAAATTAGATGCTTATGTTGTGGGTGTGGTGTCCCGAGTTCGAATCCCTGGAGGATCATATGCTTTCATTAGTTTATTCTGGTGCATTGGGGTTTGTAATGGAGGATTAATGTTACGAACAGGCTGTTTCTTAACAAAAATAGGGTAATTATAGGGAATAGGCTCGCACCCTTATTTTTCATGTTTTTTCCTCCAGATTTTGAGAAATGAGTGTTTTCATGGTCTTAGTTATAATTCCAATGTGGGATACACGATGGGTTGAGGGGGGGCTTTGCCCCCCCTCCCCCCACATGAATGATTGAAATCGTCATCTATGTTGCCAGCAGGGGGTAAATATCGATTATACTGCATAAAGAAGGCGTTTGTAAATAGTGAAGATGTCCGAAAAAGCTTTGAGATTGATTAGAATGGGCGTTTTTTCTATTAACATATGGTTTTATAAAAATGTAATGTGATCAACATTATTCTCCCACAGTGGATTACACATGAGTACAGAGTATAGGGATTCCATAGAGTTACATTGTCCCTAATAAATTATGTATAATAAATCTGCGAGCCTATTCCCTATAATTATCAAAAATAGGACAATATAAAGAGTGGATAAAAAAACACCATCTGGGAATATGTGTGAATATTTGCAGACCATTTGCTCTAGCCCTTTTTGAGCTACAGAGGTTTTGAGCAGGATATGGTCACACATATATCGCTAACGTCAGCTTTTCCGTCAAAGATACATTATAGTAAATACCTTGCCTAATGTAGCGATACTGGTGATACATTATAATACTTTGCCTAATGTAGCGATACTGGTGATACATTATAATTATGTCATTGATATAAGTAGCACTTTATGCTGCATCATTAGTGTGAGAGAGAGAGGGAGAGAGTTGTTGTGTTTATCCTTATACACGTTTTCTTTTTGTCCTTTATTGCCTGGTGTCGTAATTCCCATAAACATTAGGCGTTGTTCCGAATCGCTAGGTCAAATTGCCCGGGCTTGACATCTACCAATAACATTTTGACAGTGCGGGCTCGATCCGCCGACCCTTTGATCAGCAGCCAATTATCTACTGACTAAGCCACTATTACATTCCCGGTCAACAACATGGGAACTTTTATCGCTAATATAAAGTCAAAATTATCCCCTTCAGTACGGGTGACATTCCTTATTCTGACTATTATTAGACGATTTTACGCAGCTTAGGAAGGACTCCTAGTGCGGTAATCAGAGAGGTGTAGTATATTATATGCAGATATATTAATTTTGTAAGAAGCTATTTATATACTCTCCCTTTTCACGTTGCAATATGTAATATTGAATAATAATGTTACAGTGCTGATCCAAACTATATCTATCTATCTATATATTGCCGGATGCCATGATCCCCGAATGGGTGGCCACGAATGAATCGCCCCATGCACCTGTCCACCATCAACCGAGGCCCTTCCTCCCATCCAACACCGCTTTCACGCATATACTTCTCAACTCCATCCTTCCAACTCACTCTTGGTCTGTTTCTATTCCTCTCTGTCCTTCAACCTCACTCTCGTACACTGTCATTCGCTTGCTTCCCATTCGTTCCACATGGCCGAACCACCTCCTACATTATTTCACATTATTTCATTTCAGGTTCCCGGAGGTCAGATCGTGGAGGTAGTGGCCTGTTATTGAGGCACACCAACCTCACTAAAACACAACAACAACATCTCGCAGAATAAAGGTAAATGATCGCTTCCAATTTCCGTACTTATTTGTATTTATTTAATTACTGAACATTATATTACTGTTGATGATATACTGTATAGCAAGTGTACCGAAATGTTAAGTTTGTCTGTACTTGTAAGTAGGCTTTTTCGTTGTTCAAAAACATATAACTACACAATAAAACTTGCGTCATCCCACAAAGTCAGTCAATGAAAGCTTACGCCGTGACGGCGCGTAACTGCACTCACCCTCCTACTCCACTCCAGGGGATCCCCCCAGGCATCTGCCCGGCCCATATCAAGTATCCTATAGCAAGATTTAAGTACAAGTCTGTATTTTGTTGTCAGATTCGTTTTATTGATGGCAGGATATGAGCCGTACTGGACACTCCAAAAATAATTCCATGGCCCATTTTTGTCACTTAATATCCGTTCTATTATTACTTATTGATCTTGGATGATGTCATTGAGTAAATCTAAGCATTTTGAAAGGGGTCAACAAGTACCTGTGCCTAATACTAAACCAATTAACTCATAACTTGAGCATAACATGCGCTTGTGTGAACACATCTATTGATGACGATACAATTATAAACAATTATAACATATATACTGTTTGAACTGAAAGAGTTGAATATGTGGTGGTAGACACCTTGTTTATTATACTAGAATGTAAAGCAATATAAACAAATATCAAAACTAAGGATATCAATCAATCAATCAATATTTTATTTCGTAAATAATATACATATACAAAGGAAATCGTTATCCACTACAAACATGAATATGATCATTATAAACATTATAACTCGCATTATTATGATGCTGATAAGCTACCTTCAAAGAGTTATTTAACTATTTATAATTCATTGTTATGACTAGAATGGAGTATAATTCAATAGTTTTAGTTTATCATAGAAACCAGTAGCCTAAATTGTATATAAATAAACTAGCAAAAATAAATACATATACATTTACAAAGAAAAGTGTTGATGATGCTGATGCTATACAAGGTTAATATGTCTTTCCTTCATCATATGACTTAAGGAGAGATCCTCCACTTTTTGGTCCTTATTTATGAATTGTTTATTTTTCTAGTTTCCTCGCTAGACCTCCATCAAGCTTAAAATGAAGCCCCCTAGACCCCCTTTCAAGATAAATTTGTACATTTTTCGGTAGAAAAATGTCCTGGCCGAAGGCTGATTCCTCTTAAATTACAGGCTCGCTATCGCTCGCCAGGAAAAAAAGCGAGACCTATTTGGCAGGAAAGGTCTTACATGGGGCGAAAGTTCATAAAATCGCCAAACTAATGGGTCTAAAGATGAGAGAGAAGGTGGTCTAGAAAAGCGACTCGTCTCCCCTTAAGTGCCAGTTGACTAGTGAGGCGAGTTAACCATTGCATAAGAAACTACATTCGTATCAATCATGCGTATTATATTTCCATGTATAAGGCCATGGTGAGGGCAACTATTTTGAACGTCTAGCAGCATGAATGAAAACAAATCAAACAGTGGTGATGGGCTGGTCTATCAGAGTGAGAACTGAGCAGTCTCTGCCATATCCATAGCTTACTCTGACTGTTCCTTTTACTTATATATTTTCTAGATCTCAAGTGACGGCGTCTCTAACGTGGATTGACCTCCCAATCTACCAAGATTGGAAGCCAAAGCGTCACATTTTCCCCTTGCCCCTCAACTTTCTCTTCATAATTGCTGAAGGACACAGGGCCCTGGGTGGGGCTTTGGTTTCCCGGGCATTTCCGTACCCTCCTCAGCTCCCCGCCATGGAGTGGCTTCGGTCACCCGGGCTTTGTTGTGGTCGGCGGGGAGGGTTCTGTGGGGGCGCTCGGTTGTGGCCTTGGCCTTGCTCGGGGCCTTGGGGCTGTTCGGCCAGGCAGCTTGGGGAACAACAACAAATACAAAAAAAAAATTTAAGGGGGGGGACCTGCTTTTTGTTATTTCTGTCCTTTTCTCTCTTTCTCAGGCTTGTATCCATTCGGCCCCATTCAGCCAACTATTTTAAGACGTTTATCCCCATCTAAGTGTCGATTTCTTCCTGGCGAGCGATAGCGAGCCAGAATTATATGAAGAAATCCGGCTTCGCCGGAGAAATTTTTCTATCGAAAAATGTACAAATTTAGCCTGCTGTCAAACAAAAATAAAAAATATGCTGGCTCGCTACCGCTCACCAGTAAAACATTTACACCTGGATGGGGATAAACGTCTTAAAACAGTAGGCTGAATGGGGCCAAATGGATACAAGCCAGAGAAAGATAGAAAAGGACAGAACAAAAACAGGTCACCCCCCTTGTGGTAAACTATCAATGGAAGTTAAATATTACTAAGCTATAATGAATCAAATAAAATCAATCTAAATGAAAACTACTCCATATCTAAATTGAATTCAATCTGAAACAAGCTAATTTATATCCAAAGGTCTCACATAATAAATTTATATATAGGGTAAGGTTATAAGGGTTAATATTAGCCAGGAATTAACTCACCAATAGTTCTACGTGGCAATGAGGCAAGGGAGAACGTTTACCCAAATGGCGGACAACGGGGAACGAGACTTCGGTCCCGAGACTCGAGTCAAGCGAAAGAAAGAATAAATGATTACATGGGAATGGACATGAATATTATGCTTATCTGTCAGTCAGTCATGGCGTCGATGAGAGCGTCGTGATGGTGTAGCTGTTTGTATTGCTGTCAGTGTATTGTCATTAGAGGCACAATAGCGCGATCAACTGAAGGCGGAAAATAGATGTTAACTGGTTGGTGTTCCTCTCTCTTCCTCAGAGGCACACCTTGCTGCCTTGGCAAACGCCAGGAGCCCAAATTATCGTACCGCATCTAGGTTGCTCTATACGATAAATTATATTAATATATACGATAAATTCATATATACTACATAAGACCATGACAATATTGCTTAATAGCATATTAGGCCTTTTATAACTTAATTAACTTATTTACAATCTTATAATATACGATCTACTCGTCCTACGTCGTGCCGCAGGAGCGACCGTGACGTCACAGAGACATACGGGATCACAAAAGAGTCATAGCCTATCGTATTTACGATACCCCTTAATGTAACCGTTTATTTCTTGTGTTGTTCCAATATGATTCGAAAACCATCCCTTCCCACCAAGTAAGCTTTCCTGCATCCTATGACTTAGACTGCTTCAAGCTTTGTGTGTCCAGTCATTTTGACTCTAACGTACCCTGAATTTGACTCTCTGTCACTCTTTCAACTTGGGAGGAGACACCTTTTACATGCAGCTTTGCCTTTTGTCTCCTTCACTCGCATAAAAGGTAATCAAATAATTATATAATATAAAATACAGCCCCACCTCTCTCTGAAAACACCCCCGATAATACAGAATTATAACCCAAATCCATGCTGAAATATTGCTGGCTTGATGGTTTAATTTTTGGCCGATTTTTGCATGCATTCATTATCTCTCTAGTTTCCTCCCTAGACCTCCATCAAATTTAAAAAAAAAAACATTCATTGGATACCCCTTCTAGATTCATTTGTACATTTTTCGGTAGAAAAATTTCCCGGCCGAGGGCCGGTCCTTCCAACATTACAGGCTCACTATCGTTCGCCAGGGAAAAAATTGACACCTAAATAGCACGAAAGGTCTAAATATTGACGAAGATATGGGGTGAAAGGTCTTAAAATCGACTAACTAAGGGGACAAACATCGTATCATCTGAAAACTAATGGGGCTAAACATGAGGGAGAAAGTGGTCCAGAAAACCGGCCCATCTACGACTTGCGACTTGCGACTTGCGACTTGCGACTTGCGACTAAGCGACTTGTTTGCGGCATTAGCTTGTATTCCCTTGTACATGGTGGCTTAACTCTTTGAACTCTTTGAAGATTATCCCGTATTTCAACAGTTTATTCTGGCTATTGTTAGACGATTTTACAGCTTAGGAAAGGTCAGTGGAAACTGAAAGGTTAATAACTATCTCATAATTATACCCACTAACTTCTGTATACCCTTCCTAATCTAAATAAAATCGTCTAATAATGGCCATAATACAGAATACAGAAAACCAATGCATAAACATATCTTTTACCCTTTGAGTACGAACGACGTGTGTTATCTTTAATTCTAACTATATTTAGACTATTTTGAGGAGCTTTGGAAGGATCTGTGGTAGTTAAAAGGGTTGGTTGAGATAGTTTGAAGCCTTGTTATTGCTAGAGGTCCTTCTTAAGCTGAATAAAATTGTATAATAGTTTCCAGAATACGATGAAAAGGACGTCCCTGGTACTGAACGGGTTAAAGAGTTGGTGTTGTTGTTGCCCAGGCTGTCTGACCGAACAGCCCCAAGGTCCCGAGCAAGGCCAAGGCCATAACTGAGCGCCCCCACAGAACCCTCCCTGCTTACCACTAAAAAAGCCCAGGCGACCAAAGCCGCTCCCAGGCGAGGAGCTGAGGAGGGTGTGGAAATGCCTGGGATACCAAAGCCCCAAACAAGGCTCTGTGCTCTTCAGCAATTATGAAGGGAAAGTTGAGGGACCAAGGAAAAATGTGGCGCTTTGGCTCCCAGTCTGCCAACCTCGAGGTTTGCAGAGGGAGGTCAATCCACAGAGGAGACTCCGCCACTTGAGATCTAGAAAATATATAAGTAAGAAGAACATTCGGTATGGGTATGGCAAAGAATGCTCAACTCTCACTCTGATAGACTAGTCCATCATCATGTGACTAGAGCCCAATCCTCTCAGCATCAGCTAGGAAAGGCCCTAGAAAACCGCCTTTGGCAGTGGGATAGCTCCCCTATATCAACCCCTTTTGGGGTTGGGCACCCGTCATCATGAATCAGTTAAAAACATATACAGATTATACAGCACAGTATAATACTGTATAACCTTAACAATAAATACAAAATATATACTGTATATCAAGCTTGAAATTTGTCTATCAAATGATGACAATATAAATAAATTGGATTGCTAGAGGGTGTACTAAAAGGCTCTTATGAGTCTATTTCTATCTATCAATCTATTACCTGACGCCGTGATCCCAGAAGGAGTGGCCACAAGCAAAATGCCCCCCATACACCTCTGTCCCCAGTCAGTCAACGCCCCTCCTCCCAACCAGCACCGCTTTCATTCATATACTTTTTCACTCCAGTCCTTCCACCTCTCTCGCGGTTTACCTCTCCCTCTCTGTCCTTCCACCTTGCTCTCGTACACCCTCATAGTCATTCTCTCGCTTCCCTTATGTCCGTATTGCCAAACCATCTCAAAGTGTTCCTTTCAAACTTTCCATCACATCTACCTCCACACCACACCTCCGTTTTACTTCCTCATTCGTCTGTCTATCCCTCCATGTAACTCCATACGCACTTCTCAAGTAACTTATGTCCACCCCTTTCACTTTTGGTCTGAGTTTCTCAACCAACATCCATGCTTCGCTTCCATAAGTCAATGTTGGGATTACCACACTGTCATGCAATGACTTCTTCACTTCCATGCTGACTACTTCTTCATCCATACTCCCATCTTTACTCAGCACACTGCCCAGATACTTAAATGAACTGACAATCTCCATAGTCTGACCGTTCACCTTCACCTCACACTCTGTGGCTTCACCCCTTTCGAAGACCATAACCTTGCTCTTCCCTGCATTTACCTTCATATTCCGTTTTTCACACATTATTTCAAACATATTTACCAGACCCTGCATCTTCCATTCATTATCTCTCATCAGAACTGTATCATCAGCAAACAGCAGTACAGGTAGCTTCCACTCGTTTCCCTCCCTTATCAGCGATACACCAACATCCTTTACCTTTACTGTTAATGCTTCCAAAATCTAATTTCTTCATCTTACTACCCATTCAGAAATCCCAGAGAACTATCCCTTACACTTTAACATTACAAAAATCAATCCTTCATCTTCTCTCAGTATTCTTGGCGTCTCTTTTTCTTCTGCTCTCACTTGGAAGGACCATATTACAAGTCTTGCTAAGGCAGCCTCCCAGAAGCTGGGAGTGCTCAACCGCCTCAAGGGGTTCTTTACCCCTACACAGGTTCTTGTTCTGTACAGGGGCACAGTGCGTCCTTGTATTCAGTATTGTTCACATGTGAGGGGAGGATCCTCTCACACCGCACTCCTAGACAAGGTAGAAAGGAAAGCCTTTCGTATCATTAACTCCCGCCCACTCACCAACTCATCTGCAACAATCTCTCTCCCTCCGCAATGTTGAACCTCTCTCACTATTCTATCGCTACTATGATAATTAATGTTCCTCAGAGCTTTCTCAGTGTATACCAACTCCTCTACGTAGGGTACGTAGTACCCGTCTTGCAACACAAACTCACCCCTACTCTGTGCAACTCTCCAACCCAAGAGTGAAATGTTACTCTCAGACTTTCTTCTATTAACTGTTGAGCTCTGGAACTCTCTCCCAGAATCAGTCTTTTCCTCTTCCTATGACTTAAATTGCCTCACACTTCGTGTGTCCAGGCATTTAGGCTAGTACGTCCCTTGATTTTGGCCCTGTCACTCTTTCAACTCTGGGAGAGGCACTCAATACAGGTAGTTCTGCCTTTTGTCTCCCTCAATCATATAGAACAAAAAATCCACTTTTCTTCCTTGTATTTCTTTCATGACTCCATCGATATATACATTAAACAACTACAGGGACATCACACACCTCTGTTTCAACCCAACATTCAGATCAAAGAACTCGCTCTGGTCGTTTTCCACACGTACTGCCACCTTTGCACCCTCATACATGATCTTCACTGCTTTCAGCAACTTGCCATCTACTCCGTATATTCTAAGTACTTTCCACATACCTTCTCCATCCACTCTGTCATAGGCCTTCTCCAAGTCCATAAAGGCAACATACAACTTTTGTTGCTTCTCCAGATATTTCTCCACAACACATTTTAGGGTAAAAAACTAATATACACATCTTCTTCCCTTCCTAAACCCGCTGTGCTCGTCACCTATCCATGTGTCCGTTCTCACTCTCACTCTGTCAATCAGTACCCTACTGTACACCTTCCCTACTACACGTAGAAGACATATTCCTTGGTGGTTACCACACACTCCTGTTTCCCCTTTACTCTTATGTAAGGGGACTATTATGCCTGTCTTCCAGTCATAAGGTGCACTCCCCTTCTCCCATGCTAGTTTACATATTTTCCATACCCATTCGATCACTATAGAGTTTGAAGAAAGACTCCCCCATCCTCTCTCCCAGCCGTCCTCACATGAAAATACTCTATAAATATCGGGAATAATAGGGAAACTACCTGATATTTGAGGAGGGGGGGAAAGGGGGGGACACATGTGAAGGAGTGATAGGAGGTATGGATGGCAATTATCTCACTTAATCACATATTGTTTTGTTTTGAGTGCCAGTGGGGTGTTTTGAAAGGTTTTTTGTATGCCTTGACTCTTAAGAGTCCCGGCGTCTTCGCCCAATAAAACATCTTAATAGTCCTGGCGTCTTTCTCGAGTTAACAGGCTTTGAACTATTTCACTAAACCCTTATTGCTACCACAGATCCTTCATAAACTGCAAAAATCCTTTAAATATACTAGGAATGAAATTTAAAATACGTCACCGGTACCAGTACAGAAGGGGTTATCCCTCCCTGTACCAGCGACATGTGTTATGTTATATATATATACAGTATATTGGGAAGGATCTGTGGTTCTTAACCCTTAACTGGCGGCGCGCAACATAAGTCGAGTGAAATAAATTTGGACTATGTGGCGGCGCGCGACATAGGTCGTGTGGCAATTTCAGCACGTAATGTTGCTGAGAGAGAGAGACAAGTGGTGGCAGGAGAGTAGCGAGCGTATGACTGCTCCAGACCACCGCGGCGGACCAACTGACATGAATCCCACCCTCCTCCACCCTCTCTACATAGTGAAATGTATGGGGAAAGTACCGAATTACATGGTTTTTGCACTCGTGTTGCGCGGTTGTTGCAAGAAAACTAGCGGCCATACAAGGATCGTTGTGGTGTCATTGGAAACCTCTGTTTATGCCTTTTCAGGGATAGGTACTTGTTTTACGCTCTGGGTCTTATTTAGGCATGAAAATGATCACGTAAACAGCCCTATTTTGGGTAAAAACACCCCGCTGGTGGCTAGATATTATTTACCGCCTAGGCCGCTCTTTAGGTGTTAAAAGGGTTGATTGTGATAGTTCGAAGCCATATAATTGCTAGAGATCCTTCTTAAGCTGAATATAATCGATTAGTAGTATCCAGAATAATAAAAAAGGAGGTCACCGGTACAGAAGGGTTACCCCATTCAGTACCGGCGACGTCCTTTTCATTATATTCTGGTAACTAGTAGACGGTTTTATTCAGCTTAGTAAGGATGTCTACCTGTTAAAAGATAACAGACTATCTCAATTAATCCTTTTAGCTACCATATATCCTTTTTAAGCTTCCTAAAATCTTCTAAATGTAGCTGAAACAAAAACAAAAAGACGTCGCCGGTACTGGAAGGGTCATTTTCTTAAGCTATAAACCATACATGTATTATTCTGATATAAAAGGAAAAGAAAAATAATAAAATACTTTGCTCTAATAATATATAAATACATTAATATATAAATACAAATGTGAGCTTAATTGATCACTTCCGAGTTTCGTTCAATGAGGAAGTTGGAGCTGTAGACATCGATATTCAGCAGTGTTACCAGCTATAATACGGTTGTAGTGCAGAAGATCAAATTCAACAGACTTTTTATCCATCCAAAACCTACATTATTTGTACATTTCTGTTAAATATCAATGCTTACGGCCCCAACTTCCTTATAGCCTGAAGCTGGCTTGTGATCAACTGTATTTATGTGTGAGCATCAAATTGTTTTCAGCATTAGCCAAGGATTATATGTTTTATTTTGTATTATATATATATATATATATATATATACAGTATATATATATATATATATATATATATATATACTATGAGGGGTACCCGGCGTTGCCCGGGTTTAAATTCTACTACCATAATCACCATCATCAATCACTACTACCACAATCATCACAATACTACTACTACCATAATCACCGGCCTCGACCTCCCTGTGCCTCATTAAACGGCGACCTCGATTTCGGCCGCTATATGACCTCCGATTTTGGATCTGACCTCATCCGTACCCCCATTTTGGGGAGCTGCGAACAACTTTCGTTCCATACACATTTTCGATCGGAGGCCTCCTTCTGCCCCAAACGGCCATTTTTTTCGCATTTTTTTCTCTCCCGTATACTACATAAGTTCTGTCGAAAATGTTATAAAACAAAAGTGTCTCTGATTTCCACTAAACTCGCCTAAAACCATCTCCAAAGCCAGGCCTTTCCAACGGTGCCCCATACTCCCACCTGGCACCAAAACTGTGGGAGGAGTTTAGTAACAAAGGTCGGGTAACTGATAAACAGACAAACATTGAGCTTTATTTATTAAGAGATATATATATATATATATATATATATATATATATATATATATATATATATATTATAATTATATATATATCTATATATACTGTATATATATATATATATATATATATATATATTGTCTACAGTATATATACAGTCTATATATATATACATATATATATAATTATGGTAATTGTTTAGTTTATGTCCTCCTCTCCCCCCTTCCCCCCACCCCCCTCCCACCAACCCCCTACAACCCCCTGTTGTTTTTATGCAGTTTAAGAAAAGGGAAATGCTTAAAAAACCCTCTTTGTAATTTTTGAGACCCTATGAATTTTCAGGTTTTCGTAATCGAGACTGAAAATAAAAAATGGAGTAGGCCATTAAAGAAAATGGATTTTTGAGCACAGACTAAACAAAAAATACACTAATTACATAGATGGTCCTTAACCTAACCTAACCTAACCTAACCTAACCTAAAAAATTTATTGAAAAATGATAAAAAACACATATCTCTTACCTCATTCCACCACCTTCCAAAAAAAGGTGTTGACGAACACACTCTGGGACCAACCACATTTGTTTCTTTTCCGTTTCCCGATCACCATTGATTTTTGGCATCTCCACCTTTTCTTGTTTAAGTCAAAGGAGGCACTTTGTCCACACTGTTCACAGTTTTTATGGTCTAAAATAAGACCATAGCTCACACAAAGGTTGTAGAGGTCGTCGGCTGCATTTTTGTATCGATGCTAGAAATTCTGGATTCCACCATCGCACTTTTCACAAGACAAGTTAGACATGTTAATCGCTGGCTGGAAACTAGAACACTGAGAATGACCCCTTGACCCCACGCGGGTCCTCTAGGGTCACCGAAAGTTCGAGAACAATAAATTCAAATTGAATTAACAATTACGCATATTTTAGATAAAATATATTATCTGGAACCTGAAAAATCACAAATAATACTTATTGGTATTAATAAAAACCTATAAATATTGTTAAAATAGCCTAAATAACTAGATAATTGGTTTGTAATTTCACACTTATCGCCGGCCCTCTAGTGACCTAAAATCCAACGACCGCTACCACCCGCACGCCACCTGTCGGTCAATTAAGGAAATACGCATACAACGGAGCATTTAGAGTAGGCAATACGTCGCTCCAAACCCAAAATGTAAACAACACATCCGTGGACTTACTCTAATACCGCGCACTACTCAAAGTTTTGTATTTGGTTTAATATACACTTCCCAGGTCATTTGAACAGTTCTATTGCTACTATATATCATATAATACACCATAGAATACGTTTTTAATAACTAGAAAAAGAGGACTTCGATTAAACAATTACGATAATTATATACTGTATATATATATGAATAATGAGTGTAAATGTGAGTGAATAAGTGTGTTGTTTACCCATGTGTAAGCATACTGTAGTGTGCCATTGCGATAAATATACAATAGTTAGTGCTATTATGTTCATTTTCTCTTACATTTTCTAAAGAGAGAACATTTATTGTATAGGGATATCATTTATGTTTTAAAGAAAATATTGCAATATTTTACTTATTGTTTTAAATATTGCTGTTTAAAATAACTTATAAATAATACAAATGATTGAAACACAAATGTACTAGTAATGTACAATACTTTTTATGTGCAAATACGATACTTAAAGAATTAGAAATTGATGTATATATTATAGCTTTGATATCTCCTATTGACGCTGTTACAGCACTTTATTGTTTGACAGGCGATCGTGGTGATAACATTATTCAGTGACTGAGTGAGTGTCCTGTAGTGTTCGTAGCCTCGACTATCAATTATTTGTGGTTACATCATTGACAACAGTCATACAATTTAATCTATTACTAAATAATTAACTAAAGATGCGCGTAAGTGGGATTTTCGACAGTTCTATGGGCAGGTCGCCCTTGGGGTCTGTTGCCTTATTCGTCGCCAATCTAATCATAATATTGATTTGTTCAAGTTCAATATTAATAAATAGCATGTTCACCATTGATGAATACTTGGTGTGTAGGGATCTCTCCCGAGGGCAACCTATACCTCAACAGCATATGGATGTTTGTGTCCAAGAGCAGTTTTCTGCAGGTTTCGGTTTTGATGATAAAAACAAAGTAGTCCATAATGCTTATTACTTCCAAAGTATTATGTGGACCGCCGGTGGGGTATTGGGCTTCATATTTATTGTGGAATACATCTCCACAGATTCCAGATTAATGGTAAATCACCTGAGAGCTTATTAAGGACAAAATAGATCTATAACTGATCTGTTTGGGGAGTCACTCGTGGAAAACCTCGGGACTTTTAGAAACCTTTATTTCAAATCAGTACTTACTCATGTAACACTATTATGTTCATGTTTAGAATCAATATTTATTTTGTACTTTTTTTCAAATGGGATATTAATAAATTTGGTTATGAATGATTACAGCGCTTGGCGAAACTATGATGAACTTTTGGACCCGATCACCACAGCCTTCCCTCCCTTCACCCGGTGCCAACTAACCCCTGATGATCACATCATAGGTCAAGCTACAATAGTTTATGGCTGCTATAACATGATGAACCCAATCTGTGAGTGATGGGTTATCATCATTACTTATATGGTACTGGCGTTAACAGTTATTACTCTATTGGTTGTATTCTGGCTTGTATTTATATTTCCGTGGTCTGCCAAAAAGTCAATCTTGTCGGGGTTGCCTCATTACGCTGATATATTAATCCTGAAGCGTTTGACCCTTGGCGACCACCTTGCCCTGAGCTACCTAGCTCCAAGGGTAACTAGCGAGCATTTCGTAAATGCACTCTTTAAAATATATCAAAATGACAGTCTAAGCCCGTGAGCTTGAGATTCTAGTCTAAAATTTTCCAGAAATGTCCTTAATTTATTGGTAGAAATTGTTTTCTACAAATTATTGTTATTTTCATAATTACAATGTTATATTTTCTTTGCAGCCTAATTTTCTTATTTTTATTGTAAGGCAAAAAAGGAATTATTTATGATAATAAAAGGAACAGTCTTGTAACAGTATGTGAATGGGTGAAAATGGAGCCATGAGATTTTTACCTTTTTATTTTAGTTTATTTCCAAGGGATACAGTGTTATTTGATATTATATGCCAGTAATCTTACCTCTCCATACACTGGGATGTGTATAACAACATATTATATGCCAGTAATCTTACCTCTCCATACACTGGGATGTGTATAACAACATATTATATGCCAGTAATCTTACCTCTCCATACACTGGGATGTGTATAACAACATATTATATGCCAGTAATCTTACCTCTCCATACACTGGGATGTGTATAACAACATATTATATGCCAGTAATCTTACCTCTCCATACACTGGGATGTGTATAACAACATATTATATGCCAGTAATCTTACCTCTCCATACACTGGGATGTGTATAACAACATATTATATGCCAGTAATCTTACCTCTCCATACACTGGGATGTGTATAACAACATATTATATGCCAGTAATCTTACCTCTCCATACACTGGGATGTGTATAACAACATATTATATGCCAGTAATCTTACCTCTCCATACACTGGGATGTGTATAACAACATATTATATGCCAGTAATCTTACCTCTCCATACACTGGGATGTGTATAACAACATATTATATGCCAGTAATCTTACCTCTCCATACACTGGGATGTGTATAACAACATATTATATGCCAGTAATCTTACCTCTCCATACACTGGGATGTGTATAACAACATATTATATGCCAGTAATCTTACCTCTCCATACACTGGGATGTGTATAACAACATATTATATGCCAGTAATCTTACCTCTCCATACACTGGGATGTGTATAACAACATGTCCGTACTGAATTTGATATTATATGCCAGTAATCTTACCTCTCCATACACTGGGATGTGTATAACAACATGTCCGTACTGAATTTGATATTATATGCCAGTAATCTTACCTCTCCATACACTGGGATGTGTATAACAACATGTCCGTACTGAATTTGTGAAATAGAGTATTCATTAGTGGTGGTTGTAGGATTTGGTTTTAACACCATGCCCATAAGGAGGGTTATGGAGCTCCGCTCTTAGAGTGCTATTCTTAAACAATTATTTTCCTTCGTGGCGCTGTTAAGAGATGAAATAAGGTGAAAAATAACGTTACCCTTAGAAATAGAAAGACTAATCCATCTAATCTCTGTGGACAACGCTCACTGCCAAAACATTTGTTTGGTATTAGGCGCTGCGAAGGGAAAACATTGTTCAAGAATACCACCCCTAATCTCAACCATCTTGACAATTTTGCCAATACACCTAAGCCTCATTATATGCTAAAATAGCTTCCCAAAACTCTACACCTAGGGTGGGAATCGAACCCGGGACCCTTGTGTTGTGAGGCAGACACGTTACCACGAGACTAATAAAGGTATCTCACTTAGCCTGGTAGTATTTCGGCATCTTGTTCAGTTTAGGCTAACCTATTTTCACAGACTTACCATGGTAATCCAAGCCTATGGTGCTGACAGATCGGGAAGTGTTCCCTCGTTTCTTAAACACCTTATAACGGTATTTCCCTAGGTGCCCAACCCAAGATCTTATCCCCTGGAGTATTTCGAATCATTTTATCAGTTTATTCTTGCTATCAATAGACGATTTTAATCAGTTTAAGAAGGAATTGTAGAGTCGGAGGGATGATTGAGATGGTTTACCCCTCTGACTGTTAGAGGGCCTTCCAAAACTGAATAAAATCACCTAACGACGGCCAGAATAAACTGTAATAATGGGTCATAATCCTCAAGGGGTTCATTGATATTGTCTTGCATTTACCCACTGTGGGGGGTAAGTGGGCCTTCGTCTACGGTGGAGGCAAAAATGAATATGGGCAGCGCTGTTACAGGACCTCATGGTTCTAGTTCAAGTTGCCTAATGGCGGCATACTGGCGGTGGTTGTAGCTCCCCCCCCCCCCCAGACCCGGATCTGGCGCCTTGGGGCCAACCTGGCCGAAACGGATCCAGAGGGTACAGTGCGCAGTGTTTCTCCGGACTGGCACTCTCCGCCTAACAGTATAGGGGCCCGAACCTGGTGGTAGCACTCCAGGAGGCTGCCCTGTAATTAGGCGAATAATACCAGACCAGTCGTGGTGCTGCGTACGCGCATGGGGTGCGTCCCTGCGGCTGGTTCAGGGGGGGTGCACTGAGGCCACTGGATCCTACCCCCTTGAAATTCTTGAGGGAACATTCTGGAAATGGTCACTGGGGCAGTCTGGGACCGGAGTTCGGGGGGGGGGGGGAGAATACCCATTACCAGCCAAAAAACACGCAAGTCCGATGAATCCAAAACACACAGGAGGTGAGCTGCAGCCCCCTGTACACTCAGGCTTGCCAGTGTGAATGTTGGAAGTATGAGTGGTAGAGCGAATGAAGCTGTGGAAGTGTTTAAAAGAAGAAGAGTGGATGTCTGCTGTGCCCAGGAAACCCGCTGGAAGGGGTGTGGTGCACAGTGGATTGTGGAAAATAACAGAGATAGGCTTACCGGTTATATTGGAAGGGGGATGAATCTGGAAAACCGAAAGGAAGAATGGGTGTATTGGTATCTGAGGAGTGGGAGAAGAGTGTGATAAAAAATGATAATTAACCCCTTGAAGCTCTAACGCGTTTTAGCCGTTTACTTTGGCTATAATTAGACGATTTTATGCAGCTTAGGAAGGATCTGTGGGTATTAAAAGGGTAAATACTATCTCAATCAACCCTTTGACTTCCGTATTTTTTATTTTTTTTTTTTTTTTTCTATATTCCAACTACTCCCTCTCGGGCATAGGCTGAGAGCCTGTACATGCCACCGCTCAACACGGTGAAGCCCGTGAGGTCTTGTTCCAGCCTGGGGAGTGAGACATGTGAAGCATCCATCATGGCTCGAAGCAGCTCCATCTCTGAAGCGGCCGGTTGCTTCGCTCAAGTGCTTCACCGTCTCACCCTCCAGACTCAGACCCTCACTCTCAGAACGCCACCTATTGAGCAGTGAACTCACTAGGCATTGTCCCCCTGTAACATATTTTGAATATGGGAATATTCATACAGTGTTATTTAATCAGGGAACAATGAGGGTATTTTTTTGGCATTTCGGTGGGCTTTGTGGTAATGCACTGATACTAGGTACAGCACAAATTCAATCCCAATAATATCTTCCCATTGACATATCGGGATTTGAACCCGGGTCCATTGGATTACCAATCCAGTGGCATGACCACTCCACCACACCTCCCCTTACCGTTAGTAATCTGAAAAAATCGTCTAATAGTAACCATAAAACAACAGTAACGCGTATTGGAGCTTGAAAGGGTTAACTCTCAGAAGACCCGATAACGCATTTCTTTTCGGCTTTCTGGCTACTATTAGACGATTTTTACTCAGATTAGGAAGGGTACATAGATGACAGAGTGTTAATTGAGATAGTCTTTACCCTTAATATTCCCACAGATCCTTCCTAAGCTGTATAAAATCGTCCATTGACAGCCAGAATAAACTGTCCAAATGCGTCATAATCTTCAAAGGGTTAATGAGGCCATAATAATCTACCGGTACCCATTAACCCCTTCTGTACCAGGGACGTCATTTTCATCACATTCTGGCAACTATTAGACAATTTTATTCTGCTTAGGAAGGACCTTAGCAGTAATAGGGCTTCAAACTATCTCAACCGACACTTTTACCTACCACAGATCCTTCCTAAGCTGCATAATATCGTCTAAATATAGCTAGAATGAAATATAACACACGTCGCTGGTACTCGGAGGGTTAAAGGTTTATTGGTAGTGATAAATATATAAGATTTTTATTTACCTTTAATTTATCTTCTCTTTGTTTACAGGAGAGAAGAGACCACAACAGCCCATATTTAACCCATTCAGTATCATGACGATTTAAAACAATTATGCTGACTAATATTAAAAGGCTTGGCACCGAGATTCACACACACACACACACACACACACACACACACACACACACACACACACACACACACACACATACATGGTTGAGAAGTTGAATGAGTTACCAAACGACCTAGTGTGTGCACAAATTATTCAAGCGTTTAGAGTAAAATATGTTAGGTTAAAGGCTGACGGGACACTACGAGAGTAATTTCAATCCTGTATAATACAATTATGTAAATACAATTAGCTAGATACAAACAGCATAACAAAATACAAAACAGGGCAATTTAAAAGGCACAGCTCCACCTACCCAGAGTGACACGAACAATAAACTAAAAATAGAGTAGTCTATACAGTAGCGTTATTTGACCCCCGATAATAGAGTAGTCTATACAGTAGCGTTATTTGACCCCCGATAATAGAGTAGTCTATACAGTAGCGTTATTTGACCCC
>CM064578.1:9500774-9565774 GCA_032716605.1 Paralithodes platypus | reverse complement strand
AAACGTTTGCCCCATTAGTTTAGCGATTTTAAGAACATTCACCCCATATTAAGACCTTTTGTACCATTCAGGTGTCAATTTTATCCTGGCGAGCGATAGCGAGCCTGTAATTTAAGAGGAACCGGCCTTTGGCCGGGAAATTTTTCTACCGAAAAATTTACAAATATATCTTGAAAGGGACTCAAGGGGGTGTAATTTTAAGTTTGATGGAGGTCTAGGGAACAAACTAAATACCTCCCCTTAAAAGGCCACCAACTATCTCAATCAACCCTTTTCACAGCCACAGATCCTTCCTAAGCTCCATAAAGTCCGCTAAATATAACAGTAATCCATTAAATAAGACCTCAGCCGTTTTGAAATGGTTAAGGGGGATGGTTCATTGAAATGGTTAAGGGGGATGGTTCATTGAAATGGTTAAGGGGGATGGTTCATTGAAATGGTTAAGGGGGATGGTTCATTGAAATGGTTAAGGGGGATGGTTCATTGAAATGGTTAAGGGGGATGGTTCATTTGTTGGTCGATTTGTTCAGGTATTTATTATGTTTCTAGTTTCCTTCCATTAAACTTATACAAAACATCCATTAGATCCATCTTCTAGATTAATGTGTACATTTTTCTGTAGTTCGGCCGGTTCTTCCAAAATTACAGTCTCACTACCGTTCGCCAGGAAAAAAAAATCGACACCTAAATAGCACGAAAGGTCTTAATATTGACAAGGAAATGGGGCGAAAGATCTTATAATCGACAAACTAATAGGGCAAACATCATACAATCTGAAAACTAATGAGGCTAAACACGAGGGCGAAGGGGATATAGAAAAAGGACCCCTCTGCCCTTAATCTAAACATAACACAGGATATGATATTATACATTCCTTGATACAGGTTCCAATCAACGTGTATTCTAAATGTTAGTTCCTCGGCTTCATGGGGAGAGGGGTCGTTTTTTGGTCCCCCCTTCTTCCTTATGTTTAGCCCCGTTAGTTTTCAGATTTTAAGACGTTCGCCTCATTAGTTTGTCGATTTAAAACCTTTCGTCCCACATCTATATAAGAGAAACCAGCCTTCGGCCAGGAATTTTGTTTATCGAAAAATTTACAAATCTATCTTGAAGGGGTGTCCTTCCACCTTCTCTCACTTTTGGCTGTGCTATCTCAACTAGAATTAAGTCCTGATCACATCACTGGGATCGCAAGGTCTGTGTGGCCAGTCTATGTATATCTCTGTCTCTCTCTCTGACTGTCTCAAGCTTTTTGTCTATCATTTCCTATATATAATTTTCAATGTCATAGTATTCCGACTGTTTACACACACACTCACTCACACACACACACACACACACGCACACACACCCACACTCTCTGTCTATATTTATTTATTTATTTATTTTTTAGTTTATTTGTTTATTTCTACATATCTTTCAATTCGCACGGACAGTCAAGTACGAGGTAGGATCTCAAAAGTCACTTTTATTTTTTCTATGTGTATAAAGGAGACAAAAGGCAGGTTGCCTGTAACGAGTGACTCCCCCAAATCCAAAAGAGTGACAGGGCCAAATTCAAGAGACGTTGGGGTCAAAATGCCTGGACACACGAAGTTTAAAGCAGTTTAAGTCATAGGATGAAGGAAAGAGCTAATCAAATTTTTGCCTTTCAGAAAAATGAATCTCAATCTGTCTTGGGGTTCATGTGATTATCTGTCTTACTTATTATACTCGACATTGTTATTCCAAAATTAATTTAAGTATAAAACAAGTATATGAAATAATCAACTGATACATTTTCCAAACATAAAGCATTCAAATTTAGTTTCTCGGCATAACAGCTCACTCACTCACTCACTCTCTCTCTCTCTCTCTCCCTCTCCTTTATTATTTTTGTCTTCCACGTTCCCTTACTTTCGGGTGTGCTATTTCTACTCGAATTAAGTCCTGACCACCTCACTGGGATCGCAAGGTCTCTGTGGCCAGCCTATGTAAATGTATGTCTCTCTGCCTGCCTCTCTCAAGCATTTTGTCTTTATCCTATCCTATATTATATAATTTGCAACGTCAATAGCTTTCAGATTTGTACACCCACACCCACACCCATACATACATACATACACACACACACATACATACACATCACACCCACACACATACAAACACATCGCACACACACACATACATACACACACACATACACATCACACACACACACAAAGTACTAGAGATACAGGCTACCATGTAAAGTACAACTGACGGTAAATATCCCTCCCATCTCAATCTCTTACCAATCGCTACTCCCCCCCCCCCCCCACACTCTCTCTCACTTAACCCTCTCACATTCTGACGCGATTTTTGAGCCTATTAGGGATACTTTAAAGCCTTTGTTACCGTCAGGGGTATCTATAAACCTTTAGTTTGTTTACTTCAACCTCTGCAGTTGTCTTTGAGTTAGCTGTGGGCAGAAAACTAATTTTGGAGAGGTAATTATAACAGTGAGAGTAATTTATTTCTTATTGTTAATCTGGCAACCTCTGCGTCCTATGGTCGTGAGAGGGTTAAATCACTGGCTACAATACAAAGAGCACCTCACTGTAAACCTCCTTCTCTCCCCATCGCCTACCAATCTCTCTCTCTCTCTCTCACACACACACACACACACACACACACACACACACACACACACTCTCTGGCTACAGTAACACACAGAAAAACTCACAGTAAACACACTTCCCTTCCCACCACCTACCAATTGGGGGAGTGGTAAAGACTGAGCCAATGTAGTGTTTGTATAAGGACTCAAGGATTCCTCTCGTGTAGGGAATCGTTCTGAGAGCTTGTTAGTGTAGGGATATTTGTACATTGTTTACATTGGTTCACTTTTTGGTCGATTTTTTCATTTATATATTATTTTTCTAGTTTCCTCCCTAGTCCTCCATCAAACTAAAAAACGACAACCCCAGGATCCCCCTTCAAGATATATTTGTACATTGTTCGGTAAGGTCGTGTGCCATTCGAGTAGATAAGATAGATAACATAATAATAAATCGCCAAGGGAAGAAATTAACACCAGACCTGACCAGCCTCCTAAGTTTACGAGGGAGGAACAAGGTGGCGGAGTGGGAGCCATTTGTGAAGCTGATTATATTTAGTTAAAATAGGACTTCAGAGGCTATCAACCCTAGTGGATTATTAAGCCAGCACACTGTAAGTCAAGAAGAACGTCAGGACTGGAACCTCTCTGCAAGAACTCCAGTCCCTTCTGAAGCTGATAGCCACTCCACCCTTGGATAAGAGAGTGAGAGTGAGAGTGTGAGAGTGAGCGAGATAGATTTACATAGACTTACATAGATGCACTAACCACACAGACCTTACGATCCCAGCGAGGTGGTCAGGACTTAATTCTAGTAGAGATAGCTAACCCGAGAATAAGTGACAGTGTAAGGAAAGGAAAGGAAAGCAAAGAAGAGAGAGAGAGAGAGAGAGAGAGAGAGAGAGAGAGAGAGAGAGAGAGAGAGAGAGAGAGAGAGAGAGAGAGAGAGAGAGAAAATGGGAGGTGGATTTGTTTTATTAAGATACAGGGAACCGTGCTGAGAGTTTACAGTATATATAAATAGGCAACACATATTTTATAATAAGCAGACTTTCTGGCACTAATCGTGTATTTACCATTTCAGTATTTTACATATTTTACTTTTTTGAGTGTGTGAATTTGTGTTTTTATCTGTATTTGTTCGTTGTTTTATGTTGTTTTTGTGTTTTCCCTGTTCTTGCTCTGTCTTGAGTCGGCCACCCCCAAGAAAAAAATAAAAAATAAATAAATAAATTAATTAATTAAATATAATGAAATAGAAAATAAAAATAGGAAAAATGGGGATTGGGCCTGAGCATATAGATAGATAGATAGATAGATAGGTTTTGGCAACACCGATCCTTCCTAATCTAAGTACAATTGTCTATTAACCTTTTCTGTACCGAGACGTCTTTTTGTTTTTATTTCCGTAGCATTTAGAAGATTTCATGAAGCTTCGGAAGGATATATGGTAACTAAAAGGAATAATTGAGATAGTCTGCAGCCTTTTAATTTAATGTGTGGACGTACCGTACTTCCTAAGCTGAATAAAATTGTTTAATAATTGCTAGAGTATATTGACAAGGACGTCACCGGTACAAAAGAGGTTAACCCATTCAGTACCGGCTGCGTCTTTCTAATTTTACTCTTGCTACTATTAGACAATAATTGCATTCCGTTTTAAAAGGGCCTCCAGCAACTAACAGGCTTCGAACAATCTCACTTAACCCCTTTTACTTCCACAGATCCTTCTGAAGCTGTATACAATCGCTTGAATATAGCTATAATATAAGCAAATAACGTCGCCAGTGCAGTAGGCGTTAATATAGCTATAATATAAGTAAATAACATCGCCAGTGCAGTAGGCGTTAATATAGCTATAATATAAGTAAATAACGTCGCCAGTGCAGTAGGCGTTAATATAGCTATAATATAACTAAATAACGTCGCCAGTGCAGTAGGCGTTAATATAGCTATAATATAAGTAAATAACGTCGCCAGTACAGTAGGCGTTAATATAGCTATAATATAAGTAAATAACGTCGCCAGTACAGTAGGCGTTAATATAGCTATAATATAAGTAAATAACGTCGCCAGTACAGTAGGCGTTAATATAGCTATAATATAAGTAAATAACGTCGCCAGTACAGTAGGCGTTAATATAGCTATAATATAAGTAAATAACGTCGCCAGTACAGTAGGCGTTAATATAGCTATAATATAAGTAAATAACGTCGCCAGTGCAGTAGGCGTTATATAGCTATAATATAAGTAAATAACGTCGCCAGTGCAGTAGGCGTTAATATAGCTATAATATAAGTAAATAACGTCGCCAGTACAGTAGGCGTTAATATAGCTATAATATAAGTAAATAACGTCGCCAGTGCAGTAGGCGTTAATATAGCTATAATATAAGTAAATAACGTCGCCAGTACAGTAGGCGTTAATATAGCTATAATATAAGTAAACAACGTCGCCAGTACAGTAGGCGTTAATATAGCTATAATATAAGTAAATAACGTCGCCAGTACAGTAGGCGTTAATATAGCTATAATATAAGTAAATAACGTCGCCAGTGCAGTAGGCGTTAATATAGCTATAATATAAGTAAATAACGTCGCCAGTACAGTAGGCGTTAATATAGCTATAATATAAGTAAACAACGTCGCCAGTACAGTAGGCGTTAATATAGCTATAATATAAGTAAATAACGTCGCCAGTACAGTAGGCGTTAATATAGCTATAATATAAGTAAATAACGTCGCCAGTACAGTAGGCGTTAATATAGCTATAATATAAGCAAATAACGTCGCCAGTGCAGTAGGCGTTAATATAGCTATAATATAAGTAAATAACGTCGCCAGTGCAGTAGGCGTTAATATAGCTATAATATAAGTAAATAACGTCGCCAGTGCAGTAGGCGTTAATATAGCTATAATATAAGTAAATAACGTCGCCAGTACAGTAGGCGTTAATATAGCTATAATATAAGTAAACAACGTCGCCAGTACAGTAGGCATTAATATAGCTATAATATAAGTAAACAACGTCGCCAGTACAGTAGGCGTTAATATAGCTATAATATAAGTAAATAACGTCGCCAGTACAGTAGGCGTTAATATAGCTATAATATAAGCAAATAACGTCGCCAGTGCAATAGGCGTTAATATAGCTATAATATAAGTAAATAACGTCGCCAGTGCAGTAGGCGTTAATATAGCTATAATATAAGTAAATAACGTCGCCAGTGCAGTAGGCGTTAATATAGCTATAATATAAGTAAATAACGTCGCCAGTGCAGTAGGCGTTAATATAGCTATAATATAAGTAAATAACGTCGCCAGTACAGTAGGCGTTAATATAGCTATAATATAAGTAAATAACGTCGCCAGTACAGTAGGCGTTAATATAGCTATAATATAAGTAAATAACGTCGCCAGTACAGTAGGCGTTAATATAGCTATAATAAGTAATAACGTCGCGAGTACAGTAGGCGTTAATATAGCTATAATATAAGTAAATAACGTCGCCAGTACAGTAGGCGTTAATATAGCTATAATATAAGTAAATAACGTCGCCAGTACAGTAGGCGTTAATATAGCTATAATATAAGTAAACAACGTCGCCAGTACAGTAGGCGTTAATATAGCTATAATATAAGTAAATAACGTCGCCAGTACAGTAGGCGTTAATATAGCTATAATATAAGTAAATAACGTCGCCAGTGCAGTAGGCATTAATATAGCTATAATATAAGCAAATAACGTCGCCAGTTCAGTAGGCGTTAATATAGCTATAATATAAGTAAATAACGTCGCCAGTGCAGTAGGCGTTAATATAGCTATAATATAAGTAAATAACGTCGCCAGTGCAGTAGGCGTTAATATAGCTATAATATAAGTAAATAACGTCGCCAGTGCAGTAGGCGTTAATATAGCTATAATATAAGTAAATAACGTCGCCAGTACAGTAGGCGTTAATATAGCTATAATATAAGTAAATAACGTCGCCAGTACAGTAGGCGTTAATATAGCTATAATATAAGTAAATAACGTCGCGAGTACAGTAGGCGTTAATATAGCTATAATATAAGTAAATAACGTCGCCAGTACAGTAGGCGTTAATATAGCTATAATATAAGTAAATAACGTCGCCAGTACAGTAGGCGTTAATATAGCTATAATATAAGTAAATAACGTCGCCAGTACAGTAGGCGTTAATATAGCTATAATATAAGTAAATAACGTCGCCAGTACAGTAGGCGTTAATATAGCTATAATATAAGTAAATAACGTCGCCAGTGCAGTAGGCGTTAATATAGCTATAATATAAGTAAATAACGTCGCCAGTACAGTAGGCGTTAATATAGCTATAATATAAGTAAACAACGTCGCCAGTACAGTAGGCGTTAATATAGCTATAATATAAGTAAATAACGTCGCCAGTACAGTAGGCGTTAATATAAGTAAATAACGTCGCCAGTACAGTAGGCGTTAATATAGCTATAATATAAGTAAATAACGTCGCCAGTACAGTAGGCGTTAATATAGCTATAATATAAGTAAATAACGTCGCCAGTACAGTAGGCGTTAATATAGCTATAATATAAGTAAATAACGTCGCGAGTACAGTAGGCGTTAATATAGCTATAATATAAGTAAATAACGTCGCCAGTACAGTAGGCGTTAATATAGCTATAATATAAGTAAATAACGTCGCCAGTACAGTAGGCGTTAATATAGCTATAATATAAGTAAATAACGTCGCCAGTACAGTAGGCGTTAATATAGCTATAATATAAGTAAATAACGTCGCCAGTGCAGTAGGCGTTAATAACACAAAATTACCCCCTTCACCACCATGACGTCATTTTAACCTTAAATCTGGCTAACAATACACGATTTTATGCAGTTTAAGAAGAACCTATGCTATTCGGAGGATTATTTGAGATCGATTTTACCCCTTTGAGCCCTAGAGGTAGATCATAAACTAAAGAAAATCGTCTAATAGTAACCAGATTATGATGGAAATTACGTCATGGTGCTGAAGGGGTTACTAAAAGAATGCGTCCTGGTGTACTTTATGGATTAAGGGGAAATGGGTAGCTGTTCTAGACTCCCTTCTCCCTCATGTTTAGCCTCATTGGTTTTTGGTTTTTAGATTTTAAGACGTTCGGCCAATGAGTTCGTAAACCGGCCTTCGGCCGGTACATTTTTCGACCGAACAATGTACAAATATATCTTGAAGGGGGATCCTGGGGTTGTTGTTTTTTAGTTTTATGGAGGACTAGGAAGGAAACTAGAAAAATAATATATATATATGAAAAAATCGACCAAAAAGTGAACCATCCCCCTTAATTAAATCACTTTGATTAAAGATGGATAAATGGGAGATAAGCAATTGATCGGATAAAGAAGAGAGGGGAGAGCAGGAAGAGAGGACAAAGGGAAATATCTAGTACACAAGGAAGTAATCATCTCATTCAGTCACCATTCAACACTCACTCTAACATAAGTTACATTTTTGGTTGATTTTTTTTCATGTATTAATAATTGTTCTAGTTTCCTCCATACACCTCCATCAAACTTAAAAAAACATCCATTAGATTCTCTTTCTAGATTAATTTGTATATTTTTCGGTAGAAGAATTTCCCGGCCAAAGGCCGGTTCTTCCAAAATTATCTTGAAGGGGGATCTAGAGGGTGTTTTTCTAAGTTTGATGGAGGTCTAGGGAGGAAACTAAAAAAATATATGAATACATGAATTAATAGACTAAACAAACAGCCACTGTCCCCTTATGCTGGTATCGAGAGCTTTCATAGTCAACATTCGGTGATCAAAAAATTTCTGGGAACATTTCTGGAATATTTTGCACTGATATTGGAAACTAGACTGATGGTAGATGAATTTATGTAACCGAAATATTTTAAATGTTTACCTCATAAGCTGCCAGACCAGTGTTCAGGATAAATGTTGAGGGAAAAATCGCCTTTGTGTGATCTATCTATCTATCTATTGCCCGACGCCGTGATCCCCGAAGGGGTGGCCACGAACGAACCGCCCTCATGCACCTCTGTCCCCAGTCAGTCGACGGCCCTCCCCTCAACCAGCACCGCCTTCGTTCATATACTTCCTCACTCCATCCTTCCACCTCTCGTTCGGTCTACCTCTCCCTCTGTCCCTCCACCTCGCTCTCGTACACCCTCTTAGTCATTCTCTCGCTTTCCATACGTTCCATATGGCCGAACCATCTCAAGTTGTTCCTTTTCACACTTTCCAGCACATCTACCTCCACACCACACCACCTTCTTACTTCCTCATTAGTCTGTCTATCCCTCCATGTAACTCCGCACGCACTTCTTAAGTAATTCATTTACACTGCTCTCACTCTTGGTATGAGTCTCTCAACCAACGTCCATGCTTCGCTTCCGTAAGTCAGTGTCGGGATTACCACACTGTCATGCAAGGACTTCTTCACTTCCATACTGACCACCCTATTTCTTGTTACTGCTTTCAGCTTCCTACAATCCTCTTCCCCTGTTGTACCCTCTCCCTCACTTCTTCATCCATAGTCCCATCTTTACTCAACACACTGCCCAGATACTGAAAGGAGTTGACGATCTCCATAGCCTGACCGTTCAGCTTCACCTTACACTCTGTGACTTCACCCCTTTCGAAGACCATAACCTTGCTCTTCCCCGCATTTACCTTCAAATTCCGTTTTTCGCACACTGTTCCAAACTCATTTATCAGACCCTGCAACTCCCATTCATTATCACTCATCAGAACTGTATCATCCGCAAACAGCAGTATAGGTAGCTCGTGTGATACCGGCTTTAATAAGGTTTCACTCACTTGAATCTTCGAACCATTAAGGGAGCCCACCTCGCTTTTTTCTCTTTCTCTCCCTCTCTCTTTGGCTTGTATCCATTCAGCCTACTGTTGACGTTTACCACCCATCCAGGTGTCAATATTTTCCTGGCGAGCAGTAGTGAGCCAGCATATACATATATTTTGGCTCTGACAGCTAGCTAAATTTGTAAATTTTTTCGATAGAAAAATTTCTCCGGCGAAGCCGGATTCTCCATACAATGCTGGCTCGCTATCGCTCGCCAGGAAGAAATCGACACCTGGATGGGGATAAACGTCTTAAAACAGTTGGCTGAATGGGGCCGAATGGATACAAACCAGGGAAAGAGAAGAAAGGAAAGAGAGATACAAAAACAAAAAAAACGGTGACCCCCCTCAAAGCCAAGATCTAAAGCATCTGGGATTTAATACAGCATTGGACTGTTACATGTGTGTTCGAGCTGGATTGGAGTGGGTGCATCGATACAGATACTCACCGCTGTATACATAATTATCTAACCTGCTATTTGTTTTATTTCCCTTTAGAGGGGGGTCACCTGCTTTGTTTTCTCTTTCTCTGGCTTGTATTCATTCGGCCCCATCCAGCCAACTGTTTTAACACGTTTATCCCCATCCAGGTGTTGATTTCTTCCTGGCGAGCGATAGCGAGCCAGCATTGTATGTAGAAATCCGGCTTCCCCTGGAGAAATGTTTCTATCGAATAATGTACACATTTAGCTTGCTGTCAAGAAACAAAAATATATACATGCTGGCTCGCTACCGCTCGCCATAAAATATATTGACACCTGGATGGGGGTAAACGTCTTAAAACAGTAGGCTGAATGGGGCCGAGTGGATACAAGCCAAAGAATGGGGGAGAGAGAGAAAAAAAGCGAGGTGGGCCCCCTTAAGAGCTGGAGCAACCTAAAGAAACAACAGCCTCTCAGACACTTTATGAAATGTCTTTATGGCTGTCACTTGGGTTGTGTGGAGTCGCAAAGGGGAGAAACTATGTCAACTATATTACATCAAGACCATCTGTTATCTCTCTCTCTCTCTCTCTCTCTCTGAGTGTGTGTGTGTGTTGCACCATTGTAGTTAAATCAATGTTTCCACACGTATTCAGAATTTCGTCAATACTATATATAATGTATTTGACTTTAAAGCTGATCTAGTTCTTCACGTCTCTAACTTTTCAAATATAATTAATGATATACTATAGTACATATCACTGTATAAATGGCCTAATTATTGATTCTTGAGTGTGCGTCTTGACGAAACAATACAGGAGTTACAGGAGAATGAATTTACTTATCATAATTCCTCAAGAAACAATTACAATTGATCATTAAGAATCCGGCCGTTCATTATTGGAATGGCGTTATGTATGTTAAGGAGTTGTGAGACAGAGAAAAATAACAGCATGTAGATGAATACATAAAAGAGAGAGAGAGAGAGAGAGTTACAAAGATTTACATATATATACACAGACCTTGCGGTCCCTACTAGCTAGTCCGGACTTAATGCTAAAATAGAATTTGCTACAAGTGGAAGGCAAGGATAGCAAAGAAAAAAGGCTCTCTCCCCACCCACCTCTCCCTCAGACCGTTGGTCGGTATGAAATTAAGTTGGGGAAAGAAGTCCCCCAGCAAAATGTGAGAGAGAGAGAGAGAGACTGTGCCTGGCAAAGAAGCTATCTCAATATTTAATATTACTTGTAATGGCTGCCAAATACCTCATGGTAACAGAGCTGTCCATCTTTACTATATAACATATGAAACACACTCATATAACATACATTATACTTTTGTACATGACTTCGGATGTCAAAAGCTCAGTGCCCCGAGGAACAGTGCTAGCGCCCCTTCTGTTCCTCATACTAATTTGCGACATAGATACCAACACCAGACACAGTACGGTGTCGTCTTTTGCTGATGGCACAAAATTAAGCAAGATAGTAAACACACAAGAGGACACGGGCAGACTGCAGGAAGACATGAATGTAGTGTTCCAGTGGACCAGGGAAAACAACATGCAATTCAATGAGGAAAAATTCCAATTAATACGGTACGGAGATAATAATGGTGTTAAAGAAATTACAAATTACTTAACAGAATCTAACCACATAATAGAACGGAAAGACATTGTGAAAGACCTTGGGGTATTAATGTCTGAAAATATGGGTTTCAAAGTACATAACCAGGTCAAACTGGCGGCTGCGAAACGTCTAACGGGTGGATTCTGCGTACTTTTAAAACACGCGGTGAATTGCCTATGATAACGCTCTTCAAATCTCTAGTGCTACCGCGGCTTGAATACTGTAGCGTATTAACATCCCCATACAAAGCAGGTGAAATAAATGACGTAGAGAGTGTACAAAGAAATTTCACTTCGCATATAAGTTCGATAAAACATCTACACTATTGGGAGCGTTTAAGAGCACTGAATCTGTACTCACTGGAACGTAGAAGAGAACGTTACCTAATAATATACACGTGGAAAATCGCAGAGGGTTTAGTACCAAACCTACATACTCCGATAGTCATGAAATTCAGTGATAGGAGAGGCTGGGAATGCGAAATCCCCCGGATGAATAACAGTGGTGCTATGGGCTCTCTGCGAGAGGGCTGGTTATCACACAGAGGCCCACGTCTCTTCAACAAACTCCCACGGCGAGTAAGAGACATGAGGGACATCTCGTTAGACAACTTCAAGAGAGCCCTAGATGTCGAACTACAAAAAGTGCCAGACGAGCCCATCCTCGCAAGGGAGCGAGCTGTCGCTTCAAACAGTCTATTGCACCAAATCACCACCCATAACGAGGGGCGTCGCGCTCCTTGGTGCCGCTAGAAGAGTGGCGAACACATCAAAAGGTATCAAAAGGTAAAGGTACTAATGGCTACCAAATACCTCATGGTAACAGAGCTGTCCATCTTTACTATAGAACATAATTATGAAACACACTCATATAACATACATTATACTTTTGTACATGACTACTAATGGCTACCAAATACCTCATGGTAACAGAGCTATCCATCTTTACTATAGAACATATGAAACACACTCATATAACATACATTATACTGTTGTACATGACTACTAATGTTGTACATGACTACTAATGTTGTACATGACTACTAATGTTGTACATGACTACTAATGTTGTACATGACTACTAATGTTGTACATGACTACTAATGGCTTCCAAATACCTCATGGTAACAGAGCTATCCATCTTTACTATAGAACATATGAAACACACTCATATAACATACATTATACTGTTGTACATGACTACTAATATTGTACATGACTACTAATGTTGTACATGACTACTAATGTTGTACATGACTACTAATGTTGTACATGACTAATGTTGTACATGACTACTAATGTTGTACATGACTACTAATGTTGTACATGACTACTAATGGCTACCAAATACCTCATGGTAACAGACCTATCCATCTTTACTATAGAACATATGAAACACACTCATATAACATACATTATACTGTTGTACATGACTACTAATGTTGTACATGACTACTAATGTTGTACATGACTACTAATGTTGTACATGACTACTAATGGCTGCCAAATACCTCATGGTAACAGAGCTATCCATCTTTACTATAGAACATATGAAACACACTCATATAACATACATTATACTGTTGTACATGACTACTAATGTTGTACATGACTACTAATGTTGTACATGACTACTAATGTTGTACATGACTACTAATGTTGTACATGACTACTAATGTTGTACATGACTACTAATGTTGTACATGACTACTAATGGCTACCAAATACCTCATGGTAACAGAGCTATCCATCTTTACTATAAAACATATGAAACACACTCATATAACATACATTATACGTTGTACATGACTACTAATGTTGTACATGACTACTAATGTTGTACATGACTACTAATGTTGTACATGACTACTAATGTTGTACATGACTACTAATGTTGTACATGACTACTAATGTTGTACATGACTACTAATGTTGTACATGACTACTAATGTTGTACATGACTACTAATGTTGTACATGACTACTAATGTTGTACATGACTACTAATGGCTACCAAATACCTCATGGTAACAGAGCTATCCATCTTTACTATAGAACATATGAAACACACTCATATAACATACATTATTCTGTTGTACATGACTACTAATGTTGTACATGACTACTAATGTTGTACATGACTACTAATGTTGTACATGACTACTAATGTTGTACATGACTACTAATGTTGTACATGACTACTAATGTTGTACATGACTACTAATGGCTACCAAATACCTCATGGTAACAGAGCTATCCATCTTTACTATAGAACATATGAAACACACTCATATAACATACATTATACTCTTGTACATGACTACTAATGTTGTACATGACTACTAATGTTGTACATGACTACTAATGTTGTACATGACTACTAATGTTGTACATGACTACTAATGTTGTACATGACTACTAATGTTGTACATGACTACTAATGTTGTACATGACTACTAATGTTGTACATGACTACTAATGTTGTACATGACTACTAATGTTGTACATGACTACTAATGTTGTACATGACTACTAATGGCTGCCAAATACCTCATGGTAACAGAGCTATCCATCTTTACTATAGAACATATGAAACACACTCATATAACATACATTATACTGTTGTACATGACTACTAATGTTGTACATGACTACTAATGTTGTACATGACTACTAATGTTGTACATGACTACTAATGTTGTGTACATGACTACTAATGTTGTACATGACTACTAATGTTGTACATGACTACTAATGTTGCACATGACTACTAATGGCTGCCAAATACCTCATGGTAACAGAGCTATCCATCTTTACTATAGAACATATGAAACACACTCATATAACATACACCACCAACATGGTGGTGGTGTGGATGACGTAGTTGCAGCAGTTGACGAAGTATCAAAGCTGGCCCCTGCAAATACAATGTACGTCATCCACGTTGGATCCAACGATATACAGCGAACCCGGTCGGAAGATTTGCTTTTAAAGTACCAGCAGCTGATCAAGTCGTTTAAGGAGAAGTCATCAAGGATCATCGTCTCAGGAATCGTCCCCCGGCTCGGTGTAGAGCCGATTTTACAACATAGCCACCAGCACAAATCGTTGTCTAGCAAACCTCTGCAGGAAGGAGAACGTGGGATTCGTCGACACCTGGGACAATTTCTACTACGATGACTATTTGTTTTCGGATGATGGAGTTCATCTGAACCAGGTGGGAGCAGCGCGTTTTGGGCGTCTTCTCAACGATGCGGTGAAGGATTTTCGGAGAAGAAATCGACTCAGCACAGGACAACCAGGAAGGAGGACCGAAGACAGCGAGGACGGCAATCTACAAAGGAATTAAATACTAATCCGTCAAGAACCGCGAATTTGGATAAAGCTCCACCAACACGACCCAAATTCAAAACCGTCAGGGATAACGACCGAGGACCGAGGACAGCCATGAATGTAAATGTAGATCCGACCAGAACCAAAAATTCGATGAAAGAACGATCTGCGAGTTCTAAAACCGCAACTTTAAAGGTTTTCTATGCAAACGCTCGTAGCATACGCAATAAATTTTCAGATTTAGAGGAACTAGTGTTTACAGAAAATTATGATGTGATTGGCATAACAGAATCTTGGCTCAATACACAAGATAGAGACTTTTTAGCAGAGTATTCACTTCCCGGTTATGTAATGTTTGAGAACAGCCGAATAAATAAAAATGGAGGTGGCGTTTTATTTTATATCAAAGAAAGTCTTAACCCGACCCTCGTGTCAAAACCTCAAATTGTGAACGTCGACACATCTTTTGTGCTAATAAAGAATAATAAAGGTACAAAAATAATACTTGCGTTAATATACAGACCTCCAGCTCAATCAGTGCAAACTGACCGAGAAATTTACGAACAAATTGCAGATGTAAGTAACTCACAAGATACCGTAATTTTTGGCGACTTTAATTTACCTGTGACCAAGTGGGGCGATACTCTTACTTCACACTCCGGACATGACTTGTATACGAACTTGCAAGAGAGTTCGCTTTATCAATTTGTTCGAATGCCGACCCGTGGTAATAACGTTCTTGACATTGTACTTGCAACAAAAGAAGAATTGATAGAGAATTTGAATGTTGGTGATGAATTCAGTAACAGCGACCATCGTACGATAACTTTCACTTTAAAGTTTACTAGTAACGAACCAAATAGTAGCATCGAAAAAGTCCCTAATTTCAAGAAAGCAAACTTCCATAAACTTAGAGCTATGTTTAAAGAAACTGACTGGAGCTTTTTAATTAACAATAACGACATAAATACATCTTGGAAGTTATTCGAAACCACTTACCTAAAAGCAGTGCAAGACTGCATACCATCGAAAATACGGCGTCCAGGCCATAATAATAAGCCCAAATGGTGGAATAAAGATATTTCAAACTGCCTGCTTGCTAAAAAAATGTGCTAATGATAGATTAAAATCCTCACAAAATGACGAAGAACGGGTGAAATTTGTAGAGCTACGACGCAAAGCCAAAAAGTTAATTAAGCAAAGTAAAAAGACCTTAGAGTTACATATTGCGAATCAAAGTAAAACAAACCCGAAAGAATTCTATAGTTATATCAGAAAGAAAAAAGTAGTTACTTCAACTGTTGGACCGTTAGTCGATGAAAAAGGAGAATACACCAAAGACGAAGTACAAATGAGTAATGCCCTCAATACCTTCTTTGCATCAGTTTTTACAACAGAAGACCTCAGTGATATCCCTACACCATCGCCGATTCAGATTGATAATTCAGATGTTCTAAGCAATATCACCGTTACAGAGAGAGAAGTATTGAATTGTTTAGATAAACTCAAGGTAAATAAAACGCCAGGACCTGATACAATCTCGCCTAGAGTTCTAAAGGAAGCTAAGAATGAGCTCTCCAAACCACTGACATTACTATTCAATAAATCCTTGCAGTCTGGAACTATGCCTGATCAGTGGAAGCTAGCCAACGTAACACCGATATTCAAAAAAGGCAGCAAATCCCTACCCAGTAACTATCGTCCAATTAGCTTAACCTCAGTTGTATGTAAAATGCTAGAAACGGTCATACGAGACAGACTCGTAAATCACTTGGAGGAAAATAACATACTTAAAGATACTCAACACGGCTTTCGTAAAAAACGTTCCTGTTTAACAAACCTCTTAGACTTCTTCCACGATATCCTCAACCTCTACGATGAGAGTAAAGCTGTAGATATTATATACCTTGATTTTCAAAAGGCCTTTGACAAAGTTCCCCACAAACGTTTACTGCTAAAACTAAAAGCGCATGGAATACAAGACGTGTGTTGAAATGGATAGAAAATTGGCTCAGCAACAGAAAGCAAAGGGTAGTCATAAACGGTAAGGCATCTAAATGGACCAATGTAAGTAGCGGGGTACCCCAGGGATCGGTACTAGGACCAATTCTCTTTCTAATTTACATCAACGACATAGATGAGGGTCTCACCTGCACAATCTCAAAATTTGCTGACGATACAAAAATTGCAAATAGCGTACTCTCAAAAGAACAAGTTGACGATATGCAACACAATCTAGATAAATTGTCATGTTGGGCCCAAATTTGGCAAATGAGTTTCAATGCGGATAAATGTAAAGTACTACATGTCGGATACCTAAATGAGAAAGCAAACTATTCGATGAATGGCACTCAGCTTAAGAATGTAAACAGAGAAACTGATCTGGGAGTAACAATATCGAGTAACCTAAAACCGAGTCAACAATGTTCAGAAGTTGTTAAGAAGGCAAACAAAATAATTGGCTTTATAGGCAGGTCATTTGAGCATAAATCCAAAGAAGTTATCCTAACCCTTTACAATTCCTTAGTCCGCCCTCTTCTGGAATACTGCGTTCAATCCTGGTGCCCTTATTACCAAAAAGATATAAACAAGCTAGAACGAGTTCAACGTAGAGTTACCAAAATGATACCTAGCCTAAAGAACAAACCATACGAAGAGCGTCTTAGAGAATTAAATCTATTTCCTTTAACCCAGCGCAGATTAAGAGGCGACTTAATTCAAGTGTTCAAAATCATCAAAGGCATCGACAATATGAACTGTAGTAAGTACTTCACTATCGACCAATCTAATTACACGCGGGGAAACGGTTGCAAAATTATTGGTAAATCTTTTAACTCGCACGAATCTAAGAATTTCTTCTTCAATCGAGTTGTCAACTTGTGGAATGGGCTTCCCCGAGACGTTATAGACTGCAGCACCGTTGATTCATTTAAATTCCGCCTAGACAAATATCTCGCATCAAACCCGCGACTGACTGCGTTTGTAAATTAATAACTTTATCCTCCCCTCAGTTACTAACCAATATGTCCCCTACTAACTTCCTAGTCCTGCCACGTTAGTGGCAGGGCAGTAGTTCCCTTTCCAATGTTCCCTTACCCACTCTAAACCACTGTTTGGACACTTGATCCTCAGTGTTTTGGAGGACAAGCAACCTAGAAGGGTCACTAGATCTGTTGTTGCTTGATTTCCTTTGTACTCCTTTATTATACTGTTGTACATGACTACTAATGTTGTACATGACTACTAATGTTGTACATGACTACTAATGTTGTACATGACTACTAATGTTGTACATGACTACTAATGTTGTACATGACTACTAATGTTGTACATGACTACTAATGTTGACTACTAATGTTGTACATGACTACTAATGTTGTACATGACTACTAATGTTGTACATGACTACTAATGTTGTACATGACTACTAATGTTGTACATGACTACTAATGTTGTACATGACTACTAATGTTGTACATGACTACTAATGTTGTACATGACTACTAATGTTGTACATGACTACTAATGTTGTACATGACTACTAATGGCTACCAAATACCTCATGGTAACAGAGCTATCCATCTTTACTATAGAACATATGAAACACACTCATATAACATACATTATACTGTTGTACATGACTACTAATGTTGTACATGACTACTAATGTTGTACATGACTACTAATGTTGTACATGACTACTAATGTTGTACATGACTACTAATGTTGTACATGACTACTAATGCCTGCCAAATACCTCATGGTAACAAAGCTATCCATCTTTACTATAGAACATATGAAACACACTCATATAACATACATTATACTGTTGTACATGACTACTAATGTTGTACATGACTACTAATGTTGTACATGACTACTAATGTTGTACATGACTACTAATGTTGTACATGACTACTAATGTTGTACATGACTACTAATGGCTGCCAAATACCTCATGGTAACAGAGCTATCCATCTTTACTATAGAACATATGAAACACACTCATATAACATACATTATACTCTTGTACATGACTACTAATGTTGTACATGACTACTAATGTTGTACATGACTACCAATGTTGTACATGACTACTAATGTTGTACATGACTACTAATGTTGTACATGACTACTAATGTTGTACATGACTACTAATGTTGTACATGACTACTAATGTTGTACATGACTACTAATGTTGTACAGGACTACTAATGGCTACCAAATACCTCATGGTAACAGAGCTATCCATCTTTAATATAGAACATATGAAACACACTCATATAACATACATTATACTGTTGTACATGACTACTAATGTTGTACATGACTACTAATGTTGTACATGACTACTAATGTTGTACATGACTACTAATTTTGTACATGACTACTAATGTTGTACATGACTACTAATGTTGTACATGACTACTAATGTTGTACATGACTACTAATGGCTGCCAAATACCTCATGGTAACAGAGCTATCCATCTTTACTATAGAACATATGAAACACACTCATATAACATACATTATACTGTTGTACATGACTACTAATGTTGTACATGACTACTAATGTTGTACATGACTACTAATGTTGTACATGACTACTAATGTTGTACATGACTACTAATGTTGTACATGACTACTAATGTTGTACATGACTACTAATGGCTGCCAAATACCTCATGGTAACAGAGCTATCCATCTTTACTATAGAACATATGAAACACACTCATATAACATACATTATACTCTTGTACATGACTACTAATGTTGTACATGACTACTAATGTTGTACATGACTTCTAATGTTGTACATGACTACTAATGTTGTACATGACTACTAATGTTGTACATGACTACTAATGTTGTACATGACTACTAATGTTGTACATGACTACTAATGTTGTACATGACTACTAATGTTGTACATGACTACTAATGTTGTACATGACTACTAATGTTGTACATGACTACTAATGGCTACCAAATCCTCATGGTAACAGAGCTATCCATCTTTACTATAGAACATATGAAACACACTCATATAACATACATTATACTGTTGTACATGACTACTAATGTTGTACATGACTACTAATGTTGTACATGACTACTAATGTTGTACATGACTACTAATGTTGTACATGACTACTAATGTTGTACATGACTACTAATGTTGTACATGACTACTAATGTTGTACATGACTACTAATGGCTGCCAAATACCTCATGGTAACAGAGCTATCCATCTTTACTATAGAACATATGAAACACACTCATATAACATACATTATACTGTTGTACATGACTACTAATGTTGTACATGCCTACTAATGTTGTACATGACTACTAATGTTGTACATGACTACTAATGTTGTACATGACTACTAATGTTGTACATGACTACTAATGTTGTACATGACTACTAATGTTGTACATGACTACTAATGTTGTACATGACTACTAATGTTGTACATGACTACTAATGTTGTACATGACTACTAATGTTGTACATGACTACTAATGGCTACCAAATACCTCATGGTAACAGAGTTATCCATCTTTACTATAGAACATATGAAACACACTCATATAACATACATTATACTGTTGTACATGACTACTAATGTTGTACATGACTACTAATGTTGTACATGACTACTAATGTTGTACATGACTACTAATGTTGTACATGACTACTAATGTTGTACATGACTACTAATGTTGTACATGACTACTAATGTTGTACAGGACTACTAATGGCTACCAAATACCTCATGGTAACAGAGCTATCCATCTTTACTATAGAACATATGAAACACACTCATATAACATACATTATACTGTTGTACATGACTACTAATGTTGTACATGACTACTAATGTTGTACATGACTACTAATGTTGTACATGACTACCAATGGCTGCCAAATACCTCATGGTAACAGAGCTATCCATCTTTACTATAGAACATATGAAACACACTCATATAACATACATTATACTGTTGTACATGACTACTAATGTTGTACATGACTACTAATGTTGTACATGACTTCTAATGTTGTACATGACTACTAATGTTGTACATGACTACTAATGTTGTACATGACTACTAATGTTGTACATGACTACTAATGTTGTACATGACTACTAATGTTGTACATGACTACTAATGTTGTACATGACGACTAATGTTGTACATGACTACTAATGTTGTACATGACTACTAATGTTGTACATGACTACTAATGGCTACCAAATACCTCATGGTAACAGAGCTATCCATCTTTACTATAGAACATATGAAACACACTCATATAACATACATTATACTGTTGTACATGACTACTAATGTTGTACATGACTACTAATGTTGTACATGACTACTAATGTTGTACATGACTACTAATGTTGTACATGACTACTAATGTTGTACATGACTACTAATGTTGTACATGACTACTAATGTTGTACATGACTACTAATGTTGTACATGACTACTAATGTTGTACATGACTACTAATGTTGTACATGACTACTAATGTTGTACATGACTACTAATGGCTGCCAAATACCTCATGGTAACAGAGCTATCCATCTTTACTATAGAACATATGAAACACACTCATATAACATACATTATACTGTTGTACATGACTACTAATGTTGTACATGACTACTAATGTTGTACATGACTACTAATGTTGTACATGACTACTAATGTTGTACATGACTACTAATGTTGTACATGACTACTAATGGCTACCAAATACCTCATGGTAACAGAGCTATCCATCTTTACTATAGAACATATGAAACACACTCATATAACATACATTATACTGTTGTACATGACTACTAATGTTGTACATGACTACTAATGTTGTACATGACTACTAATGTTGTACATGACTACTAATGGCTGCCAAATACCTCATAGTAACAGAGCTATCCATCTTTACTATAGAACATATGAAACACACTCATATAACATACATTATACTGTTGTACATGACTACTAATGTTGTACATGACTACTAATGTTGTACATGACTACTAATGTTGTACATGACTACTAATGTTGTACATGACTACTAATGTTGTACATGACTACTAATGTTGTACATGACTACTAATGGCTGCCAAATACCTCATGGTAACAGAGCTATCCATCTTTACTATAGAACATATGAAACACACTCATATAACATACATTCTACTGTTGTACATGACTACTAATGTTGTACATGACTACTAATGTTGTACATGACTACTAATGTTGTACATGACTACTAATGTTGTACATGACTACTAATGTTGTACATGACTACTAATGGCTGCCAAATACCTCATGGTAACAGAGCTATCCATCTTTACTATAGAACATATGAAACACACTCATATAACATACATTATACTCTTGTACATGACTACTAATGTTGTACATGACTACTAATGTTGTACATGACTACCAATGTTGTACATGACTACTAATGTTGTACATGACTACTAATGTTGTACATGACTACTAATGTTGTACATGACTACTAATGTTGTACATGACTACTAATGTTGTACAGGACTACTAATGGCTACCAAATACCTCATGGTAACAGAGCTATCCATCTTTAATATAGAACATATGAAACACACTCATATAACATACATTATACTGTTGTACATGACTACTAATGTTGTACATGACTACTAATGTTGTACATGACTACTAATGTTGTACATGACTACTAATTTTGTACATGACTACTAATGTTGTACATGACTACTAATGTTGTACATGACTACTAATGTTGTACATGACTACTAATGGCTGCCAAATACCTCATGGTAACAGAGCTATCCATCTTTACTATAGAACATATGAAACACACTCATATAACATACATTATACTGTTGTACATGACTACTAATGTTGTACATGACTACTAATGTTGTACATGACTACTAATGTTGTACATGACTACTAATGTTGTACATGACTACTAATGTTGTACATGACTACTAATGTTGTACATGACTACTAATGTTGTACATGACTACTAATGGCTGCCAAATACCTCATGGTAACAGAGCTATCCATCTTTACTATAGAACATATGAAACACACTCATATAACATACATTATACTCTTGTACATGACTACTAATGTTGTACATGACTACTAATGTTGTACATGACTACTAATGTTGTACATGACTACTAATGTTGTACATGACTACTAATGGCTACCAAATACCTCATGGTAACAGAGCTATCCATCTTTACTATAGAACATATGAAACACACTCATATAACATACATTATACTCTTGTACATGACTACTAATGTTGTACATGACTACTAATGTTGTACATGACTACTAATGTTGTACATGACTACTAATGTTGTACATGACTACTAATGTTGTACATGACTACTAATGTTGTACATGACTACTAATGTTGTACATGACTACTAATGTTGTACATGACTACTAATGTTGTACATGACTACTAATGGCTACCAAATACCTCATGGTAACAGAGCTATCCATCTTTACTATAGAACATATGAAACACACTCATATAACATACATTATACTGTTGTACATGACTACTAATGTTGTACATGACTACTAATGTTGTACATGACTACTAATGTTGTACATGACTACTAATGTTGTACATGACTACCAATGTTGTACATGACTACTAATGTTGTACATGACTACTAATGTTGTACATGACTACTAATGTTGTACATGACTACTAATGGCTGCCAAATACCTCATGGTAACAGAGCTATCCATCTTTACTATAGAACATATGAAACACACTCATATAACATACATTATACTGTTGTACATGACTACTAATGTTGTACATGCCTACTAATGTTGTACATGACTACTAATGTTGTACATGACTACTAATGTGTACATGACTACTAATGTTGTACATGACTACTAATGTTGTACATGACTACTAATGTTGTACATGACTACTAATGTTGTACATGACTACTAATGTTGTACATGACTACTAATGTTGTACATGACTACTAATGTTGTACATGACTACTAATGTTGTACATGACTACTAATGTTGTACAGGACTACTAATGGCTACCAAATACCTCATGGTAACAGAGCTATCCATCTTTACTATAGAACATATGAAACACACTCATATAACATACATTATACTCTTGTACATGACTACTAATGTTGTACATGACTACTAATGTTGTACATGACTACTAATGTTGTACATGACTACTAATGTTGTACATGACTACTAATGGCTGCCAAATACCTCATGGTAACAGAGCTATCCATCTTTACTATAGAACATATGAAACACACTCATATAACATACATTATACTGTTGTACATGACTACTAATGTTGTACATGACTACTAATGTTGTACATGACTACTAATGTTGTACATGACTACTAATGTTGTACATGACTACTAATGTTGTACATGACTACTAATGTTGTACATGACTACTAATGGCTGCCAAATACCTCATGGTAACAGAGCTATCCATCTTTACTATAGAACATATGAAACACACTCATATAACATACATTATACTGTTGTACATGACTACTAATGTTGTACATGACTACTAATGTTGTACATGACTACTAATGTTGTACATGACTACCAATGGCTGCCAAATACCTCATGGTAACAGAGCTATCCATCTTTACTATAGAACATATGAAACACACTCATATAACATACATTATACTGTTGTACATGACTACTAATGTTGTACATGACTACTAATGTTGTACATGACTTCTAATGTTGTACATGACTACTAATGTTGTACATGACTACTAATGTTGTACATGACTACTAATGTTGTACATGACTACTAATGTTGTACATGACTACTAATGTTGTACATGACTACTAATGTTGTACATGACGACTAATGTTGTACATGACTACTAATGTTGTACATGACTACTAATGGCTACCAAATACCTCATGGTAACAGAGCTATCCATCTTTACTATAGAACATATGAAACACACTCATATAACATACATTATACTGTTGTACATGACTACTAATGTTGTACATGACTACTAATGTTGTACATGACTACTAATGTTGTACATGACTACTAATGTTGTACATGACTACTAATGTTGTACATGACTACTAATGTTGTACATGACTACTAATGTTGTACATGACTACTAATGTTGTACATGACTACTAATGTTGTACATGACTACTAATGTTGTACATGACTACTAATGTTGTACATGACTACTAATGGCTGCCAAATACCTCATGGTAACAGAGCTATCCATCTTTACTATAGAACATATGAAACACACTCATATAACATACATTATACTGTTGTACATGACTACTAATGTTGTACATGACTACTAATGTTGTACATGACTACTAATGTTGTACATGACTACTAATGTTGTACATGACTACTAATGTTGTACATGACTACTAATGGCTACCAAATACCTCATGGTAACAGAGCTATCCATCTTTACTATAGAACATATGAAACACACTCATATAACATACATTATACTGTTGTACATGACTACTAATGTTGTACATGACTACTAATGTTGTACATGACTACTAATGTTGTACATGACTACTAATGGCTGCCAAATGCCTCATAGTAACAGAGCTATCCATCTTTACTATAGAACATATGAAACACACTCATATAACATACATTATACTGTTGTACATGACTACTAATGTTGTACATGACTACTAATGTTGTACATGACTACTAATGTTGTACATGACTACTAATGTTGTACATGACTACTAATGTTGTACATGACTACTAATGGCTACCAAATACCTCATGGTAACAGAGCTATCCATCTTTACTATAGAACATATGAAACACACTCATATAACATACATTATACTGTTGTACATGACTACTAATGTTGTACATGACTACTAATGTTGTACATGACTACTAATGTTGTACATGACTACTAATGTTGTACATGACTACTAATGTTGTACATGACTACTAATGTTGTACATGACTACTAATGTTGTGTACATGACTACTAATGTTGTACATGACTACTAATGTTGTACATGACTACTAATGTTGTACATGACTACTAATGTTGTACATGACTACTAATGTTGTACATGACTACTAATGTTGTACATGACTACTAATGGCTACCAAATACCTCATGGTAACAGAGCTATCCATCTTTACTATAGAACATATGAAACACACTCATATAACATACATTATACTGTTGTACATGACTACTAATGTTGTACATGACTACTAATGTTGTACATGACTACTAATGTTGTACATGACTACTAATGTTGTACATGACTACTAATGTTGTACATGACTACTAATGTTGTACATGACTACTAATGTTGTACATGACTACTAATGTTGTACATGACTACTAATGTTGTACATGACTACTAATGTTGTACATGACTACTAATGGCTGCCAAATACCTCATGGTACAGAGCTATCCATCTTTACTATAGAACATATGAAACACACTCATAACATACATTATACTGTTGTACATGACTACTAATGTTGTACATGACTACTAATGTTGTACATGACTACTAATGTTGTACATGACTACTAATGTTGTACATGACTACTAATGTTGTACATGACTACTAATGTTGTACATGACTACTAATGGCTACCAAATACCTCATGGTAACAGAGCTATCCATCTTTACTATAAAACATATGAAACACACTCATATAACATACATTATACTGTTGTACATGACTACTAATGTTGTACATGACTACTAATGTTGTACATGACTACTAATGTTGTACATGACTACTAATGTTGTACATGACTACTAATGTTGTACATGACTACTAATGTTGTACATGACTACTAATGTTGTACATGACTACTAATGTTGTACATGACTACTAATGTTGTACATGACTACTAATGTTGTACATGACTACTAATGTTGTACATGACTACTAATGGCTACCAAATACCTCATGGTAACAGAGCTATCCATCTTTACTATAGAACATATGAAACACACTCATATAACATACATTATACTGTTGTACATGACTACTAATGTTGTACATGACTACTAATGTTGTACATGACTACTAATGTTGTACATGACTACTAATGTTGTACATGACTACTAATGTTGTACATGACTACTAATGTTGTACATGACTACTAATGTTGTACATGACTACTAATGTTGTACATGACTACTAATGTTGTACATGACTACTAATGTTGTACATGACTACTAATGTTGTACATGACTACTAATGTTGTACATGACTACTAATGTTGTACATGACTACTAATGGCTACCAAATACCTCATGGTAACAGAGCTATCCATCTTTACTATAGAACATATGAAACACACTCATATAACATACATTATACTCTTGTACATGACTACTAATGTTGTACATGACTACTAATGTTGTACATGACTACTAATGTTGTACATGACTACTAATGTTGTACATGACTACTAATGTTGTACATGACTACTAATGTTGTACATGACTACTAATGGCTACCAAATACCTCATGGTAACAGAGCTATCCATCTTTACTATAGAACATATGAAACACACTCATATAACATACATTATACTCTTGTACATGACTACTTTAAAGCAAATATGTACAAACGACCTTAACAGTTATAAATGTAGTACTGTCTAAGTTATAAATGTAGTACTGTCTAAGTTATAAATGTAGTACTGTCTAAGTTATAAATGTAGTACTGTCTAAGTTATAAATGTAGTACTGTCTAAGATAACAAAACGTTTATCACTTAGTCTTAATACGAGGTGATCCGATGCTTTAATGGGTTAATGTTGTGTCTGTCTTTTAATATATTTAATAGGATTTTTATTAATTTCCCAATTTCCGAGCCATTATATTTCAAGTTTTACCCCTCAGACTCCCTACAAGCTAAACACAAAGTGTAATTTCATAATCTCCTTCAAGCTAAACCAACCCTCCCTGAACCTTCAAGCTGAATTTGTACATTTGTCGGCAGAAACGTAGCCTGGGCAAAGATAGATGTCTCCTAAATTACAGGTTCGCTCTCATTCTCTAGGAAAGTATGGATATCTGAATAGGGCGAAACGTCTTATACCCCCCAAACTAATGCTCATCAAAAATTGTTGTTCGTACAACGTCGGCTTTCGGATTTTCGTTCACACAGATACGCGTACATCACATCACAGGCGCCTTAAGAGGGGATGGGCGTATTTATTTCCTCTGTTATGTATATTTGTATTATTCTTTTAGTTTCCTCCCTAGATCTCCATCAAACTTTAAACACAAAAAATATCCATTAGATCCCCTTTCTAGAAATGTGTAAATTTTTCGGTAAAAAAATGTCCCGGCCGAAGGCCGATTCTTCCAAAATTACAGGCTCACTATCGTTCACCAGGAAAAAAATCTACACCTAAATAGCACGAAAGGTTTTAATATTGACAACAAAATGGGGCGAAAGGTCTTAAAATCGACAATATAATGGGACAAACATCTAAAAATCTGAAAATTAATTGGGCTAAACATGAAGGAGAAGGGGGACCAGAAAAACGACCCATCTCTCTTTAAGATTGGAGAATGTGAGTGTGGGGAGAGACGAACGAGCGCGTTTTCTTTTGCATGAGTAAATATTGTCCGTTTTCTATGCATTAGTCAATATAGTCCGTTTTCTATGCATTAGTCAATATAGTCCGTTTCTTTTCAGCTGACGGTACATTCAATTTTATAGCAGCTGATTTTACGATACTTACTGGAGAAATATGAAACTACTCTGTCTCTGCGTCATATTAATAGCAAGTTTTCATAATTAACAACATATTTCGCTACAAAATCTCCGTAATAGCTAAGAAATCAAGGTGAAGACATGGCAATTTACCGTCAGCTGGAAAATAACAGACTATGGTAATAACTATTTTCTATCGAAATTGCATAATAAATCGTAGGCTTGTCCATATTTCTTTAACTGTCTTGATAGCGTAATGCATAGTGCCTGGAATTTCGATGTGAGTATCCTAGGTTCGAGTCCTCGGAGTGCCACATGTATTTGTTGATTTCATTAATTGAGTTTAGATGTGAGGTTGGTTGGTGTAAAACACATAATAATATATATAAAACGCTCTCCTTCGCGTCTCTCTCACACACATTATTCTCTCTTCTGGGTCCGTGATCACACGAACACACAGACGCACCATACTCTATTTGTTTCCAGCTGATGGTGAATTGAATCCCTTAGTAGTTGATTTATCGATACATAATTGAAATATATGAAATTACTATGGCTCTGAGCCATATCAATAAGTAACACCCCGTTCTTTAACATTAATATCAAATACAAACCCCAATGTACTTGAATAAACTAATGAAAGCATATGGCATATCAACGCCAAGTTTTCATAATTAACATCATATTTCGCTACAAAATCTACCGTACAGCTGAATAACAAAAATAGAAACATGACAATTTACCCTTAGCTGGAAACAACTAGACTATACCATTATATTAGTCCTTAGAAGTGTGATGACGCATTGCTGTTATGGTCTCTGTCTCTTATTGGACAATTGTATTCAGATTAAGAAGGGTATATGGTGTCAGAGGGGTAATTATTATGATAGTCTTTACCCTTATAATTCCCACAGATCCTTCCTAAACTGTATAAAACCCACTAAGGATAGCCAGAATAGACTGTCAAAGTTTGCCATAATCTTGTAAGGGTTAATGTACTTATTTATTCATATATACAGTAATACAATCGGGGGTATTAAGTATTATCATAGATTCCAGTGGTTATCGCTCAAAAAGTGTTATTGGTATCTTTATATTTACTGAGAAAAGTGCTTATCCCTCAGAGTATTAGTCAGTGTCCGAAACTTTGTGAAATATCTGACAACACTTATTAACCTCGACTGTACATAAATTAACTCGAGACAGATTTTGTTGTATATACTATGACATCAAAAGCTAATGTCATCTAGTAGGAGGTAGATATAAGAAGGGGTACACCATTACAGGCTAAAGCTAGTGTCACACGAGAGCATTTTCCGGCAATTTTCGATGAACAAGTTTGTTCTCGTACTATCTCAGGTGTCTTTCGCATTGGAATCGGAAACTAGATCGAATGTAGATTATGTTAGGTGGTTTAAGTCTTCTGGAACTTGTATTTTGAATCTGTCAGACTACGATTGCCCACGTACAAATTGACGGAAAAATCGCTCGTGTGACACAGCCTCATCAGGGGAGAAATATGTCTTCATCAAAAGGTGTCCTCAGAGGTCCCATCACCGCTAATGCTATGGTGAGAGAGAGAGAGAGAGAGAGAGAGAGAGAGAGAGAGAGAGAGAGAGAGAGAGAGAGAGAGAGAGAGAGAGAGAGAGAGAGAGAGAGAGAGAGTAATAAAAGCCGAAATAGGGCTACTAAACTAAGCTAATTGATGGTTGTGGGTGTTGTTATGAGCCTATGGTCCTCTCTCTCTCTCTCTCTCTCTCACTTCTGCTCTAACCCGGATTACCCTCTTTTTAACTTGCCTCACACATGTTCTCGGTCGCACATTCCAGCACTACTACTTTGCGTCAGAAACGGGACACTCTCTTTTTGTTATTTTTTGGCATTTTTTCTTCTGCTCTTATTTCGATTTTCTATTTGGTCGACAGCTTTCATTTTATTTGTCCTTCTGTTCCTTTAATTTTCCTTTTCATTCTCTTTTACTTTTGTTTTTTGTGTCCATTGGATATACAGTATTTTATTTGTGTCCATTTATTATGTTTGCTATACATAATTTAATCTTTATTTCTAAAAACAAATCCTATCCACATACTGTAATTCATTTAAGGCACACAAGGTAAGTGGACCATGGACAATAATTTGTACTTCTTTCTATGTGTATAAAGGAGACAAAAGACAAAGCTGCCTGTGACAAGTGTCTCCACCAAAGTTGAAAGAGTGGTAGTCGCTATTTTAATCTTCTAATTAATAATAATAATCGGTTTATTTCAAGCCAATGAGGCTGAAAATACATAGACTTAACCTAGATCTTATCCTAAGGGATCAACAGACTGATCCTGGCAGCTAACGAGAGTGCCTACATACACCCTAGGGAGTAGGACGTGGGCAGGAGACTTGGTGGGTCCCCCGAGACGGTCTGTGCAGACCTAGTCTTCACGACCAGGGATAGTTTTTGAGGGAACTTCCCCTGCCGGCGCGTGGGATCGAACCCTTAACACCAGAACGACCGTTCCCATTACAGTGACTAAGCATGCTCGTCCAACGTGTGTGTGTGTGTGTGTGTGTGGTGCGCTTGTTTTGTGTAGTGAAATGCTTAGGAGAAGGAGGTGTTTGTGAGAGCTAGCTAAACCACTCACTGTGTAGGTGAGATATAAACAGAAAGAGTGAGGGAAGCCAGATAAATTTAACAGGAGTTCCAGTAACTCCTTATGACATGCCTATGGGGCCTCCCCTAGGTATTGCCCTGTTCGATTATTGCCTACCATCTCCCCATTACTATAATTATGTGGTTCGCCTCTCTAATCTTGACCCTGCTCATGTGGCGTTTTAGTTAAGCCGGTATCACACAAGTGTTTTTCCCCTCAACATTTATCCTCAACACTGGTCTGGCAGCTTATGAGGTTAACATTTACAATATTTCGGTTGCCTAAATTCATCTACCAACAGTCTAGTTTCCAATACCAGTGCAAAATAGGTCCGAAATGTTGTCAGAAAAATTTTGACCATCGAATGTTGACTATAAAGCTCTCATGTGATACCGGCTTAAAGGGACAAACCCGAGTACAGAAGACCTAGGGGAAGACCACATACCGGTACTTCATGGCCGCAGTATCTCGCTCAAACCTTTTTGGAGTTACTTGGGATGGGATAAGTTCAATATAGTAGGATTACGAAAGGCAACCCCCATGGGTGGTGTGGGAGGGTGAGAGCGGCCATGTGGTAGCACTCATAACTCATCTGTGATTAGTTGATCGATATCTCTTCCATGTCCTTCGTAATCTTGATCTCTTCTTACTCTCTTATACAACGAAAAGGGTGAAAACATAATTTCATACCTGTCTGTTTGTGTCAAAGATAACTGTTAGAACATTTTCTGACTAATTTTGACTATCTTGGGAGAGAAGTATCCTGACCAGGATTCGAACCCACTCACTCCAGGTATATCTGGGAGAGTTGGGCACCGTTAACCACTCGGCCATGAGCTGATACAAGGGAAGCGACCTCAATTCTTATTTAAAGAACCAGTTCATAGTATCGTGGAGGACTATGCCTTCGAACACGTGGTGAGTTTTTAAGACTTCAACCACAACTATTTTACATTATTTTAATACATTAAATATTTTGTACTTAATAGTTTTTGAAATAAATGGTCAGAAATTTTAATTGGTGATGATTTCATACATTATTATACCCCCCTATTGTTCTTCTTCTCACTCGCTCTCGTCCTTCCCTTTCTCTCTTCCATTTCCACCACAATACAATCTCTCTCTCTCTCTCCAGCTGACAGCAGTAATGCCCACTCAAGTCGTGTGGGGTCGAACCAAGGGGCCATTACAAGGGAGTAGAAGTGGCCATCCCACCACAGATTTATAACAGGCACCCCGACCCTCTCACACGTTTTCTTTTCGCTCCAGACAAAAATATAGAACATGTAAAATAATATGGTTGCGTTTCCGTTATGTTTCTACTTTCCGAGCTTTGTTTACCATCTGTAATATAATGATTTTATCCCGAATATTTGTCTATTTTGTATTTCACATCGATTTTGAATATTGAATGATTTTAGATATAGCCTCTATTATTTATCTCTGTTAAACAAAATTGCAGATATCATGTGATCGTCGCTGTCTGTTTGTCTATTTGGTAAACTAGTGGACAGATTTGTATGAAACTATGTCGGTTCCTCAATTATGTACCAAAATAGAAACAATAATTACTTTTTGGTCAAAATTCGCTGACTTCCACTCCCCTCTTCCACACATTAATTCCCGATTCTGCTAGGAAGATGGCTGTGTTATGTTATGTCATTGACCAAAGATATTCGCACAGTCAAAATGAACAAATTGAACCTGCCAGATTTCTACTACCGACTGTGGTGCATGGACCAAAACAACACCAAGCCAAATCAGACCACAGCAAAAAATCCCCCCCCCCCCCTAAAAATAAATAAATAAAAACAAAACAAAATAAATAAAGGCCAAGTAACAAGACATCCCCGGACCAAAATTATCACTCAGCCACTACTGATTAGATTATTCAGACTGTTTGGACCTGCTCACAATATAAGCCACACACCAAATCAGTCATAAAACACATCGGACCCAAATCACACGGCTGTAGTCAGGACAAATTTATATGAGACTTATTTTGGCTTGTATGGATGGTGGAGATGTGTGCTCTACTGAACACACTTGTGTTGTAATGTTGAATTGATGTCGATATGAATTACTGCAAAAAGTAAAAAAAAATAAAAAAAATAAAAAAAAAGTGCTTGCTGTAGATAGATAGATAGATAGATAGACACTTCCATCTTGAGGCTCTGCATTTGTCACCAATCAAACGAACATAAATTGTGATTGTGATCGGGTAGGATCTAGTGGTCATTATACCAAGGATTTACATTAGATCCCCCCTCACTTCCCCCTTTCCATTTTCCCTCTTTTCCTTTGAGTCAGATGTTTCTTTATATCGGGGTCAGATGTTGTTTCTTTATATCGGGGTCAGATGTTGTTTCTTTATATCGGGGTCAGATGTTGTTTCTTTATATCGGGGTCAGATGTTGTTTCTATATATATGAGAAAGCGCATATAGGGAGATCAGATGTCGTTTTTGTTCAGGTACGGTCGCGCTAATAAGTCATGTCCCAGCTGCCATTACGTTTGGCTTGCTCTGTGCTGTATTAATGGCTGTCAGATGTTGAATAGGGTGGGTAAGTGTAGGAACATGTTTGTATATTTCACTCGATATGAAGAAATTATATTGCTGATACCAATTATTGATCAAAACATACTTGGTGCCGAGACATCACTTATTAGCGCGACTGTACATAGAGGATAAGTATTGACAAGGTTGGTTTCGGAGATCTCCTGCTTCCCGACTATGCTGAGACAGGCAACAATGGTCATATGATCTTCGCTAACTTTGCTGAGAGAGAGAGAGAGAGAGAGAGAGAGAGAGAGAGAGAGAGAGGAGGGGGGGGGTGGTAATGGGTATACTGTATATAAAAACTCCGTATGGTAGCAAGCAAGAGAGAGAGAGAGAGAGAGAGAGAGAGAGAGAGAGAGAGAGAGAGAGAGAGAGAGAGAGAGAGAGGAGGGGGGGGGTGGTAATGGGTATACTGTATATAAAAACTCCGTATGGTAGCAAGCAAGAGAGAGAGAGAGAGATAGTTACATCCTGGCCTTGTCCTCGGTTGTCTATATCTCTTCAGATTTACCAACAAATCTCAAGGACTCGATGGGAGGCAAGGTTGCGAAATATCTCGCTCTCGATTAGACTCAGCCCACATATTATCATACATAATTTATTTCCTCTCCCCTTATTTCTTTCGTATGATTTTCATCTTCACCGAAAAGTGTTTTGTTTACATAATGCCTACCCCTCCCCCCCCCTCTCTCTCTCTCTGCTATCCTTTACTCTGTAATGTTTGTTTGTCTTCGTGTATGTCTTTCTGCCTGTCTACCTACCTACTAACCCACTTACCTTCCCGTCCCCTCACCTGTCTATCTACTTACCTACCTACCGACCTTCCAGTCTACTTACCTCCCTACCTACTTACCTCCTTACTTGCCTGTCTGTCTACCTGCCTTCCAGTCTACCTACCTTCCAGTCTAACCTACCTCCCTGCCTACTTAACTATCTACCTTCCTACTTACCATCCTGCCTGCCTGTCTACCTACCTTCCACTCTACCTACCTCCCTACCTACTTAACTATCTACCTTCCTACTTACCATCCTGCCTGCCTGTCTACCTACCTCCCTACCTACTTACCTATCTACCTGCTTGCCTACCTACTTACCTGCATGCCTATCTATCTACCTACCTCCCTGCCTTCCAGTCTACCTACCTCCCTACCTATTTACCAATCTACCTTCCTGCCTGCCTAAATTTCTACTTTCCAATCTACCTACCTCCCTATTTAACTACCTACCTTCCTTCCTACCTGCCTATCTAGCTACCTACCTTCATGCCTCCCTACCTACTGATCTACCTTGTCTTACTACCTACCTACCTTCCTGCTTCCCTATCTACCTACCTACCTTCTTGCCTCCCTACATTTTCAGGGAGCCCACCTCGCTTTTTTTCTCTTTTTCTCCCTCTCTCTTTGGCTTGTATCCATTAGGCCCCATTCAGCCTACTGTTTTAAGACGTTTACCCCCATTCAGGTTTCAATATATTCCTGGCGAGCGGTAGTGAGCCAGCATATATATTTTTTGTTGATAGCAAGCTAAATTTTTACATTTTTCGATAGAAAAATGTCTCCGGCGAAGCCGTATTTCTCCATACAATGCTGGCTCGTTATCACTTGCCAGGAAAAAAATCGACACCTGGATGGGGATAAACGTCTTAAAACAGTTGGCTGAATGGGGCCGCATGGATACAAGCCAGGGAAAGAGAGAAAAGGAGAGAAAGATCAAAACAAAGCCAGTGACCCCCCTTAACCCACCTCTCTCCCTGGCAGCCTACCTACCTACCTACCGAGCCATTATACTTGTCTGTTGGTTCTCTTCTCGGTCTTCCTCTCCCTTCTTACACGCCCCTCACCAATGTTTATTTTTTATTTTTTATTTTTTGGTATTAAATTGTTTATTAATATATTTGTTTTTTAGTTTCCTCGCTAGACCTCTCTCAAACTTAGAAGAACACCCCCTAGACCCCCCTCAAGATAATAGTGTACACACCAGATGATCAGCATATGGGGGTATAGATAATATTTTGACCAAGTGTACATTTTTCGGTAAGAAAATGACCCGGCCGAAGGCCGATTCCTCCTAAATTGTACATTTGTATAGTTACTCTTATAATTACAGGCTCGCTTTCGCTAGCCAGGAAAAAAAATCGACACCTAAATGGCACGATAGGTCTTAAAATTGTCAACGAAATGGAGCTAAATGTGTTAAAATCGCCAAACTGATGGGCCGAATGTCATAACATGTCAAAACTAATGGGGCTGAGCACGAGGGAGAAAGGGGCCCAGAAAACCGACCCATCTCCCCTTAACCGTCTTCTCTACTTTGTCTTCGTTATATTGGACCTCATACATGTCGCCTCATTATATTATTATTGTATATTATGTTTCCCAACTACCTTTGCTTTCGCTAATTAATTTTATGTTGTCACCATTTGTGTCTAATATCTCTCCCCTCTCACATATTATTGGACGGTACCTGGTCATGATTTCCAGCGATTTGTCTAATTTAAGTAGTCACATTTAATCTTATTATAACTAATTCCCCTCTCCTAATTATCTTTAGCTATTTTATTAGTTATTTGTTGGATTTACCTTATCACCTCCTAATTCTTTCTTTCCCACATCTGGCGATATATTTCCTGTTAATCCTATTAGATGCAGGGCGGGCCAATTTGGATCCTCCCTGATTTACTCCATTAGCTTGAATATTATAAGACTTTTCACCTCATTAGTTTGTCGATTATATGATGCTTCAACCTAATAAGGTGTCGATAAGGTGTCTGGACGAGAGATAGCGAGCCTGCAATTTGGGAGAAACCGGCCTTTGGCCGGGAAATTTGTCTACCGAAAAATTTACATATTTAGCTTGAAGGGGGTCTGGGGAACGTTTTTTAGTTTGAAGGGGATTTGGAGAGGTGTGTTTTCCAAGTCTAGGGGTAACTAAATACACATTGTTCGAAAATGGCAAAAACAATTAAAACCCTGAATAATAATTAAACAAAACACCATAATAACCCCCGAGACGCTGCACCAGATAGTGTTAACCCTTTGAGCACCAGCGACGTGTCTTATATTCTACTCTAGCTGTATTTAGACGATATTATTTAGCTTAAGAAGGATCTGTGATAGTTTAATGAGTTGGTTGAGCGATATTTGGACACCTTGTTATTACTAGATGTCCTTCCTAAGCTGAATAAAATCGTCTAACAGTTGCTAGAATATGGTAAAAAAGGACATCTCCTGTTATTGAATGGATTAAACTGAGTACCTCCTATCTCTCCTGCAAACTATTCCCATGCTAGTTCATCGTGGCAATCCCTACGTCTCTCCCTCATTTATACATTATAGTCTCTTGTCTTAATTCCTACTTTCCTATAAACAATTTCGTTGACATTTATCAGTCTAATATGAACTCTTTAATTATATATTGCTTTATGCTTAATTATCTATCTCGTATATTAAGGGGGTAGCGTTTGATTTTTGGTCTATGTATTTATTAATTTATATATTTTTTTAGTTTCCTCGGTAGACCTCCTCCATCAAGCTTAAAATAGCACCTCGTAGACCCCCTTTCAAGATATTTTTGTACATTTTTCGTTAGAAAAATTTCCCGGCCGAATCATTCCCCGTTCTCTGTGATATATTATGATCACCCCTCTACTACTCTCATCTTCCTTCCATCTTATTAATTTTCTTCCGATCCTATGCTTTTCTGTTATTGTTATCCTTACACAATCTAGCTTCTCTTGTTTCGCTTCCCTATTACCTATCCCCTGTTATCTCTCTTCTATTTTCCTCCTCATGCTAGTCTCATTATTATATCCTAGTTTCATCATCTTCACATTATTATTCTTTTCTTCAAACTAGCTACCCATTCCTCCTCCTCGTTTACCTCAATAATTACATGCCTACATTTATCATTTCACACACCCTTCTTTATCTATCAACTCTCTATGCTGTTATCATCTTACATGTTGTCTTTTCACTAGCTACCCTCTCCTCTCTCAGTTTTCCTTTATTAATTCCTTCCCTACATCCTTTATTTCATATAGCCTTCTTTGCTTAGCATCTCTCAATTTTCTTACCACCATTCTTTCATCTCTCTCCTTGTTTTGTTTTTTTCGTTTTCTTCTTCTCACAAGCTACCCTCTCCTCACTCCGCTTTCCATAAATTGACCACTTGCGAGTTTCGTTCTATAAGGAAGTTGGAGTTGTAGATATCGATATTTAGCAGAATTACCTGTTAAAATACTGTTGTAGTACATTTATATATACATAAAACCCAATTCAACATACTTTTTATCCACTAGAAACCTACATTATTATTGTATTTCTGTTTAACCCTTCCAGCCCGGGTGTCATTTTAAAATGACACCACGAAAGAAGGGCAGGTGCCCGGGTATCCTTTTAAAATCCCTGTGCTTGAAAGCGTGCTTCAAAATTCGCGCGGCAAAATTTTGCATCCCAGGGGCGACCGCAGCGCCACCAAGCCTCAACTACTAGCGTTATCAGTTCGTACGTGGCCGCCATAGCGAGTTATACTGAAAAAATTATTTCCGACGTGTCCGATTCGCTGCAACCTCCCACGGGCCCCACTGCTACCCCGCTCGCAACTTCGACGCCTGTTGCAACCGAGAAGAAAGCTCAACGAAAGAAAGTCAAGCGTTTCTTGAGTGATAGCGCTATACAGCGAGAACTTTTTGATAGTGAAGAGAGCAGTGGCAAAAGCTTGGTGGACAAAGAACAATTGATAAGTGCAAGTGAAGATGACGATTTCGTTGGCTTTGGAGACGACGATAATATGGATTTATTTGAGGGGGGAGACAGTAGTGATGATCCTGATGTGGAAGTGTTTCAGAAAGGTGCCATTGAACTTCCAAGTGTGCTAGAACCTAGGCCTACCCCCTCGCCATCCTTGCTATGTCAGCCTAGGCCTAGCCCTAGTAGCCCAGGACCTTCCCCTTTGCCTGCCCGTACGCCCTTGAAAGTGGGCAAATATTTTTATAAACAATCGTTGGTGAAAAGTGCAGCTAAAAAAGCACGCAGGGCAGCCGCAGAAAAGGATAGGGAAGCTGAAGACAGTGATAGTGACGCCGACCCTGGTCTAGCAACCACCCGCATTCCATTGTCCCGACGCCTTGACCCGGGACGCCGCGTGGGTCACCCACAGCCCTCGGCTTCATCTCTCCTTCAGGATGACCAAAGGGCCTCTTCAAGTGGTATTAGTAGTGTGCCACAGCCCTCAACACACCGCAGAGCATTATTTGCTGCGGAGAAGCCCTCGGCTCGCCGCAAAAGGAGCCCAACTCCCGAGGCCGAGGCTCCCATTGTTGAAGCTCCCGCAGCCTCCCGCGCCCCACACCGCCGACGCCCGGTCACTTCTTCACCCGAATTGTTTCCTGAAGAGGATGCTGATGACCCCAACATTGCCCCAGATGATCTGACGTCACCTGAGGAGGAAGAGGAAGAGGAACAAGAACAGGAAGAGGAAGAGGAAGTCCCGAAAAGACGAGCGAGAGGGCGAGGTCGTGGACGTGGTCAGTTTGCCGACGCTGCTGCCCCTGGGCGTGGGCGTGGACATGCAGCGCGTCCACGTGGCCAAGGGCGTGTGCCAGGGCGTCCAGGGCATGTGCCTGCTGCACCTGCACGTGCTCGAGCATCAGCATCCGACCTGTTTGTGTGGACAGATGGGGCTGATTTTGAGCCAGATTGACCTGCCTTTGACGAGGTACAGATGGGTTCCGGGGTGTCACCAACATTTCCCTGTAGCCCAGCTGCTACCCCCAGTGAAATTTTCTGTGTCTTCTATGACAATGAAGTCATGGAATACCTCGTCGAGGAGACCAACAACCATCATGAGATCTGTGCCAACTTTCTTGGGAGGAAGACCAGTGCCAAGATGGTGGCATGGAGAGCTGTCACTGTGGCAGAACTACTGTATATGTGTTCTTGGCACTCACAATGCTGATGACACATATCAGGAAGCACGCTCTTGCAGACTACTGGATCACTGGCGACATCATAACGACTCCAGCATTTGGCAAGTACATGTCCAGGGACAGGTACTTCGACATCCTCTCCTATCTCCACCTGACAAACAACATGGCAGTCCACCTTCCCGACTCATTATGGAAGATCAGGAAACTGTATGACATGATACGTCATCGGTTCACCACCTACCTGATTCCTTTCCAGAAGATGTGCCTCGACGAGTCTCTGGTCCTGTTCTGTGGTAGGCTGCACTTCCGATAGTATATCCCGTCCAAGAGACACCGCTTCGGCATCAAGCTCTTCGTCCTCTGCGACTGTTTGACGGGGTATGTGCTGGACTTTGCGGGGTACAGCGGCAAGGGTGGAGAAATTGTGACTGACCCCCTCATTGGTTTTGGTGGCGCTGTAGTGAAGAAGATGATGGAGAGGCACTTCAATCAAAACCACATCCTCTACACAGATAATTACTACACGTCGCCTATTCTGACCAAGTACCTCCATGACCGCAACTGTCGGCACAGTCAAGGCCAAGAGGAAGGGCATGCCAGGCTACCCAACCAAGACGAAGAAGGCAGACATCTTCCACAAGAAGAGTGGCCCCATCCTCTCCATCCACTGGCATGACCAGCAGAAGGTCAACCTCCTCACCACATGCCACAAGGCCGAGATGGTCGCCACAGGGAAGGTGGACCGAAGAACCAAGAACCCCGTCCAGAAACCAGCTGCTGTCCTGGATTACAACCTCAACATGCGCCTTGTTGACAAGTCCGACATGCAGATGGGCTTCATCGACTGCCTGCGAACATCTTGCAGGTGGTACAAGAAGTTTATCCTGCATACGGTAGATATGTCGGTCCTCAATGCTTACAACATCTACCGTCTGAGGACTCCAGGAGCCAAGAAGTACAAGTCCCTGCGGAAGTTCCACAAACAGGTGATACTTGAGCTCCTGGCTAAACATGAGGGTACACCAGGGAGGCCACTACAAGAACCAGACCAGCTGGACAGAACGGGGTGTGCTGAATTTTTCAGGAAGCACCAGCTCAATGCCCTTCCTTTCAAAGCACCAGGTAGTAACAGCAGAATCCAGAAGAGGTGCCATGTGTGCAGCCACACAACAAGAAGACCCCGCAAAGTGACAAAAAACACTTGGGAATGCCTCGAGTGTCAAGTTGGACTGTGTGCTGGCACCTGCTTTAATGACTTCCACACTCTAATAAACTTTTGAAGTGGAAGTGACAACAGTGAAAGTGACACTCAAATGTAGGCTAAGAATAATAATATAACTAAGTATAAGTGAAAAGGACACATCTAAGTAATAATAAGTGCCTTCAATAACAATATGAACAAGTGAAAGTGACACTAAAATATATATTTCTAACAATAAATAAGTGAAAATGACACTCAATAAGCCTAGGCCAGTCAAAGTGACAGTATAATAACAATAAAACTAAGTATAAGTGAAAGAGACACACACAAGTAATAATAAGTGCCTTCATAACAATATGAACAAGTGACAGTGACACTATATATTATTAGCTTACCTAACAATACATAAAAGGGAAAATGACACTATCAATTATCAAAGTCCAGTGAAAGTGACACTATAATCATAATAATAATAATAATAAAACGAAGTAATAAGTGACAGAGACACAAATAAGTTCATGTAAATAACTTTATTGAGTGAAAATACATAATAACTATAATAAATGCCATAATAACCAATAAAACACTATCAAATCGCTTCCCGGCATAATTGCGGGTGGAGCGACGAGTGCAACTGGGCGTCGTAGCCGGGGCCGCGGTTGAGTGTTCGGACGCGCCGAGGTAAATACGCGGCAAATGTTACCTCCACTTCCATCACCATCACTCCGGAACCAGTTGAGCTAGAGAGCTCTACTCAACGCCATTTTACGCAACAAGGTAAGGCGCCCATTTCTATATATGTTTGATTAATGTAGGTAATATATTAAGCGAGATTAGCCTTAGTTTACTTTTGTTGATATTCGGCCAGATCGCCCGGATACGAGCTCCGTCCTTTGGAGAGCCGGCCCGGGCCAGGAGGGTTAATATCGATGTTTATGGCTCCAGCTTCCTCATAGAACGAAACTCGGAGGTCGGCAATTGATTACTTCCCCACATCTTCATTTCACATACCCTTCTTTGTCTACCATCTCTATATTTTCTTACCATCATCCTCTCATCTCTCCCCTTTGTTTTATTTTCACTAGCTACCCTCTCCTCTTTCGGTTTCCCTTCATCACCATTACTACACCTGTCTCTCGTCTGCCACGTCTCTCATATATCTCCTATATTCATACCATCATTCTTTCCTAGTTTTCTTTTTAACCAGCTACCTTCTCCTCTCTCGGTTTTCCTTTATCACATCTTTCACTTCACATATCTTTCTTTGTTTATCATCTCTCTATTTTCTAACCATCATTCTCTCACTTCTCCCTTGTTTTCCTATCACTAGCTACCCTCTCCTTTTATCAGTTTTCCTTAATTAATATCTTGCCTTCACCTTTCATTTCCTATCTCCTCCACTACATATCATCTCTCTATTGGCTTAGCATCATTCTCTCATCTCTTTATTGGCTTAGCATCATTCTCTCATCTCTCACTTTGTTTTCTTTACACTAGCTACCCCTCTCCTCTCTGTTTTCTTTTATTAATTCCTTGCCTTCGTCTCTCATTTAAAATCTCCATCTCTCTTATTTTACCATCCTCTTCTCATATCTCACCCTTTTCTTTTTATTAGCTACTCTTCTCCTCTCTCAGTTTTCTTTTATAAATTATTTCCCTACATCTCTTATTTCGCATCTCCTCCTTCTCTAGCTATCATCTTTCAATTTCCTTAGCATCATTCCTAGTTTTCTGTTCACTAGCTATCCTCTCCTCTCTCCGTTTTTCTTTATTTATGTCTTGCCTACCTCTTTCTCTATCTATCATCTCTCTATTCTCTTATCATCACTAGAAGCCTAATTCTGCGTATCTCAACATTTTTGTTTTCGGTTAGGCTATCACCCCTGATAACCTATTTCTGCGTATTTCAGCATATTTGTTTTCGGTTGAAGTGATTGAAGTGTTTTTAAAGTGAGTGAAGTGTTTTAAAGTGAGTGAAGTGTTTTTTAAGTGAGTGAAGTGATCTGAAGAAAGTGACTGTCACCATGCCTCGCGCTTGTGCGAACTGCGCTGGTAGGTTTGGTGAGTCCATGTTTGCTACTGTCGATCTTCAAGTCTGCCGGCTCTGCCAGCAACAAGAGAATTTTACAGTGAAATTAGATGAAGCCTACAACAAGATCAAGGTCCTCACCATGAAGCTGGAATCACTCCAAGAGTTTGTAACACTCAACGTTGGAGTACCACAAACATCAATTGGCACCGCAACTCCAGCAGCCACCAACGCCCCAACGTCAACTGCCAACAATTCAACGCCTACAGTAGCCACTTCAGCTGATGTTTCCGATACTCAAGATACAAATAGTGACTCTCTTCCCCCTCAAGACAACTTCCGTGTCGTGAGGAACAACGTTTGCCCCAAGACCAGGACACACATACCGATTATCGAGTGTCAAAACCGTTTCCAGATACTCACAGACTTAGATGACGAAGAGGAAATAGAAGAAGTCCGGCTCGTGGGAGACTCGATGATACGTGGTCAGCTCACAGAGTTTTGCACCAGGGCACCTAAGACCAGGAAGCGTTTTTGTATCCCTGGTGGTGGTGTGGACGACGTAGTTGCAGCAGTTGACGAAGTATCAAAGCTGGCCCCTGCTAATACAATGTACGTCATCCACGTTGGATCCAACGATGTACAGCGAACCCGGTCGGAAGATTTGCTTTTAAAGTACCAGCAGCTGATCAAGTCGTTTAAGGAGAAGTCATCAAGGATCATCGTCTCAGGAATCGTCCCCCGGCTCGGTGTAGAGAGCCGATTTTACCACATAGCCACCAGCACAAATCGTTGTCTAGCAAACCTCTGCAGGAAGGAGAACGTGGGATTCGTCGACACCTGGGACAATTTCTACTACGATGACTATTTGTTTTCGGACGATGGAGTTCATCTGAACCAGGTGGGAGCAGCACGTTTTGGGCGTCTTCTCAACGATGCGGTGAAGGATTTTCGGAGAAGAAATCGACTCAGCACAGGACAACCAGGAAGGAGGACCGAAGACAGCGAGGACGGCAACCTACAAAGGAATTAAATACTAATCCGTCAAGAACCGCGAATTTGGATAAAGCCCCACCAACACGACCCAAATTCAAAACCGCCAGGGATAACGACCGAGGACCGAGGACAGCCATGAATGTAAATGTAGATCCGACCAGAACCAAAAATTCGATGAAAGAACGTTCTGTGAGTTCTAAAACCGCAACTTTAAAGGTTTTCTATGCAAACGCTCGTAGCATACGCAATAAATTTTCAGATTTAGAGGACTAGTGTTTACAGAAAATTATGATGTGATTGGCATAACAGAATCTTGGCTCAATACAGAAGATAGAGACTTTTTAGCAGAGTATTCACTTCCCGGTTATGTAATGTTTGAGAACAGCCGAATAAATAAAAATGGAGGTGGCGTTTTATTTTATATCAAAGAAAGTCTTAACCCGACCCTCGTGTCAAAACCTCAAATTGTGAACGTCGACACATCTTTTGTGCTAATAAAGAATAATAAAGGTACAAAAATAATACTTGCGTTAATATACAGACCTCCAGCTCAATCAGTGCAAACTGACCGAGAAATTTACGAACAAATTGCAGATGTAAGTAACTCACAAGATACCGTAATTTTTGGCGACTTTAATTTACCTGTGACCAAGTGGGGCGATACTCTTACTTCACACTCCGGACATGACTTGTATATGAACTTGCAAGAGAGTTCGTTTTATCAATTTGTTCGAACGCCGACCCGTGGTAATAATGTTCTTCACATTGTACTTGCAACAAAAGAAGAATTGATAGAGAATTTGAATGTTGGTGATGAATTCAGTAACAGCGACCATCGTACGATAACTTTCACTTTAAACTTTACTAGTAACGAACCAAATAGTGGCATCGAAAAAGTCCCTAATTTCAAGAAAGCAAACTTCCATAAACTTAGAGCTATGTTTAAAGAAACTGACTGGAGCTTTTTAATTAACAATAACGACATAAATACATCTTGGAAGTTATTCGAAACCACTTACCTAAAAGCAGTGCAAGACTGCATACCATCGAAAATACGGCGTCCAGGCCATAATAATAAGCCCAAATGGTGGAATAAAGATATTTCAAACTGCCTGCTTGCTAAAAAATTTGCTATTGATAGATTAAAATCCTCACAAAATGACGAAGAACGGGTGAAATTTGTAGAGCTACGACGCAAAGCCAAAAAGCTAATTAAGCAAAGTAAAAAGACCTTAGAGTTACATATTGCGAATCAAAGTAAAACAAACCCGAAAGAATTCTATAGTTATATCAGAAAGAAAATGTAGTTACTTCAACTGTTGGACCGTTAGTCGATGAAAATGGAGAATACACCAAAGACGAAGTACAAATGAGTAATGCCCTCAATACCTTCTTTGCATCAGTTTTTACAACAGAAGACCTCAGTGATATCCCTACACCATCGCCGATTCAGATTGATAATTCAGATGTTCTAAGCAATATCACCGTTACAGAGAGAGAAGTATTGAATTGTTTAGATAAACTCAAGGTAAATAAAACGCCAGGACCTGATACAATCTCGCCTAGAGTTCTAAAGGAAGCTAAGGATGAGCTCTCCAAACCACTGACATTACTATTCAATAAATCCTTGCAGTCTGGAACTATGCCTGATCAGTGGAAGCTAGCCAACGTAACACCGATATTCAAAAAAGGCAGGAAATCCCTACCCAGTAACTATCGTCCAATTAGCTTAACCTCAGTTGTATGTAAAATGCTAGAAACGGTCATACGAGACAGACTCGTAAATCACTTAGAGGAAAATAACATACTTAAAGATACTCAACACGGCTTTTCGTAAAAAACGTTCCTGTTTAACAAACCTCTTAGACTTCTTCCACGATATCCTCAACCTCTACGATGAGAGTAAAGCTGTAGATATTATATACCTTGATTTTCAAAAGGCCTTTGACAAAGTTCCCCACAAACGTTTACTGCTAAAACTAAAAGCGCATGGAATACAAGACGGTGTGTTGAAATGGATAGAAAATTGGCTCAGCAACAGAAAGCAAAGGGTAGTCATAAACGGTAAGGCATCTAAATGGACCAATGTAAGTAGCGGGGTACCCCAGGGATCGGTACTATGACCAATTCTCTTTCTAATTTACATCAACGACATAGATGAGGGTCTCACCTGTACAATCTCAAAATTTGCTGACGATACAAAAATTGCAAATAGCGTACTCTCAAAAGAACAAGTTGACGATATGCAACACAATCTAGATAAATTGTCATGTTGGGCCCAAATTTGGCAAATGAGTTTCAATGCGGATAAATGTAAAGTACTACATGTCGGATACCTAAATGAGAAAGCAAACTATTCGATGAATGGCACTCAGCTTAAGAATGTAAACAGAGAAACCGATCTGGGAGTAACAATATCGAGTAACCTAAAACCGAGTCAACAATGTTCAGAAGTTGTTAAGAAGGCAAACAAAATAATTGGCTTTATAGGCAGGTCATTTGAGCATAAATCCAAAGAAGTTATCCTAACCCTTTACAATTCCTTAGTCAGCCCTCTTCTGGAATACTGCGTTCAATCCTGGTGCCCTTATTACCAAAAAGATATAAACAAGCTAGAACGAGTTCAACGTAGAGTTACCAAAATGATACCTAGCCTAAAGAACAAACCATATGAAGAGTGTCTTAGAGAATTAAATCTATTTCCTTTAACCCAGCGCAGATTAAGAGGTGACTTAATTCAAGTGTTCAAAATCATCAAAGGCATCGACAATATGAACTGTAGTAAGTACTTCACTATCGACCAATCTAATTACACGCAGGGAAACGGTTGCAAAATTATTGGTAAGTCTTTTAACTCGCACGAATCTAAGAATTTCTTCTTCAATCGAGTTGTCAACTTGTGGAATGGGCTTCCCCGAAACGTTATAGACTGCATCACCGTTGATTCATTTAAACTCCGCCTAGACAAATATCTCTCATCAAACCCGCGACTGACTGCGTTTGTAAATGAATAACTTTATCATCCCTCAGTTACTAACCCATCTGTCCTCTACTAACTTCCTAATCCTGCCACGGACATTAGTTCCAGGGCAGTAGTTCCCTTTCCAATGTTCCCTTACCCACTCTAAACCACTGTTTGGACACTTGATCCTCAGTGTTTTGGAGGACAAGCAACCTAGAAGGGTCACTAGACCTGTTGTTGCTTGATTTCCTTTGTACTCCTTTGTACCCTTTGTACTCCTTTGACTACACAGAAAAGAGGATAGAGGAGAAGAGAGGAAAGGAGGGCAAAGGGGAAGGAGAGAGAGAGAGAGGGGTGTGTGCGTGCGTGCGTGCGTGCCTGTGTGTGTGTGTGACCCTGAAGAAAAAAAACAATGCTGTAAAAATATGCCGGTGAAAAGTTGGAATGCAGTTTTTAATACTAGTTTACTGGCATACTTTTCTCTCCCTCATCCCCCACCCTCCCGGCCTTTCTCCTGGCAAAGTTTTCATATATGTGTTATAATTAGATGCCTCCAATTTTGCTTTATTCTTCGTATGTGCAGACATTTTCATTTAGCTTAGGAAGGACTTCTAAAGTGTATTTGTCTAGTTAATGTTGCTGGCCTTAAACCCTGTAGTACCAGTCTGTTTATATATCTATTTACACACACACACACACCACCCCATGATATGTTTATAATTTATATATATATCTATATATTATCTATAGATATATAATAATCTATTTATTTTTATTTTTTTTACCTGGCAAATGTGCACTTGCTCATTTAGGACTAAAGAACTCTACTTTGAGCTGATTTGCTAATAATTATATATTTACTGTATAATGATTTTATCCCTCTCCCACATATGACGCGATTTTGAGCCTATTAGGGATACTTTAAAACCTTGTTACCATCAGTTTTTTAGAGAAACCTTTAGTTTAGTTACTTCAACCTCTGCAGTTGTCTGAGTTAGCTGTGGGCAGGAAACTAATTTTGGAGAGGTAATTATAAGAGTGAGAGAACTCTATTTCTTATTGCTAATCTGGCAACCTCTGCGTCATAAATGCGTGAAAGTTTTATTATTATTATATATTCTTTTTATGTATTTGTTTGTGCAAGCAAAATATGTAAAGATGTTGTTCGGACACAGCATCATCAGCCAATCAGCCCTTAGTACAAGCCCAAAGTAAATTTTAGCCAGGTACATAGACAAAAGTATATATAAATATATAAATAAATACATAAATAAAATAATAAACATATATACTGCTATAACAGGGTTGAACACTATATGGTCCAAGGGCTTGTGGGTTAGTATGGGGTTTAACATGAGGGAGAAGGGTTTCCAGAAAGAAAAAAAATCCCCTCAATTCTCCCTACCAGTAAATGCCTACAGTGGCCGATAGAGGCGCTGAACGCAAGGTTTACCGCGGTACATTGTGGGAAATGGGCGACATCGCGGAGCTATCCACCCTCCCTCTCCTTCAACAATTCTATAATATATGCAGTTAGTCGAAATTTCTGTAGCTGACACATACTTTGGTCTATGCATACTTTTGATTTATATATTTTAAAATCACCCATATTCATAAATAACGTATTTACAATAAAAAGTCAGCAGGTATTTCCCGCCATGTTGTACGATAATTAATCAGCTTATAATTATGTTTGTAGTCATTATCAGCTGCATATGGACTTTCCCTTTATTACTATACTATATAAGCACTTAGTGTAGTCGTATACTGCATAATAAAAACATGTAGAATCACACAAAAATTGAGATAAACTGTGCATATCCTACGTGTTGGGTATAGTGATGTCTACGGTCTGGCGCTAGTTCAGAAGCGTCCACCAGAGGTCTCAAGGAATTGTTGGTAGGGAGAATTCTCCACCTCCCTATACTTTCTATGGCATCTCAATTTTCCCCTCTCTCCAATTTATCTATTGTTATTTGTTATTCAATTAATCTTTATATTTCACATTCTCTCTCTCTCTCGGTATTTCATCCCGTTTTTTTTTTCTTGTTTCTTGTTTCTTATCTCTGTTCATCATATATTATTTGTCTCCTCTTGTATTTTAGTACTTTCTCTGGCATGGATATTTATTATTAGCGTTTATTTAGCGTTAATTAAGCGTATATTTCAATGTATCTAATTTAAATGGCCGATACATTGATGGTGACTTTAGTTTATGTTGCTGTTTCTGCTGCTCTCTCTCTCTCTCTCTCTCTCTCTCTCTCTCTCTCTCTCTCTCTCTCTCTACTCTAGAATTAAGTCCTGACCATCTCGTTTAGATCGTAAGGTCTGTGTGGCCAGTGTATCTATGTAAATCTATGTATATCAATATCTCTCTCTCTCTCTCTCTCTCTCCAAACAGTCCCGGAGTGTTGTTGTCAGTGTTACCGTGTAGTTGATGGGCTGTCCATTTTGGGCTTAAGGTGTGAAGCCCGGGACAGGTAAAGTTAGCAAACACTAGGGCTGGGTGTGTGTGTGTGAGAGAGAGAGAGAGAGTACAAAGTACAAAGGAAATCAAGCAACAACAGATCTAGTGACCCTTCTAGGCTGCTTGTCCTCCAAAACACTGAGGATCAAGTGTCCAAACAGTGGTTTAGAGTGGGTAAGGGAACATTGGAAAGGGAACTACTGCCCTGCCACTAACGTGGCAGGACTAGGAAGTTAGTAGGGGACATATGGGTTAGTAACTGAGGGGAGGATAAAGTTATTCATTTACAAACGCAGTCAGTGGCGGGTTTGATGCGAGATATTTGTCTAGGCGGAATTTAAATGAATCAACGGTGCTGCAGTCTATAACGTCTCGGGGAAGCCCATTCCACAAGTGGGACAACTCGATTGAAGAAGAAATTCTTAGATTCGTGCGAGTTAAAAGATTTACCAATAATTTTGCAACCGTTTCCCCGCGTGTAATTAGATTGGTCGATAGTGAAGTACTTACTACAGTTCATATTGTCGATGCCTTTGATGATTTTGAACACTTGAATTAAGTCGCCTCTTAATCTGCACTGGGTTAAAGGAAATAGATTTAATTCTCTAAGACGCTCTTCGTATGGTTTGTTCTTTAGGCTAGGTATCATTTTGGTAACTCTACGTTGATCTCGTTCTAGCTTGTTTAAATCTATTAGGAAATAAGGGCACCAGGATTGAACGCAGTATTCCAGAAGAGGGCGGACTAAGGAATTGTAAAGGGTTAGGATAACTTCTTTGGATTTGGAGAGAGAGAGAGAGAGAGAGAGAGAGAGAGAGAGAGAGCGAGAGCGAGAGCGAGAGTGAGTGAGTTAGAGTGAGGTGTGTGTGTGTGTGTGTGTGTGTGTGTGTGTGTGAGAGAGAGAGAGAGAGAGAGAAAGTGAGCGAGAGTGAGTGTGAGAGGTGTATGTGTGGGTGTGTGTGAGAGAGAGAGAGAGAGAGAGAGTTGAACTACAAGGTTAATTTTATCATCGTTATGTAAAGAGTAGGAAGGAGTTATTTTTATCTGTGAATTATTGAAAAGTCTGGTCGTTCTTTTATAATTTGAATGTTATAAGTTTAATTATCATGAAATATGAAATGTTAAAATGCGAGAGTTTTGTATAATCTGTATGTTTCCAAGGTTTGAGTATTTTTATAATATACATGTTTCCAATATAATAATAAAACAATAACATTAATAACAATAACAATAATGATAACAGTAATCATAATAACACTACTAATAAAATCAATAATACTAATAATCATAATTCCAATACTACAACTAATAATAATAACAAATAATTCTCCCTCTACTCTCAGACACCAAGATGATGTTGAGAAATGCAGGACTAATTTAACCATCTGAGGCCCGGAAATGTTAGGATTTATGAAGGGTGGAGAGCGTAGAGTTTATGCAAAAGGTAAATAATAATACGTAGTGGGAACATAAAACAACAGGTAATATATCAACATATACATATATATATATATATATATTATTCTATTAAGCTTAGAAAGGATCTGTGGGAGTTAGCAGGTTTGTTGAGATAGATATTACCCCTTTAATTGCTAGAGGTCCTTCCTAAGCTGTATAAAGTCGTCTAATGTTAGCAAGAAACAAAGTAGGCACCATGTTACCCAAAGCAAACAAAAAGAGAACAAAGGATAAAGATGCATGCTCAAGACAAACAAGATATATGTAAATGATGCTCGTGGAAGGACGTTGATTTGAATATGAAGAAAGATAAACAGGATATAAAGGCTAAGAATATCAAAACAAATAAGAGATAAGCTAACAACTAGTGCAAGCGCAAATGGTCAATATTTGAACAAGGGAACAAAGGGGAAGAGGAGGAAGTGAAATGTTTGAAGAGAAACAGATGAATAGTGAAAAGGCTAGTGTGGATTTGAGAGAGAGAGAGAGAGAGAGAGAGAGAGTGATAGGTGGATGTAATACCTAAAAGAATTAAATGTTAATGATAGGTGGATGTAATACCTAAAAGAATTAAATGTTAATGATAGGTGGATGTAATACCTAAAAGAATTAAATGTTAATGATAGGTGGATGTAATACCTAAAAGAATTAAATGTTAATGATAGGTGGATGTAATACCTAAAACAATTAAATGCATAGCTGTAAAGAGAGGAAAATACATGATTTATGCTACCAGTATTATTTAAGTTCTTAAATATGGATAATAAATAATTTAACAATACACAATTAGATAAACAAACATAATTTCTGCATCATCACATGAAAATAATGTGAGAGAGAGAGAGAGAGAGAGAGAGAGAGAGAGAGAGAGATGATATAAGGTAAACTAATATAAACGCTAATACGAATACAAGAGAAGGAAGAACAGTAGCAAAACATTAATATTAATCCAAGGAAGAAAATTAAAACTGAACAATTAAAGATGTAAAGGAAGTGTAAAGAAGAACATGAGCGAGCGATTATATATATATATATATATATATATATATATACACTGATTATATAGTATATATATATACCGGTATATATATATATATTTTTTTTTTAATCTCGAAATCTAACATGTAGGTGGCAGCATAGTACAAGAAAACAAGTAAATTTTTGAATGGGCAAGGGGAATAGAAGGGAAGAGAAATACGCAGAGCTCATTGCGTTTCACTATATATTGCTTACCGTCTTCTTTGTATCATTAGAAGGTGTACAGTTACTTCCAAATGTTCGTTGACTCCCATGTTTTTCTTTTTGTAAATATAACTCTCTGGATTGTTTTTCGGATGGAACTTGCTTTTTAAAAAAAACAGTACATATTATTTTGTAATTTATGTACACAAAATTATATTCCTATTCAGAGTTATACTTCTATAATATGAAACCAATGAGGTCCACAAATGTTTATGAGTGACTGTACACGTATTCCTGACCACGACTGTACGGTAGCGCTAATAAGTCATGTTACGTTTGGCTCGCTCTGTGCTGTATTACTGTCTGCCAGATGTTGAGTAAGGTGCGGGTAAGTGTAGGCACATGTTTGTATATTTCACTCGATATGAAGAAATCATGTTTAGATATTGCTGATACCAATTTAATTATTGATCAAAATATACTTGATACCGAGACATGACTAATTTGTCCGACTTTACCCGACCAAGACTACAATGTCCAGAGGTAGAGAAGAAAAACCAGCTAGAAATACAATATCCACAAGCTAACTGACTGAATAATGCAACACGCCGGGAATGCTATGTCCCATCCACGATCACAAGCACAGAGAACACACCAGAGAGAACCCAGGCAAAAAGTAAACACCAGAGACAACACTGAGGAAAGAGAACACGGGGGAAATAGAACACACTCACGGAACATGGAGGAAAGAGAACACATGGTAAATAGAACACACACACACACAAACATAGAGGAAAGAGAGCACATGGTAAATAGAACACACACACACACACACACACAGAAAATGGAGGAAAGAGAACACGGGGTAAATAGAACACACACACAGAAAATGGAGGAAAGAGAACACGGGGGAAATAGAACACACACACAGAAAATGGAGGAAAGAGAACACGGGGGAAATAGAACACACACACAGAACATAGAGGAAAGAGAACACGGGATAAATAAAACACACACACACACAACAAAGAGGAAAGAGAACACGGGATAAATAAAACACACACACACAACAAAGAGGAAAGAGAACACAGGATAAATAAAACACACACACACAACAAAGAGGAAAGAGAACACGGGATAAATAAAACACACACACACAGAACATAGAGGAAAGAGAACACGGGATAAATAAAACACACACACACACAACAAAGACGAAAGAGAACACGGGATAAATAAAACACACACACACAACATGGAGAAAAGAGCACACGTGATATATATATATAACACACAGAACACAAAGCAAAGAGTAAACAGCAGCTACAAAACACTGAAGAACGACAAAACTAGGGAATACAACACACAGAGAGAACACAAAGCAAAGAGCACACAGCAGAGATAACGCAGAAACAGGAGAACACATGGGAAATACAACATACACAGAGAACACATGGGAACTAGAACATATCCATAGAACACGGAGGAAATAGAACACACACAGAACACAAACCGCAGAGAACACAAGGAAAAAGAGAACACAAGAAGAGAACACAAGGGAAAGAGAACACAACACCAACCTGTCGACATACAATATAAACGAGAGAAAGAGCATTGATAACATAAGGGAAAGAAAACACAAGCAGAGAGAACACACAAAACACAACAAAGGTAACAACACAAAGCAGACACCAAGTAGTACGCAGAACACTAAGAACTCAATGGATGGAGAACACAAGTAAAACACACAAAACGGGAACACAGCCAAGCCGAGAAAGCAACACAAGGCAACCACAAAATAGACAAACAGAGAAACAGAGTATTTAAAACACAATAGAGACCAAAATACAACACAGAGAACAAGCAAGAACACAGAGCACAGAGAACACAGAAAACACAACAAAGCCAAGAGAGCAACGCAAACCAACCTCCCTCCCGATCCACAACAACACACAGTAGACGAGCGGTGGAAATAGAATGCATGGAAGGTAAATTTCTGGCACGGGGAAGACAGACAGACATACAGACAGGCCGACCTAGAGACCCTATAGTAACAGAGATCGGCCAACCTTCCGCCATATTGAGGCCACTGGTGTCACTACCCTCTCTTTACACGTGAATATTTGCCAGGTCCATAACAAACATTCGGGATCATTGGCAGATGATAATATATAATAATTTGGTCCATGGATTGATCTTTTACAGGATCAACAATATCATATAACACTATTGATCCCTAGCACGAGCAGAGACAGACAGACAAACAGGTTTTGAGTTCCAGCATTAACGCCTTCAGTACCGTTAACTCTAGTAAACATTTTCGTCTAGCTATATTTCCACGATTTTATGAAACTTAGGCAGAATTTGTGGTAGTTAAAAGAGTTAATTGAGATACTTTGAAGCCATAACAATACTTGAAGCCTCTCCTAAACATAATACAAATCGTCTAATAGTAGCTAGAATAAAATTAAACAGACGTCGCCGATACAGAAATGGTTAAGATAGATCGCCACCATTGTTCCTGTTTATATGTGTGTGCCGTAATTATAGAACATGGGGTTAATAATATACTGTATTTCTGATCATGGAGAGTTCAGATCCAAAGACCAATCTATATATTATGCCTGTACCAGTATTGACCGAATGTATTATTATGGGTATGGGCGTATGGCAGTGCCTTTTGTCTCCTTCATATACAGTATATATATATATATATATATATATATATATATATATATATATATATATATATATATATATATATATATAGAGAGAGAGAGAGAGAGAGAGAGAGAGAGAGATAGGCTAATAAACCCTGTGACACCAATATGGAGGAGGTTGGCCGATCTCTGTGTCCACCAGGGTCTCTAGCCAGGTCGATCGAGAGACAGGGAGAGAGAGATAGAGAGACAGGCAGGCGGACAGACGGGAACACAGAAAGTCAGGAGGACAATGGTGGAGGAGAGGGACGGGGAAGGAGGAGGGAGGAGAGGGGAGGAGAGGGAAGGAGTGCAGAGGAGGAGGCACAGGTGGGATGGTAGAGAGAGTGCGAGGGGGGGAGGTGATGGCAGAGAGAAGGAGGTGGGTTGGATGGTGAGGGAAGGGAGGGGAGGGGAGGGAGGTACAGGTGGGAGAGTGAGGGGGGGAGGGGGGAGACAGAAGGAGGTAGGAGGGATGGTGAGGAAGGAGGGGAGGGAGGCACAGGTGGGAGCGATGGGAGACAGAAGGAGGTGGGAGGGATGGTGAGGGAGGAGGGAGGAGGAGGGCATGGCAGGAAAAGATGGAGGGAAGAAAAGAGCGGGGGATGTAAGAGAGAAGGAGGAGAGGGGGAGGTCAGGGAGAGAGAAATTGGAGAGAAGAGGGGGAAGTGAGGGAAGAGGACTAAGAAAGAGAGAGGAAGTGAGGGAGGGAAGAAAGAGTGAGAGGGGAAGAGAGAGAGAGAGAGAGTAGTAACAGAAAGAGAGAAGTGAGGGAGGGAAGAGTGAGAGAGAGAGAGTAGTACGAGAAAGAGAGAGGAAGTGAAGGGAGGGAGGCACAGGAGGGAGGGAAGAATGAGAGGGAGTGAGGGAGGTAAGCGTGAGAGAGGGAGAATACGCCGAAGGCTTGTTCTTACTAATTTACAGGCTCGCTATCGCTCGCCAGGGAAGAATCAACTCCTGAATGGCACGAAAGGTCTTAATATTCGCAAGGAAATGGGAGGTCTTAAAACCCCGAAATGGGGCGAACGTCTTAAAATCTAATAACTAATAGGGCTAAACATGAGGGAGAATTAGGGGGTCCAGACAAAACAAAAATAACTCGCCTTAAAGTAAAAAATAGGTGGGACACAAATATACAATAGAAATAATACGTAGCTGAGTGGGAAAGGCAAGGAAGGATAGGAATGAGGTGGGGGAATAGAGGGAAAGAAGGGAGGGATGGAGGAAGATGGGAGGAAGGCATGGGATAGGAGAGGAAAGGACAAGTGTTAAGGGGAGATATCCACTTGAGGGACTTTTTTCTTGACCCCTTTCTCCCTCATGTTTAGCCCCATTGCTTTTGAGATTTTAAGGCGTTTGCCCCATTAGTTTGGTGATTTTTAAGAATTTCCGCCCCATTCTGTCAATTTTAAGACCTTTCGTGCCATTTAGGTGTCGATTTTATCCAGGCGAGCGGTAGCGAGCCTGTAATTTAAGCGTAATCGGCCTTCGGCCGGGACATTTTTCTACCGAAAAATGTACAAATTTATCTTGAAAGGGGGTCAAGGGGGTGAAAGTTTAAGATTGCTGGAGGAGTAGGAAACAAACTAGAAACCTCCCCTTAATTACTCATTCATTATAGGTAGGTCACAAATTGAAAACCTCTGACTTCTGTAACTCAAAAGGGGCTGGAGCAAATGGGCTGTACATTTCCACACCTATATTCTGGGTCACTCTTCCCAAATGGTGAAACAATATTAGCTCGATTACTCGTGTTTTAGTTACAGAGGTTAGGAGTCACCATACGGGAGGTACCGGTACTACAGAGACAGCGAGGAATGAGGGAAGAACTAAATGGGTTGATGAGAAAAGAGAGAGAGAGAGAGAGAGAGGACAGCATTGTGAGTGTGACAAAGGGAAGCAGAAGCAGTGGTGGTGGTCATTACGCTGTAGTGAATGGTGGGGACAGAGGTCTGATGGTGGTGGTGTTGGGGTGGTGGTGATGATGATGATGATGATGATGATGATGATGATGATGATGATGATGATGGTGGTGGGGTGGTGGTGGTGATGATGATGATGGTGGTGGTGGTGGTGGTGGTCATTCTAGTGAGATGGCGTTATGGTGATGGTTGCGACAAAAGTGATAATGCTAGGGGTGATATAATGGTAGTGAATGAGGATAGTGGTGATGGTGATAATGAAGGTGGTAGTGGAGGAGTTATGGTGATGATATAGGCGGTGATAGTGGTGATGGTTATGACGATAGTGATAATGCTAGGGGTGATAATAATGGTGGTGTAGTAGATGAGAACAGTGGTAGTGGTGGTGGTGGTGGTGGACGTTTGGTATGTAACGATATTAAAGGAACAAATCATGACAACAATAGGGTAGGAGAAGAATAGGAGTTCCCTTTGTTGTCTACTATATTACTGTTGTATTGTTGGGTTGTCTTTTATAGCGTTCCTTTTGCCGTTATTGACAATATATTTACCATTTGACTACTGGAGGCAATTTCTTAGTTTAATCAAATAACCTCATATTAGCCTCAATACAAGAATAAAATACTATAATTACTATGAAGGAGTTACTCGAGGTGGTTTTAAACTTATGTAATATTCTTCTTCCTAATTTGAATAAAATCTATCTATCTAATGCCAGACGACATTATCTATATTCCAAGTTCTACCTTCGGACAAGGCTTAAAACCTGTAGATTCAACCGCTCAACACGGTGAAGCAAGGAGGTCTTATTCCAGACTGTGAGTGAGACGTCGAGACAGTTTGACTGTTGCAACCACCTCCCTCTCTCCCTCTCTCTCTTTCTCAAACGCCACCTAATGAGCTGTTTACTGACTAGACACTTCCCCCACAGCATAATTTGAATATTGGAATATTCATACATTGTTAATTTACTGGAAACAGCGATGGCATTATTTATGGCGTGTCGGTGGGCTTTGTAGTGATTCACTGAAAATAAGTACAGCACAAAATCCACCCCAATAATATCTTGGGTTACCAATCCAGTAGCAAGACCACTCCACCACACCTCCCCTGTTACAATTACAATTACCCGGTACATCTACAGTATATAAATGAATCTATATAGTATTTACGTGTTTGCTTTACACGTCTTCTCTTTCACTTAATGTTTCATCTCGCCTAATCTTTCTGACCCCATATTACCTCTACACCTTCTGACCCCATATTACCTCTACACCTTCTGACCCCATATTACCTCTACACCTTCTGACCCCATATTACCTCTACACCTTCTGACCCCATATTACCTCTACACCTTCTGACCCCATATTACCTCTACATCTTCTGACCCCATATTACCTCTACACCTTCTGACCCCATATTACCTCTACACCTTCTGACCCCATGCATTTATTTTTCAGGGATGATGACGCTGGAGCAGGAGCGTGACCACGCCCCTGGGGCCACTGCGGGGGAGGCGACCCTGCCCCTCCACCCCACCGCCGCCCCCTCTCTCCCCCACCTCTCGCCCAGAACCAGAAAGTCACGACGGTCACGAACCCCAGTGAGACAGAACCAGGTGTGCGGGTTGACCGTGGGGGAGCATCATGACTCCTCGGTGGTGCTGGGGTGTCGTCAGCGCCTTAGGTCACCACGGACGTCACCTATACCGGGACATAGGTCACCCCTGGGGAAGCGGGCTACCCAGGAGCCCGACCCCCGGCCTGGATCTGCGGGCATGTCCTGGGGAAGGGATGGTGGGGGTAGGCGGGGGAGCGAGACGGGGGTTGCACAGAAACAAAAGAAACTAGCATGTGAGGTTCCTCCGCTACCACCGCCGCCAGACCCCCGCACCGTCCCCCGAATCAACCCCCAGCCAGCCAGCCAGGACAGTGCTGAAAGTGTCAACCTCATGGACCTTTCTAGTGATACAGAAACAACTCCGGCCAAGTCAGAACCAGAGTGTAGTAACGCTATGGACGTAGAGTTCTCCCCGCCCCGGCCACACACCTCGCCTCTGCCATCACCCGCGTGGTCTCATCATTCTTCCACTCGTACCTCCCCGACCACCAAGGTGCCAAGGAGTCGTGGGTGCTCACCTCGGACCACCTCGCCCACCGTCCTCTCTCCTGTCTTGGTGGGTATGTCCGTGGTGGCCGATGTTACCCCTCCAGACACTATACCTTTATTGGGTGGAACAGAATCATCTATAGACTCCACCACCACCATGAGTCCAGGGGATACTGTGCCACTGCTGGACTCTACTGACGACGACTCCACACATCCCCTCACTCTGTCTGGTCTGGGTGCCCTCACGTTGCCTTCTCGCCTTGCCCCCTCCACCCTCACCCCGGAGCCCAGTGGACTGTGTGCATTTGTGAGCCCTGCAGCCTCCATGGCCGGGCTGCCCCTCCCTAAACTATCACCGTCAACTCCTAACACGTTGCCCGTCACCGCAAGAACATTACCGCTACTCGGTTTCTCACCAGCTTCACTCAGTTCCCCGGATTCTGGTTCTGGTGATGCGTTATCTCGGCGCGATGTGATCTCCCCAGGACACCGATCTGGTGGGGCCTCCCCCGCCCCTCTCTCCACCCCTGATCTGCGTGTAGATATGTTTGAAGCAGACTATGAGGGTTGGAGTACCAGTGCCAGGGGTAGTATAGAAGTAGGCACTCCACCCTTGCTACACTCAGGGTTTCCAGCCATCACCCCCGAGGACCTCACCCCAGCGGAACTACGAGAGTTTGACATGAAATACGGGTCCCCCCACCACGCCCGTTCTCGGTCAATCCGGTCCTTAGCACGGCCCACCTTGCTGGCCCTGCCCCCTGAGAGACCACGTCTCACCTCCCTCCCGGCAGCAGGAGAAGACCGCAACGACGACTACTATCGCTTGCGGCACTTCTCTATCACGGGGACCCGCATCATCAACCGTGGGGACTCCTTCAGGGCACGTCGCACCCGCTCCAATACCAGCATGGCCTCGGATGCCTCCAGGTGGGTCCTTGGCCTGATAGCATTGACCACATGCAATTTCATAATATAAGGAAGTTCAACCTTAACACATTGATATTTAGTAGAAATACAAGCAAAACCACTATTGATATACACACATAAGTATGTTGAATTAAAATAAACATAATTTCCATACTACACAAACCCTCATAGGCTACTCTGTATAAAGTATTTATTCAATAACATCAATTTGTACAGTTTGAACTTTTTAATAGCCCGAAACATACACGTGGTTAAATGCCATCACCTCCCTCCCCTAAACCTGCATCTAATTACTAGACAGAATTAATATGGTTTTGTATTATATCGATGGATTGTTCTCAAAAGATAGTATATTCTGACGCATTTCCCCAATCCTTTAGAAATACCTCCAGCCTTCAATGTTGCTACGATTGCCTGTAAAGTGTCTTCCTGACTCATGCATACACTATACCCTGTTCCAAATATGTAGTCCAGAAATAGTGAACCCTAACCTTTATAACTAAAAATAGGCTAGGGCAAATGGGCTGTAAATTTCCACACCTATTCCCTGGCTGACTCTTCTTAAATGGTAGAAATAGTAGCTCGATTACTCCAGTTGTCTGTGAATTATACAGGTTAATGTTCAAGAGCTTTGGCCTACGTATTTGGAACTGGGTATAGTACTAGCCTGCACATCTTTACTCTTAGTCGATGGGAAAGATCCCGAAATTACACGAATCTTATTCCTTTGAGTCAGATGATAGAAATGTTAATCGATTATCCACAGGCGATCTTATTTAACTTTAGAAGGACCTCTCAATAAAAGTATGAAAAGGCTATCTTATTTACTGTTCAATACAAACATATCTGAAACACGGTAAAGTTCAATATTCAGGTTAGATGTACTAGAGGCAATATAAATAAGATTATAGCATATTAATAGTGTCAATATTGTAGGAGTTGAATACAATATATTAATAATTTAGGAGATGCTTCATAAGCTTGATAAGATCGCCTGGTTTGGCTAAAATTAAAGTCCGCTGAATATAAGTGTTAATAAAAGCACCAATCCAGACTCAGTATTTTGTAACGCAATACATCTGCTGGAATGATACACCATAAACACGTAGGTATGTATGCATGGGAATGTAATTATCGCATGTAGTTTGAGAATTGTTTCTATCATACACTGGGGATTTTTACGATGCATGGACAGAAAAAAAAAACAAAAAAACAAAAAAACAACAGGAAGTAAATAAAATGTACTAGGGTTACCATAAAAGGGTATGAAAGGAGTGGTGGATAGGAAATGGTGGATGTAATCTACAGTATATACCGTACATGCAGTATACTCTCTCTCTCTCTCTCTCTCTCTCTCTCTCTCTCTCTCTCTCTCTCTCTCTCTCTCTCTCTCTCTCTCTCTCTCTCCTTCGCTTACTGTCACACTTCCCCCTCTCTCTTTACCCCTCCTGTCCAACATATTCTCTCTAATTCCTTTCTTTCATACGCTTCCTCTTCCTAGCAATTTTCCTTTGTCCTGTCCGCCAACATACGTTCGATCTTATCATTATTGTGTATATATATATATATATATATATACTGTATTTCTGTTTCTATGTGAGTGAGGGAGACAAAAGGCAGAACTGCCTGTAGCAAGTGCCTCCCCCATAGTTGAAAGAGTGACAGGGCCAAAATCAAGGGACGTTCGAGCTAAAATGCCTGGACACACGGAGTTTGAAGCAATTTAGGTCATAGGAGGAGGGAAAGACTAATTCTGTGAGAGAGTTCCAGAGCTCAGCTGTTGAATAGAAGAAAGTCTGAGAGTAAAGTTTCACTCTTGGGTTGGAGAGTTGCACAGAGTAGGGGTGGGATTGTGTTGCAAGACGGGTACCACGTCGTACCCTACGTAGAGGAGGTGGTATACACTGGGAGAGCTCTGAGGAACACTGATTATTGTAGTTGCGATAGAATAGTGAGGAGATGCAACATTGCGGCGAAGAGAGAGAGTTTGCCGAGAGTTGGTGAGTGGGCGGGAATTAATGATATGAAAGGCCTTCCTTTCTACTTTATCTAGGAGTGCGGTGTGAGAGGATCCTCCCCACACATGTGAACACTACTCAATACAAGGACGCACTGTGCCCCTGTACAGAGCAAGAAACTGTGCAGGGGTAAAGAACCCCTTGAGGTGGTTGAGCACACCCAGCTTCTGAGAGGCTGCTTTAGCAAGACTGGTAATATGGTCCTTCCAAGTGAGAGCAGAAGAAAAAGAGACACCAAGAATATTGAGAGAAGATGGATTGATTTTTGTATTGTTGAAGAATAAGGGATATTCCGCTGGGAGTTCCAGACGGGTAGATAAATGGAGAAATTGAGTTTTGGAAGCATTAAAGGCAACAATGTTTTTTCTGTCCCAATTGGAAATGGAAGTTAGATCAGAAGATAAGTGTTGTATGGCTTTTAGGGATTGCTGGCTGGGGCGTTCTGGAAAACGAATTGAGTAGTCTAAGGTAGAGTCGTCTGCGTATGAATGGATGGGACTGGAGGTACAGTTAAGAAGATCATTTATGAAAAATAGAAAGAGAATAGGAGATAGGACAGAGCCCTGGGGAACACATATATATATATATATATATATATATATATATATATATATATATATATATATATATATATATATATATATATATATATATACTGTATATATATACCGTATATATATATACACATATATTTATTTATATACGGTACTATACAGTATATATAAATATATATATAGGTACTGTATATATATATATATATATATACATATATAATATATATATATATATATATATGTATATATATATATATATATATATATATATATTATATATATATACCGTATATATACAGTATATATTTATGTGTTAATTTCTATATATATTTGTTTTTAAATATATATATTTATTTGTTATTATTATTATTATTATTATTATTATTTTTTTTTTTATTTTTTTTTTTTTTTTTAATTATTTTGTGCAGACTGTTTCCGACTTCATCTTAGGGGGAGGGGGGGGGGGAGAGGGGTGTTCTGGACCCCCTTTTCCTCATGTTTACCCACTTTTGTTTTAATATTTTAAGACATTCGTTCCAATAGTTCAGTGATTTTAAGAACAATTGTTCCACTTAAGTGCCGATTCTTCTTAGTGAGCGATAGCGTGTCTGCATTTTAGGAGGAACCACCCTTTGGCCAGAGCATTTTTCTATCGAAAAATGCAAAAATTTATCTCGAAGGAAGTTCTTGCGGGTATTTTTTAAGATTGATGGTGGTCTAAGGAGGGAAACTAAAATAAAAACAAAAAAATATGAAATAAAATACAATGAAATCTCTCCTTAAATAAATGGCCATCTAAGTAACATAAATTCGTGTATGGTAAGATAATTCTTGAAAAATACGCCATGATACTGAAAGGGTTAAACGTGATTAATTGTAATCCTATTAATACGAGAGGCCGCTACGGGGATTTAAATAACTCTCTCTCTCTCTCTCTCTCTCTCTCTCTCTCTCTCTCTCTCTCTCTCTCTCTCTCTCTCTCTCTCTCTCTCTCTCTCTCTCTCTCTCTCTCTCTCTCTCTCTCTCTCTCTCTCTCTCTCTCTCTCTCTCTCTCTCTCTCTCTCTCTCTCTCTCCTCTCTCTCTCTCTCTCTCTCTCTCTCTCTCTCTCTCTCTCTCTCCTCTCTCTCTCTCTCTCTCTCTCTCTCTCTCTCTCTCTCTCTCTCTCTCTCTCTCTCTCTCTCTCTCTCTCTCTCTCACCTGTTTTACTAGATTACTGTTTAATGTCATAACATAGTGTTGGTAAATCTTCAATACGTTATTTCTACATAGTGAATTGCCTTAGTTTGTCTTTATCTTGTGCGGACTCTGGCTTTGGTTTGTTTGTTTGTCAAGTTTTACATTATAATTAGCTTTTGGTTAACTAAAAAATATATAGATAAGGAAGTCATTTTTTCCAACCTTTCAAACCACAAATTTCCTATTTTCTCTTCATCTATCTTTATCTCTTTTCTCCTTATTATCACTTTATCTCCCACTGCTCTCTTCCCTTATAATCTCCTCTTCTCTGTTCCTCTCCTATCTTCTCTTTACCTATGGTCTCCTCTCCTTATTATCCCTTTATTTTCCCTCCCCTTCCTTAAAATCTCCTCTTCTCTTTCCCTCTCCTATCTTCTCTTCATTTGTCTTCCTCTCTCCTCTCCTCTCCATATTATCACTTTCTTTTCTTTTCATTCCTCTCTACTCCTACCCTTCCGTTTGGGCTCTCTTCCTTTCTCATCATCACTTCTTCTTCACCTATTCATTCGTCTGGTCTCTCTTCCCTTCTCTTTAGCATCTCTTCTCTCCAATTCACATCACCTCTCTCCTCTTCTCGTTAGTCTCTTCTTCAATTCCACTCACCCTCTCCCCTTCCAATTTATCTCCTACTACTTTCCTCCCCCTTTCTCTCCTCCTTTCCTTCATCTCCCCTTCCCCCCTCCATTCCACTCCCGATATTTCTCCAATAACTACACTCCCCCTTCCTTTCCTCCTCTCTTTCATGTTTCCCATAAAATACCCCCCCCCCTTCCATTCCAATCCCGATCTCTCCCCTACACCTACACTCTCCCTCCTTCCTCACTCTCCTTCATCTTCCCCTTCACTAATCCCCCCCACCCCACCCCTCCGAAGATCCTGTTACACGGAAGACGTTGGCCGGGAGATCAAGGAGGGAGGGAAGACTCACACAAGACAGCCAATCTGTTCCCCCTGCTTCACCTCCACTCCCTCCCCCCTGTCCCTGCTCCCCCTGCTCCCCTTCTTCCTTCCCCCCCCCCCTCCCCTGGTCCCTCTCCACTTCCTCCCCCCTGCTCCCCCTCCACTCCCTCCTCCCTGCCCCCTCCACCTCCCCCTTGCTGTAGGGTAAAGACCGTATAAACAACTTCATCCTTTTGAGACCCTGCATATGTACGTACTGTACATATAATTTTATGTAATTATGCTATCTCAATTGTCAAATCAAAATTCACCCCTGCTTGCCCTCCTCTCACCCCCCCCCCCCCTTTCCCCCTACTCCTCCCCCCATCCATCCATCTTTTTCCTACTCCCTGCTCCCCCTCCTCTATCTCCCTCTTTCTCCCCCCCCCCCCTTTTTCTTTCATCTAGAATTCTAGATAATTCCATTTCCCTTGAGAAGTCTAACAGACTTGTATTAGGCCAATTAGCGTACCCCCCCCCCCCCCCCCCCAACCCTTTGCTGCGCGCGCACCCTCCCTTC
>CM064578.1:9488274-9495774 GCA_032716605.1 Paralithodes platypus | reverse complement strand
AAAACAAGCAAAAACAAATACCGGTAATCATTATACAGTTTAAAATATCACTTTACATACGAACTAGGCATTATTTACCCAATGTTGTACCCGCGACGATTTTCTTCAGTTTCAAGAAGGCCTCCAGCAATTAACAGGATTCGAACCATCTCAATAACCCTTTCTACTACCACAGATTCTTCTTAAACTGCACAAAATCCTCTAAATATAGCTAGAATATAATGAAAGAAACGTCGCCGGTACAGAGAGGGTTAATCATAGCAAAGCCTATTGTGGAATCTCCCTAGGCATTTTCTCTAATGAGATTTTTTTTTTAAAGCGGGTGCACGTGCATAGTTTTATTCCGGTAAATGGCGGGGAAAATCCACACACCCCATCTTGTGTCCTACAAGTATTAACACTATCTGGTCCGACGTCTTCAAGGTTATTATGATAGTCTGTTTAGTTATTATTAGGGAGATTGCTTATATTTGCCATTTTCGAGCAATATAATTTAGTTTGTCCCGTGGGCTACCAAAAACACATTCAAGACTTCCCTCAACTAAAAAAAATCTCACCCAGACCCTTTCAAGCTAAATTTGTACATTTTTCGATAGGAAACTGTCCCGGCCAAATGCCGATTTCTCCTAAAATACAGGCTAGCTTTCGCTCGCCAGAAATAAATCAATACCTATATGGCACGAAAGGTCTTAATATTGGTAAAGAGATAGGAAAAAAGGTCTTAAAATCACCAAACTTAAATAATATTATGACGAATGTCTTAAAATCTCAAAATTAATGGGGTTAAACATGAAGGAGAACGGGGTACAGAAACTGCCATATATATATATATATTATTTTATAAAAAATCCCAGTCCATCTTCTTATAACACGCTCCAAAACATGAGTAGGCATTAAATATCTTTGTTACTTGAGAAGAAAGAATCTACAAACTCAGATTCATATTCTGCAACGAGATTAATAATTCTTATAAACATGTCTAGAAGAGACTCCCACGTCCGCTTTCCTGCTCTGAAATGTTGTTGTTGTTCATATCAAGAGACAAAAAGATCTTCACACACACACACACACACACACACACACACACACACACACACACACACACACACACACACACACACACACACACACACACATGCTCTGTACCAGCAACCTCATTTATATTATATGCTTTCTATATTTTTCGAGAAGGTTGTAAGGTGGTAAAATGGGTTGAGTGAGAGAGTCCGAAGCCTGTTAACTGCTGGAGGACCCCTGTAAACTAGATACAATCCGCTAATAGTTGCACGAATATAAAGAAAAGGGCGTCATCGGTACAGAAGGGGTTAACGTCTCTGGAACAACATAACCAGGTAACAACAAAGAAAACATTTAGTTGTTTATTTTTCACGTGAAGGGGGTAGCACACGAGAGATGTTATTGACAATTTTCCATGGTCAACATAATTCCAACCACATTGCTTGGATCTTTAATACTGCCGTAATAAACTAGACTGAAGATAAATTAATTTAGGTAACAATTTGTTCAAAAAAGTTCATATCATATGCTGTTAGGCGACTGTTGGGGGAGAAGGTGCTCGTGTGATACCAGCAGTATTGTAATTATGCTATAAAATAATGTCCTTGCCAAATGAGGAAGAACATTGTCTACATACACAACGCTTACACTTCATAGAGAATATATAAATGCGTACATATTACACAACCTTAATTTATTGACCACCCCTTCGGGGATCAAGGCGGGGATCATTGGCAATAGATAAATATATAATTTATCTCAACATATCTGATATACATTATGTCATGGATCCAGATACCAGCAAAGACACATATTTCAAATATATACTTTCAGTGTTATGACAACCCATGGACGATTTTGGTGAAGAGTTCACACACATTTGAAGCTATATGTTTGCAACACATATAAATTATAAACATATTCGCAAGCAAAATGTCCTGCGTCTCCCAAATATCTGAATCAACACAGCGACAAGCTGTAAATTTTATGAATATAAGTAGATGCCTTGTAAATGCCAAAGAAAAACTCTATGCATTCAGTCTTTCCAGATTTCTTATAAACATTTACATTCAGTCTTTCCATATTTCTTATAAACATTTACATTCAGTCTTTCCATATTTCTTATAAACATTTATATTCAGTCTTTCCATATTATTTTCTTATAAACATTTACATACAGTCTTTCCATATTTCTTATAAACATTTACATTCAGTCTTTCCAGATTTATTTTACACATTTGTGTTTACATAAAGGATTACCATCCGCCGACTAAAACAGTGACTAGGAAATATGTAGTTATATATTTTTGTATTACTGTTGTGATCTACATTACTTGTTAATTCAACGTATATATTTTCGACACATTTTTTCCGATAAACATTTCCACAACCAAAATGTCTGTCTACCATCTCCCAAATATTGTTTGTAATATTGAATTTCTTGCATGTCTTTGCAATTTTCGAGTAATGTATTCTAGTTTGTCCCCTAAGCTAACAAAATCCAGATTTCCTTCAAACTAAAAAATGCTCCCCCAAACCCCTTTCAAGCTAAATTCGTAAATTTTGACATGCGTAGTATTTATATGTTTGCGTTACAGTAAAGGGAGAAAGTGGAAACAACCAATGCATTACATTTTAAACGGTGCATTTCATTTGTGCGAATAAGCCCTTCAGTTGGGCAAAAACAAAATAATTTGGGCGCCAGGTATATCTTCATTTGGGCGACAAATTAAGCTCCATTTGTGACGTACTTGACACTTCATTTGACCGAATATCATATCATCAATCACGTTAGTCATGACAAGCCACTTGAAAATCAAACTATGTTTCACCCATACATATAAGGAGTATTTACAAAGAGTAATAAGATTTTTTCTTAAATGGGGTAGGTTAGGTAAAGTAAGGTTAGGTTAGCATAAGTGCCGTTCTTGCCTTATTCAAATTTCGCTCAAATCATGGTTATCATTTCACATAATTGCTGATATATTGTCGCCCAAATGACATGGTAAACTGGCGTCCTAATGGTAGAGTAACAAATCGAGTATTCACCCAGTTATAAATGCAACCCATGTATTGACCTCGTTTTCATTAAAAAAAAAAAAAAAAAAAAAAAAAAAAAAAAATTATATATATATATATATATATATATATATATATATATATATATATATATATATATAACAACTTTATATACATCCAGTCTAAGTTCACGTGTTACATATTAGTAAACCAAATGTGTACCTTCCCCAGACTAACGCGAGCAACAAGGAAACATGTAGTATTAGTTTAATTTCCGCGTTGTGGTGATCCCTTGGTCCGTGGATTCTGGCGCGACGCAGAGAAGGATTACTGGGTGCTAAGCTGCCTGGGAGGACCCTAATGTGCGGGGGACGAGGCCACTTTTGTTTACTTTTAGTTTGGCTAGTATTACACTATTTATAACAGTTTAGGAAGGACCTGTTCAACTTTGAGTGTTAGTGGAGATAGGTTTACCCCACATTACTTACAGGTTATCTGTAAAATCGATATAATCCTCTTGACTATAAATTATACTGAGGCACATGGAAGGATCTTAATGTTTTCTGTACAAGGACGATTTTGTCCTATTTTGGCTAGTATTAACAGATTGTAATATGCTTAGAAATAACCTGTGAGAGAGATAGTGGATTTACATTTGTATTTATTTTATTTATATATTCATTTATTACTTAATATTTTTTTACTGGACATCTGTAAACTCAATCTAATTATTTAGGCTAGACGATTACATTATGCCGCTCAGGACTTTAACACGTTTGGTGGGGGAGTTAAGCCCCGTTATACTTATGCGAGGTGCCGCTGTGCTCTTTCCTGACCTAAAAATTATGCAAGGGACAAAACAAGGCAATATGTAACGACCAATTTATGTCCCAGGTCGGGCGGGGCGTGTAGCATGGTCCGCGGTCTGTTGGTTGCACGTTAGTTGCCATATTGTTGAAACCGAATTGCAACATACTTTTATTTGTTTGCTCTGCAAAATAGGCCGCACCTCTAACGACATACCCCGACGTCCCTGTGGTGCAGGTGCAACGTCTTTGTCGTGCTCCACGGTCGATGCAACCAAAGGTATGCACTCGTTGCAACGTACCTCAGAGGGGATATATATGGATATATACTGTATATACGGATATATATATATACAACTACGTCCCCGATATATAACCTGCCACGTGTCTGCTGAAGTGTCACCCAGCAACTGTTGCAGCAAAGTGTGTGGGCGCGTCGTAATGTGGCCCCAAACCGATCCCCGCGGCCTTTACAATGGCCGCAGGGATACGCAACCCATGGCAACCTGGTCGCAATGACCTCTGGGCGTATCACCCCATGGGTCGCCGCCTTCAAAGTAATGGCATATCCGTTGCCTTTTATCCCGCTTGCGTTGCAACCCTTGGGGCGGTCGTTACTACCGACCGGGAGTTTATTGCGTCAATCGGGGCGTTTGTTGCAACAACAACACGACTTTGCAGAGGGCTGGGAACCGCTGCGCTAATTATGAGCATGTTAAATTAAATAGCAGACTGGCGCAATAGGACATGACCTCCTGCGTGCCCCACACGAAGTCCTGCTTATGTCGGCGACCAAGCATGCGACCAGGCTGTTAATCTTGAAAATTCATGGATCGCAGGTCACAAAGCGACATCGCATTGGTGTGACGGTTGCTTTATATTGAAATGGGAAGATGGGGGCGATAGGGGAGAAGATGTGAGGAAAGGAAGAGGATGCAAGTAGGAAGAGAAGGGGCATAAGTAAATGAGGAAGAGAAGGAGATATGTGAGTAAAGAAGAAAGGAGATGAGGATGGGATAACTATGAGTAAAGACAATGGAGCGGAGAAGGACGAAGGATTGATGCAAGGGGGGACTATATGTGGATGTACAGAGGGATTACTGGGTACTAAGCCGCATGGAACATTAAGGGGAGGTTTTTGTTTATTTATGGAGCCCCTTCTCCCTCATGTTTATTAATGGACCCCCTTCTCCCTCATGTTTCGACCCATTAAATTTGAGATTTAAAAACAATTAGCCCATTAGTTTGGCGATTGTAAGACCTTGAGCCCCATTTCCTTGTCAATATTAAGACCTTTCGTATCATTTAGGTATAGATTTTGTCCTGGATAACGATAGTTAGGCTGTAATATAGTCCTGGACATTTTTCTACCGAAACATGCACAAGTTTCTCTCGAACGGGGGTCTTGGGGATATTTGTTTGAAGTTTGACGACGGTCTAGGGAGGAAAATAGAAAATAATAATAATAATAATAATAATAATAATAATAATAATAATAATAATAATAATAATAATAATAATAATATTAATAAAAATACTTTATTATTTAATTACTAAACAAAATCTCCCATTAAAAGAAGAAGCCCGATGAAAAGACAACACGAAGACTGGGGAAATAAATGACTGGAGGTGAGAATGTGAAAACTGGAGGTGAGAGACCGTGGAGTGTGGGGGAATGTAGGATGGAGGAAGGAGAGGGGACGAACACAACCTCATAAAGGGAGATGGAAGGGAAAGGGACAAATGAGGTGCAGAAACGGAGATGTAAAGGAGAGAGACAAATAAAGGAACAGGAAGATATATATTATTGTGGAATGGAAGATGGAGGATAGAGAGAGGACAAACTGAGCCTCATAAAGGGAGATATGTGAGAAATGGACAAATGAGGTACAGGAAGACATAATTATATTATTGTGGAATGAAGGGCAAGCATGGACGTCACTAAGAAAGAAATGTCATACTATTCAGGTAAATAGATTAACATAAACAAAAGGTATAACAAAACAATACAAAATAAGGATGATAGCTAGATAAATAGATTAGATAGATAGATAGATAGATAGATAGATAGAAAGAGAGAGAAATTATGCGTGCGAGTAAATGAGAGCTAAAGTCTTCACAACATAAAATATAAGAAAATAAACGTCAAAGCTAATGAGGCGGCTGTTGTAGGGATCAAGAGTTGTTGTTGTTGTTGTTGGTGTACACACTCAAGACAATGATGCTTATAACAAGCGGTGGGGCTTTCAAAGGGAGGCGACACAACCCTTATTATAAAAGCTAATTGGTGTGTGGAGATAATAGGACAAGAATGAAGAGAGAGAGAGAGTGTGTGTGAAAGAGCGAGTGCGTTTGAGAGAGTGTGTGTGTCTGTGTGATAGAGTGTGTGTGTAAAATAGAGATAAGGAGTGTGTGTGTATGAAAAGAGTGCGTTTGAGAGAGAGAGAGTGTGAGTTAGTGTGTGTGTGAGATATAGAGAGGGAGTGTGTGTGTGTGAGATAGAGAGAGGGAGTGTGTGTGTGTGTGTGTGTGTGAAAGAGAGACCAATGGGCGGGTTTGAGTTTTTATTGCTCTCATTGCCAACAAATAATATGGCGTATGGATTAATTGGTCATAATAATAAAGCCTGTTTTGATAGTTTCATAGTTTCACAGTCTTAATTGATTCCAGTAATACATTAATTAGATCCAACATTAAAGTAGTGGTGCGATATGATTAATTAATTGTGTTCAACCCTATTTGGTCTGAAGGGGGTCATTTTGGATCTCCCCTGTTTCGCTCCACTAGTTTGGAGATCTTAAGACATTTCAACCTATAAGTTTAGCGATAATAAGATGCTTCACGTTACTTAGATGTAGATTTTTTTTTTCTTGGCGTACGATAGCGAGCGTGCAATTTAGATGATATCGGGCTACGGCCAGCATATATTTTTATCGAAAAAATTACAAATTTAGCTTGAAGAGGTCTGGGTGAGCATTGAATAGCACGAAAGAAGTCTAGAAAGGAGTTTTTTGTCAGCCCAGGGGACGAATTAAATGGCAAAAGCAAGTAAAATCCTCAATACTAATTAAACATATATCCCAATAAGCACCCTAGACATCACAGCAGCCAGTGTTAATATAGGTGAAGTAGTTGTGGCCGTTATGGTACAGTAATGGTGGTAGTGGTGGTCAGGGGGTTTATATACATGTCTATAATGTAGGTGAGGTAGTTGTGGCCGTTATGGTACAGTATTTTGGTGGTCAGAGGGTTTATATACATGTCTATAATGTAGGTGAGGTAGTTGTGGCCGTTATGGTACAGTAATGGTGGTGGTGGTGGTGGTGGTGGTGGTGGTGGTGGTCAGGGGGTTTATATACATGTCTATAATGTAGGTGAGGTGGTTGTGGCCGTTATGGTACAGTAATGGTGGTGGTGGTGGTCAGGGGGTTTATATACATGTCTATAATGTAGGTGAGGTAGTTGTGGCCGTTATGGTACAGTAATGGTGGTGGTGGTGGTGGTGGTAGTGGTTTGTGGGGGTTTTATACATGTCTATAATGTAGGTGAGGTAGTTGTGGCCGTTATGGTACAGTAATGGTGGTGGTGGTGGTGGTGTTCAGAGGGTTTATATACATGTCTATAATGTAGGTGAGGTAGTTGTGGCCGTTATGGTACA
>CM064578.1:9479753-9488174 GCA_032716605.1 Paralithodes platypus | reverse complement strand
CAACTCTCGGGGGAGGCACTCCGTTACAGGCAGTGTTTCGCAATTTGTTTCTCCCTCATTTAAAAAAATATATATTATCTATATACAATATATGAAACATCACTGTAAGAATTATACAGTATATATATAGAATTATATATATATATATATATATTATATATAAGATATATATATATATATATTGGTATATATATACTGTCACAGTATATAGATATATATATATATATAAATATATATATATATATATATATATATATATATATATATATATATATATATATATATAAAGTACTTATATTATTTAAAATTCTCCTTCCCCTTTCCTTTCGAACTCCCTTAATTAAAGAACCCATATTCATTGCCTTATAAAATCTTCTGAACGATTTGCGACATAAGAGGACATAATTAAGTATGGGAAAGGGAAATAGTGCATGGGTTCCCTTGGGAAGTTTATGGAAATTGGCGAGCTCCACATTGATACTCCAGGATCTCAATTGGAATCGATGTAATTTAACTATTCAAAATAGATATAATATATTTCTAACTGAGAGGCAATAGGGAGGGAGAGAGAGGGAGTGGGGGGGTGGGAGTGCACTTATTAATTTACACTTTAAATAATTCATGAAGTGGAAACAAGACACGAGTAATAATAGCGCTCTTCGCTGGCATAGCATAAGAATACTGTCGATAATTCCTCAATCCTGGGTTTATTCCCACCACGTAAAATTACCCTACTATAAATACACATATATGCATGCCTAATAAAATTTCTTTAGGTTGAGATAATCCGCCAGTTTTGTTAAGGCTTTTACTCAGTTATATTGTTAAATGCATCAATTAGCTTCACAAATATGTTTTTTTATTTTGTACAAGAGTCCTATAACAACAAACTATAAAGTCTGAGAAGAGCTGTATAAACAGCTCTTAATAATTTATGCATGCACATTAAAACAGAAAATGCATCCGTTTTACAAAAATTCATATATATATATACCGTATATATACCGTATATATATACTTCATAATTATGTGTCTGCTAACGGGAAACATATGAATCGCTTATATTATGCCACCATCCTGGAAAACAATATCATATACTGTACGTCATAATATGGAATAGCATATCTATTAACAGCACACATCGGTAATTCCATACTCCATTACCTGTGTCGTATTGCTACCTAAGAACCAGCTGGTGCCGCACCCATGTTATAAAGCTTTCTGTGTCATGTACAGTTGCCACTATAAGTTACGTCGTTCGAGACTTCCCTGGGAATGATATACTTACGAAGCCCAGATACATACACACACCATTGCTTTATTAACACCAACCAAAGATATCAAATCAGGTTATTTAGGTCATCTCTCTCACACATTGCGAAACAATTATTCATAAACTGAACAGCATTAGAACCCAAATTCTACATCACAAACAAAATCCTCCATACTAATTAAGGGAGCCCACCTCGCTTTTTTTCTCTTTCTCCCCTCTCTCTTTGGCTTGTATCCATTCGGCCCCATTCAGCGTACTGTTTTAAGACGTTTACCCTCATCCAGGTGTCAATATTTTCCTGGCGAACGGTAGCGAGCCAGCATATATATATTTTTGTTTTGACAGCAAGCTAAATTTGTACATTTTTCGATAACAAAAAAATCTCCGGCGAAGCCGGATTTCTCCATACAATGGTGGCTCGCTATCGCTCGCCAGGACGAAATCGACAAATGGATGGGGATAAACGTCTTAAAACAGTTGGCTGAATGGGGCCGAATGGATACAAGCCAGCGAAAGAGAGAAAAGAAGAGAAAGATAAACAAAGCCGGTGACCCCCCTTAAACCAAAGATCATAATAACCTGCAAGATGTCGGACCAGATAGTGTCAACCCGTGTAACTCGGCCCTACCGTATGATCAAGGTCGAGATAATGACACTCTCTCTCTCGACCCTACCAGATAATGAAGGTCGAGACAATGGTGCTTTCTCGACCTTGCATATAATCGCCCCCTACCTCCCTCCCCCCTCTCGACACAGGCTCAAGCTCGACGGGGCTTTGGTCGAATCGTGATATATTTGGTCGAATCATGATAGTTGGGGGGCATTTTTTAATCCTTACCATTTCGGTATAGCATGATGTTTGTTCTTCCTTTGAGCTGGTTGCCACTAGACGATTTTGTACGGCTTAGGAAGGGTCTGTAGAAACCAAAGGGGTAAACTCAATATGAATTAACCCTTTCGCCCTCCATAGATCTTTCCTAAGCTTTATAATAGCCACAATCAAGTGAGGTAATGCGTCATGGCGTACTGAAACTATTAAGGGGGAGGTAGTCGCTTTTTCTGGACCCCCTTCTCCTTCATGTTTAGCCCCATTAGTTTTGACATTTTAAGACGTTCGTTCACTAGCTTGACGATTTTGAGACCATTCACCCCATTTCTTTGTCAATATTAAGACCTTTCGTGCCATTTAGGTGTCGATTTTTTCCTGGCGAGCGATACTGAGCCTGTGATTTTAGGAGGAACCGTCCTTTGGACGGGAAATGTTTATACTGAAAAATGTACAAATTTATAATGAAAGGGGGTCTAAGGGGTGTTTTTTAAGCTTGATGGAGGTCTAAAAATTAAATAAATAAATATATAAGTAGGCCAATAAAAAACAAGCATTAACCCCTTAACCGTATGGACTGTACACAATTGACACCTACTGTATATATATTTTATACTGTGGCTCTTCTCCAAATTTCACAACACATTAGAACTGGCACTGAATATCCACTGTCCCTTAATATATCTGCATTATTTACAAATGGTATGCAAATTACGTCCACTCTAATTGGCACCCGTATGTTTGTGTAGTATGGCTCTGAACTTTATCCACTTTACTAGCACTGAAAATGCACTGTCGATAACTATTCTGCACTATTTTACATTTGTATAACAGAAATATGCTATGCTCACAATTATTGTCGATCTTAATATCAATTATAATACAATAATTATTCTTTTACATTCTCTTGAACACTTTGATATGCTCTGGTTTTATGATCAGCTGTGTACCTTGTTTATGCCAAAGTCACTAAATTATACCCCTAACCCAAAACAAATAAATTATATATATATATGCATTTTGAACTTAAATTATCATGGCTGACACCATTTGTATATTTCCCTAATGTCAACTTGAACCCCATGTGTTATTGACCTTCTGATAAATCCCCATGTTTGTTATAGCTCATATAATTACACTATAATCCCCCTCCCCACCCCTTATTACAATTAGGATGATATACTGTAACACTGAACAATTACAATAACCTTTGTGTTGTTTATATGTGATCCCTATTATATTGAGGTGTCCATCACTATACCGTATATATTTGGTAGCTACAAATATATGCCCAGTTAAAATTATGGATAAATTTATATACTACTCCTATATTATAATTGTAAATGTTAACACTGTACTTAATTGGACCCTTTGTTAGCATTTTATATATATATATATACCGGTATATACTGTATAATTATATAGTATATCATGGTGTTCTTAATTTTCCCCGAAATATTCGCGATATTCTGATGATTAAGTCATATTTAAACTCTGAGTGTATAATACCTCAACAATAACAATTCAAAACATAGAACCACTGTTATTGTAGGCTAAATAAATTATATATATATTAATCTTGACATACGTAGTATCCGATCATTGCACTATTCTGACCATAATTATTGTTGATATTTTGGCAATGCTTATCCATTGTATTTATGATAATGAGGAATGGCATTATATTAAAGAACAGTACATTTAGATAATTACTATTGATAATAATTATCATAATATAAATCATAATCATGTTCTGTATTCATAAATCATTTGGGAGCATCAACGTTCACAATCTTATACTTATGTTGATATGGAAGTGAAAGAATATCTAAAAAAAAAATGTGCATAGCCATATACCACTAAAAACATATAACACAATTATATGATGATGATGATTATAATTATTTGTACTATTACTATTAAAAAGGTAAGGACGCAAACTTTAAGGGGGCCCACCTCATTTACTTTTCTCTCTCCCTCTCTCTGTGGGTTATATCCATTCGGCCTCATTCACCTTACTGTTTTAGGACGTTTATCCCTATCGAGGTGTCGATTTTCTCCAGCATAGTTGTTTATAATGTTTTTGACAGCAGGCTAAATTTGTACATTTTTCGATAGAAAAATTTCTCCGGCAAAGCCGGATTTCTCCATACAATGCTGGCTCGCTATCGTTCGCCAGAAAGAAATCGACACCCGGATGGAGATAAATGTCTTAAAGCAGTAGGCTGAATGGGGCCCAATGGATACAAGCCAGAGAAAGAGATAAAAGGAGAGAAAAATAGCAGGACACCCTCCTTAATCAAACTGAACATCATAACATTCGATCACAACATATTCAAAGACAGCAGACCCCCCAGAGTGATTATTAATAAGGTTCCAAATCAAATACGATATACTTCACAAAGTTGACAAACACAATGGCATTCAATTAATTTCAGTCCTACCTCATAATCCTTTTTGTTTTTTTTTAATTATTCTAGAGCTTAATTAGTGAGCCAGGAGACAGACAGACAAGCCGGGTCATTTTAATAGACTGCTCTTGATGCGGCTTTAATTACAATAGGCGGACTAAATTTAATGTGGCTTAGGGATTAAAGCAATAGTTTTTGTTGCATTTAACCCGGTCAGTAAATCAAGAGGTAGTCTTTCATTAAAACATGGCTACAATTAAACGGTTTTGTTAAGCTTAAGACGGTGTCATACGAGCCCTTTTCCAGGAGACAATTTTTAAGCACTATAAAATCGTCTCACGCTAGCTTGAATGCATGTTTAAGAGGTGTTCATATATATGATTGCGTCATGGTATATTGAAAGAACAAAATAATAAACTAAGCATGGTCCACCGTACTTTGACAACAATATAATTAATATGTCATTCCAATATACTGTACACATCATATTTCAAGCTTACCGTTTATATCACATTGAACATTTTAGGTTATTAAATTATTATGGAACTTATATTTTGAAGCTGCCAGACAACAATTGCACGTACAAATTGACGGGAATCATCGCTCGTGTGACACCGTACTCTACATCAAACATTAATTATGGTCAAAATAAAACTATCTGAATCAGCCAACAATAAGGATGATTATATATAATATATACTTTAAAATGCTTATTACAGAGCCATACAAAACAATAATAAAATTCCTCTTGCTAACCGAAAAAGTTAATGGGAGGTCTTTATTTACTTTTTTGTTTATTCATCTACTTTCATTATTTAGTTTCTTTCCTAAACAATGTAAACATCCATCAAGCTTAAACAAATAATCTAAAAACTCCGAGGAAACCTAATAATAAAATAGGTAACGAGCCACATACCTGCCTTACAATCAGATAAATAAGATATATGTTACACGAGCCTACCTTACCCTAAATTATACGATAGTTACCGCTTACTAAAACATTACCCAGAGCCCCTTCCAGCCAATGAGTCCCTCTTCCTCCTCATGTACAGTCTCTTGTAAACATTTGTGGACCTCTTATGTTTTACTTCATGCAATTATAACTAATGGGAATGATTTACAGATGTAATATGCGTAATATTCAATAACACCTAAGATTTTATGATCAGTGTAAAGGTTACATAATTTAACAGATAACTTTGAAGAATAAAAATAGGAAATTTCCAATATGGATATATTATTGTATTATGCAAAAATTACCTCCTAAATCATCTTTCTCATAGATATTTTGGCATAAAGGACAAAATAGTATTGGTCCACCCAAGACTGACTGTACCCTGGTGTAACCCGGTGTATCTCTCTCTGTTGTGGGTGGGGCTATAGGGCGGTGACGTCAGAGGGGGGCGGGGCCAGCTTCATGACAACACTGGAGGGGGCGTGTCTCTCCCTGGCTCCCCGGCTGCCCCCGGCTATCACTCTCTCCTGTGACAACGTGGCTTGCATGTACGTACTGCACCCAACTCTAGCTTTCTTTAGTAGCTTCAACATTTCAACTATCTTTCCAGCTATATTATCTCTTTAGCTTTAAATTATTCCTTTCATTGTAAATGTATAATAGCTTTATCAGTGTAGCTAATACTTTATATTTTCATTATCACATAAACCCATACTTTAATATTTTGTCATGTGCTGCACCCAAACTGTAGATTTATTTAGTAGGTCCAACACTTTGCTATTATTTCCTCATGGAATATGTGGACAAATACTTTATACATTATTGTTATCTCACATACTCAACCAAAACTGTACACTTATATAGTCAATTCCATCCAACACGCCAGCCAAGCCACACCCCTTCAGCTGTGGGGGCGTGGCTTAGCTCTCAAGGTTGGTGGTACAGAGTATAGTCGCTACTGATGCCACATATATTGCTTGCAAAAAGAGCACTTTATATATTGTTGAATATAAACACCATGAGGATGAGCACTTTATTGACAATGTTTTGCATATGGCATCTTGAGGTCAGTATATGCGAAATGTTGTCAATAAAGTGCTCCTCCTCATATGGTCTTTATATTCATTCTGTCTACTTTTCTAAGTCTATTTTATATATATCATTGCTTACATCACCTGTACTTCTAAGGACCCTGAATCACAGTAGACTTGGACAATGTATACATTGAGAAGTTGGTGGCACAAGACGCGAAACATGGTGCCTGAATAAACCCGGAACTAATATAATACATGTCTCAACAAAAAATCAGTCTTCCTTCTACAGTCGTGGTCATGAATGCTGATACTTACCAAGCTGTTTTGAATGGAATTGACAATCCTTCTGATAATTGTATTTCGGAGGTTCATTTAAATTGTTCGAGGCTTCAAAACGCATCAGAATTTATGACGGCAACTGTACATCATAATACTTCCTAAAACTCACTGTTAGTTCAGCAAACAGTTAAAGCCCCACATAACATTCAAAGGGTAAATAAACCCATAATACTAGAAGTTCACTGACCCGAAATTAGTGCAATAATTATCTATGCCCTAAATAAGCTGCTTCACATATGTTTAATGTTTCACTATTCACAACTGTGCTTTAATACCATTCTCCAACACATTGCTTTGCTTTTCCATCTGCTTACTTAACCTGGTCAATATCGACTACGTGACTCGTTTCTTCATCATATTCTATCTATTGTTAGACAATTTTATTCAGCTTCGAAAGGATATCTAAGAATTAAGGGTGTAAAACTATTTTAATTTATCCTCTGAAACAAGAATTCCTTCCTAAATTGAATACAATCGTTTTTTGATAGCCAGAATTTTAAGGAAGAAACTCGTCCTCGAATATTAAAAGGGGTAAACACCTTGAGGATTATGATGCGCTTTGATAGCTTATGCTGGACGATTGTATTCAATTTAGGAAGGATCTCTATGAACCAAAGTATCTCGATTAACTCTAGGTATCACAAGTTCTTCCTATATTGAATAAAATCGTTCTAATAATAGCCAGACTAAACTATCAAAGTGCATCATAAACCACAATTCAATATTCCAGGACGCGTTTCTGCCTTTAATTCTGGCTATCAAAACACGATTGTATTCAATTTAGGAAGGAATTCTTGATTCAGAGGATAAAGTAAAATAGTTTTTACGCCCTTGATTATTAGATATCCTTTCGAAGCTGCATAAAATAGTTTAACAATAGACATAATATAATGAAGAAACGCGTCACCGTATCCTGAAGGGCTAACAAAAGTGCCCAACTTGCTCTATGTACTAATGTAACCTCGGCGTAGGTAGGCTTGAACCCTTGGAGGATTATGGCGCGTTTAGACAGTTTATTCTGGCTATTATTAGACGAGTTTATTCAGATTAGGAAGGGGATATGGACGTCAGAGGGTATATTTAAAAATTAGTTACCCTTTTGATGCATACAGATCCTTCCTAAGCTGTACAAGATCGTCAAATGATAGCCAGAATAGACTGTTAAATAAGTCATAGTCCTGAAAGGGGTTAAAAAATACCTCAGTAGTTTTCCAAATAAACCTAATCTGTTAATATAAGTACATGTTAATTGCCGTAATGTAATCACAGTAAATGTTGCTTATCTAATTAATTAATGCTATCTCTATAAACACATAATAACCCTTCTAGCACTATGTACAGTAGAACAATGCTCTTTACGTGTATGTTGTAGAAATATTATAACATATAATATTACCTATTCTCTATTATGACTATTGTTTATCATTAACTGTCTACTATTTATAAGGTGTTACCAATGATGCCCATATAACAGGTACGTATAATATTAAGGCTTATATTAATGCACTGATAACTGTGTTGGTGGTGTAATGGTTTAGATGCTAATGTTCTGGGTGTGGTGTCCCGAGTTCGAATCCCGGGAG
>CM064578.1:9472253-9474753 GCA_032716605.1 Paralithodes platypus | reverse complement strand
GAGGAAGAGGAGAAGGAGGAAGAGGAAGAAAGAGGCAGAAGAGGGAAGAAGAAAGGGAACGAAGGGAGGAGACCAAGAGGGAGAAGGGTGAAGGAAGAGGGAGGGAGGAAAGGAAAGAGGAGGAAGAAAGAGGCAGAGGCAGGGAGGCGGGCCCTAGAACACGAGAAAACATGTTCGCTCGTGTCACCCCTCTTATTACGACACTAACTGTACCTGATGATAGTGGTGGAGGGGAGGGAGGTGGAAGAGGAGAGGAGGAGAGAGATACAGAAGAGGAGGAGGAAGATAAACAAGAGAAGGATTAAGATAAGAGGAGAAGGGCGACAATAATGGGAGGACAAAAGGGTGTTATATACTGTATAGTCTGTTTCTGTTCAGCTGACGGTAAACTGCTATGTCCTCTCCTTATTAACGTACTCCACTATTACGAAGATATACTGGTGAATTTTATGGCCAGTTATGAAAACATGGCATATTTAGGACACAGAGACATAGTAGTTTCATATTTTCCCAGTAACTATCGATAAATCAGCAACAAAGAGATTCAATTTACTCTCAGCTGGACAATAGTATAGTGGATGATGTAAAAATATAGTACGAAGCAGAGAGGGGGAGGCATGGAAGGTAAAGGAGAGGGAAGGGAAGGAGCATGAGGACACAGAGGAAGACACATATTCCCGGCAACATTTCCAACTGGCCCAGTGGAGGTCGAGTGGATAGCACCCTCAAATGTGAATCTGTTTGACCTGGGTTCGATCCAAGTCATTGCGGATATATTTAGTGGGTGTGGTAGTACGTCCTCGCGTGCTTCACATGCTCGCACCCAGTCGGGGGACACCTCGATGACGTATACATACATAACAAAGACACTCCAACAGCTTCCTATCTCTCCAACACCATTTCTCCCCTCTCAACACTCTTCGAAAAGTGGATGCGAGGTGCCGTTGTCCCACCGTCTTTACTTAAATTTAATATTCCTCTATTTGTTTACAAGAAAATTACTCAAACAAACCTCTCAACCTCTCTCTCTCTCGCACACACGCAAACACACACACAGACACACACATCCAGGAAACAATCACATAATCTCCGTGAGTGTGGTTGAGGGAGACAACAACATAGACCTTACATACGGGATTATGGCCGCGACCAATCTGTTTGTCACACAACGTCCAACATCACCAAACAGATCATACACACAACCACCCACTCCATCTATTCTCTCTCTCTCTCTCTCTATCTCTCTCTCTCTCTCTCTCTCTCTCTCTCTTGACCGCCCTTACACACACCTGCACGCCCTGACACACACCTACACGCCCTGACACACACCTGCACGCCCTGACACACACCTGCACGCCCTGACACACACCTGCACGCCCTGACACACACCTGCACGCCCTGACACCCACCTGCACGCCCTGACACACACCTGCACGCCCTGACACACACCTGCATGCCCTGACACACACCTGCACGCCCTGATACACACCTACACGCTCTGACATACACCTGCACGCCCTGACACACACCTGCACACCCTGACACACACCTGCACGCCCTGACACACACCTGCACGCCAGCACACGCATAAATGTAAGTGTTGTTCAGACCTAACAAGCACTGCACTTTACGAAACTATATTAGGAAGCTGAACACTACATAAACAGAGTATTGAATAAAGTGCATGAATATCAGAGTTGAGGTATGCTCTAGCCAATATACTTAATTACTTATATACTACCCATTCCAGTATCCAATGACACGTGTTTCCATTGTTTTTACTTATGGTATCAGTAGGCGATTTTAAACAGCTTGGGAAGGAACTAAGGGTGTTACAGGGTGAATGGAGACAAACTCTACCTCCATTGTTTCTAAGGGCCTTCCAATCCTGAATATAATAGGCTGATATGAGCCAAAATATAACGAATGAATGCGTCATGGTAGAATGCAAGGGTTAAACCTACTCCTAAAAATGCATATAAGAACATGGTAAAGTGCAAACACATTCAGATAAAATAAAGCTAACAAAATAATAATGCTAAAAATACACAAACAACAATATAATATAAAGCTCCTGCCGCCGCACGAAATTCACGATCCGAAAGTGAGGGAAAGAGAAACAGACCGTGCAAAACCAGGCACGAAATTGGGTATTAAGATGAAGATGAGAGAGAAATAGAGTGTTTGTGTTTGAGAGAGAATGTGCGTGTGTGATAGTGAGTGAGAACGAGAGAAAGGAATTACAACTAGGAATTATTACCTTACCTTTTGATACCTTTTGATGCGTTCGCCACTCTTCTAGCGGCACCAAGGAGCGCGACGCCCCTCGTTATGGGTGGTGATTTGGTGCAGTAGACTGTTTGAAGCGACAGCTCGCTCCCTTGCGAGGATGGGCTCGTCTGGCACCTCCTGGATTATATTGACAGAAACGCAAGTGCCAAGCAGACAAATAGATGGACATAAAGAGTGTGTGTGAGAGAGAGAGAGAGAGAGAGAGAGA
>CM064578.1:9417253-9467253 GCA_032716605.1 Paralithodes platypus | reverse complement strand
CACACGTCCAATCAATAATCCAACCACACGTCCAATCAATAATCCAACCACACGTCCAATCAATAATCCAACCACACATCCAATCAATAATCCAACCACACGTCCAATCAATAATCCAACCACATCCAATCAATAATCCAACCACACGTCCAATCAATAATCCAACCACACGTCCAATCAATAATCCAACCACACGTCCAATCAATAATCCAACCATACATCCAATCAATAATCCAACCACACATCCAATCAATAATCCAACTACACGTCCAATCAATAATCCAACCACACGTCCAATCAATAATCCAACCACACGTTCAATCAATAATCCAACCACACATCCAATCAATAATCCAACCACATGTCCAATCAATAATCCAACCACACGTCCAATCAATAATCCAACCACACATCCAATCAATAATCCAACCACACGTCCAATCAATAATCCAACCACACGTCCAATCAATAATCCAACCATACGTCCAATCAATAATCCAACCACACGTCCAATCAATAATCCAACTACACGTCCAATCAATAATCCAACCACACGTCCAATCAATAATCCAACCACACGTCCAATCAATAATCCAACCACACATCCAATCAATAATCCAACCACACGTCCAATCAATAATCCAACCACACGTCCAATCAATAATCCGACCACACATCCAATCAATAATCCAACCACACATCCAATCAATAATCCAACCACACGTCCAATCAATAATCCAACCACACATCCAATCAATAATCTACACAAGGTTCCTGGAAGAGACCTTTCTCTCTCACCGGGTTTATTACTTCCGCCTCACTACTACCACAATCAATCGCCGTAAGGGGGGCAGAGTTGATTGTTGGGCTGTTTTTTTTATTTATTTATTTTTATTTTAGTCCCAAGACCTCATGTATAGAGTATAAATATTCGTTCTTAATTATCCTATTCTTAGCTAGCACGCAAATCTATTACATTCAGTTTACTAAACAAAATTGGTATATTTTCAACTAACACTTAGCATAAATCTTAATCTCCCCCCCCCCCTCTCTCTCTCTCTCTCTCTCTCTCTCTCTCTCTCTCTCTCTCTCTCTCTCTTCTTTGGTATATCCTTTCCTTCCACTGTCCCTTATACTCCCAGGTTTGGAGTAGGACTAGACCTATCCAATAGAATCAAGTCCTGACCACCGTACTGGAAATGCAAGGTGTGTGTGGTCAGTGTACCTATGTCAATCTATGCAAATCCCTCCAATCCTCCGCTAACAATTATGACCTCAGCCAACCCCCCCTGGTCCTTTCAACCCAGCCTCTCTATATTCCACGCCCGCCCCCCCCCCCCCCCCCCACCCCCACCCTCCTCTCTCTCTCTATCTATATATCTATCTCTCTCTCTCTCTCTTACAATATTGGTCAGAGCTTTTCTATTTCTCTAGTAATAGTTCTTTCTTTTTTCGATGTTTACAATTTTGTTGGGTAGTAATATTTCTGTTCTTTACTTTGTCGATCTTCCCCCCCCCCCCCCCCCTCCTCTCTTATAATAGCTTTTTTATTTCTTGTGTAATACTTCTTTCTCTTTTCGATGTTTACAATTTCTTGGGGGTAGTAATATTTACGTTAGTTTCTTTGTCGATCCCCCCCCCCCCTCCCCACGCTCTTACAATATGGGTAAGAACTTTTCGATTTCTCTAGTAATATATCTTTATTTTTAAGATTGCGTACACATTATGTTGGTAGTAATATTGCTGTTCTTTTCTTTTTATGGGTCAAAGGTTTTCCATTTCTCCAGTAATATTTCTTTCTTGCCATCGACTTTTTACACAGTTATTTGTTAGTATTCATTATGTGTTTTTTTTTCTGTTTCGATGTTTACATATTTTCGGCTATTATGTATATTTGTTCAATGCCGGAATATGCATTTTTGTATTTTCTACTCCATCCGCTATTATCAGCACGGTCAAATGTATTCAGTTTAGACACACACACACAAATACACACACACACATGTTTGTTCTCAAAGCATTACCAATAAATATAATAACATACAAAAGATCAAAACCCTATAGTAAGATATAATACTAGGCTATATAAAAGATCTTACAAAACAAAAAATCGTAACAACAATAAATAAAAAGATCCTCTAAAAAAAAAAAGAGAGAAAGCCAGGGCCATAATCAGGATCGCTAACCTTTGATAAGAAGACCTAAAGGAGAATCTATCCTAGGCCCGCTCCTTTGATAAGCTAATTCAGAATATACATCTAGGCCTTAGTACACACACACACACACGCACACACACACTTGTACTCACCTATCAGAAAAGAGTCAATAAAAACAAAAATCACAAAACCAAGACGTTACTCTCAAAAACAATAAAAATAAATAATAATAAATAACAAAATAATCAAGGCCCTATCACAAAGAGCAACTCTCTAGAACTATAATCAAGGCCCTATCACAAAGAGCAACTCTCTAGAACTATAATCAAGGCCCTATCACAAAGAGCAACTCTCTAGAACTATAATCAAGGCCCTATCACAAAGAGCAACTCTCTAGAGTCTAGAACTATAATCGGGGCCCATCTCATTGGACACTAAGAAGGAGAAGCTAGTCTGGGCCGTTTCCTCTGATAAGCTAAATCTGGATGTACAGCTAGTCTTAAGTAGGGACCCCTTTTCATATTTCTCTCTCTCTCTCTCTCTCTCTCTCTCTCTCTCTCTCTCTCTCTCTCTCTCTCTCTCTCACCTATCATACGTTCACCGTTCTTATAGCTAACCCACAGCCCCCCCTCCCCCCCCCCTCCCACCAACTAACCAACCAATCAGCAGTCACCCAACTTTAACCAGAGACCCCGACCCAGCACCGAGAGTTGACAGTTTTAGCCCTGGGGGTCGTTGATGGGTTTTCTATATATAATCTAAAACTCTACCTAACACGGCTCATAACTACTCACACTCAAGGAAAACATAATACAAAGATATAATATATATATATATATATATACCGTATATATATATATATATATATATATATATATATATATACTGTATATCGCTGTATGAATATTCCCATATTCAAAATATGCTACATGGGGGCAATGCCTAGTGAGTTAATTGCTCAATAGGTGGCGTTCTGAGAGTGAGGGTCCGAGTCTAGGTGGTGAGACAGTGAAGCACGAAGACGAAGCAGCTTCAGAGATGGGGCTGCTTCGAGCCGTGAGTTGAACTCTAGTGCTTCACGTGTCTCACTCCCTAGACTGAAAGTAGTTGGAATATAGAAGAAAAAAATAGTATATATATATATATAGAGAGAGAGAGAGAGAGAGAGAGAGAGAGAGAGAGAGAGAGAGAGAGGAGAGAGAGAGAGAGAGAGAGAGAGAGAGAGAGAGAGAGAGAGAGAGAGAGAGAGAGAGAGAGAGAGAGAGAGAGAGAGAGAGAGAGAGAGAGAGAGAGCATTAACCTGAGAGCCTGTCCCCCCCAGCACCGAGGGTTTAGAGTTTTAGGTGTGGGGGTCGGCAATGCGTTTTCTATTTATGTCCCGTGAATAGTTTTAATCTTGGGCGGGGGTCGTGATGAACGGTAGGCGATTTCCCAAAAAGGGGAGAATGAAAGGAATAGGGAAAGGTTTTTGTGGGAAGGGTGAAATGCCATGGAGGATTTTTTTTCATTTTATATTGATATATATATTTACCTTTTTCATATCTATTTTTATTCTTAGGTTATGTAAGAGGGTGGGAGGCTATAACTGTACTGTGCAATAATAAATAATTATAAATATCATCATTGGTATTTTATATACAGTATACCTTAAAGCAGGAGGATGGGACTCGTCAGCCTTGGTCGGCAACCTATCTAGGGGAGACAACCTTATAATAATTCGGGTGGATGGGACTGTTCAGCATTGGTCAGCAACCCATCATTTCTTTTCTTTTTTTTTCTTTTTTTTTTCTATATTCCAACTACTCCCTCTCGGGCATAGGCTGATAGCCTTTACACTCTACCGCTGAACACGGTGAGGCCCGTGAGGTCTTGCTCCAGTCTAGGGAGTGAGACATGCGAAGCTTCACGGCTCGAAGCAACTCCATCTCTGAAGCCGCCTCGCCTCTGCACTTCACAGTCTCATTCCCCACACTCAGACTCTCATTCTCAGAACGCCACCTATTAAGCAATTAACTCACTAGGCATTGCCCCCCTGTAGCATATTTTTGAATATGGGAATATTCATACAATGCTATTTAATCAGGGAACAATGAGGGTTTTTTTTTTTTTGGGGGGGGGGGGGCATTTCGGTGTGCTGTGGTAATCTAGGGGAGTTAACTTTATACATGTCCTTACTGCTCACTTAATCGTGAAGCCGGTTGGTGGATGGATAGCGACCCACCACTGCTGAAAAAATAGTGCTAAAAATATACATAGAGGGCCTCGGAGTTGGATAGACCCTAAGTTGAGTGGTCAATCCTGAAAGTCCTTGAATAAACTGGCACGGGTTGCCCCTATTACGGGAGACAGGTCCTTTTGGGATCGATGTGTGTATGGCCACCCTCATTAAGGGGAGTAAGGCGTCCGGCAAAATATATATATATATATATATATATATATATATACAGTATAAATATATATAGGAGAGAGAGAGAGAGAGAGAGAACTCTTAGCCTGAAAATCTACCGAATTAATAAACAGTCACTCAAAGAAAACACTCAGCTACATGCACGGCCCCCTGAAGTCCATCCCTCAGAAACCCGTGAGGACAGAGTCCATCTGGCTAGGCTGCGATGTGGGCACCATCCAGCCCTTCTGAGTTATCAGAAGAGGTTGGATGATTCCGTCCAGGACACCTGTCCGGGTTGTAACACAACACCTCACACTATCAAACACATTATGGAAGACTGCATAACACACAATCACTTACGCCAACAGCACAACACACACTCCTTGAGAACTTTATGGGAAAACCCAGTCTTGTCCGTGGCCTTCCTTAGGAGCTCGGGGCAGTTCGGCCAGGCAGCCTAGGGAACGACTACTATTACTACCTAGATACTGTACACTGCAAGCGAATAGGTGAATGAGCTTCGTACATACGCAGACGTCTACTAGAGACGTGGAACGACGTGTAGACTAACACAAGCAGATAGGTGAGCAGCTTGGCTAGGAAATCACCACCCTGCAATTCTTTTCCATCAGGATGGCCGAAATAATTGTGTAGCAACTGCTTTCAGTGGGACTCGAACCCTTGCCGGTAAGTGTGGTTGCATTAGTATATGACCGTGTGTGTGTGTGTGTGTGTGTGTGTGTGTGTGTGTGTGTGTGTGTGTGTGTGTGTGTGTGTGTGTGTGTGTGTGTGTGTGTGTGTGAGAGAGAGAGAGAGAGAGAGAGAGCGAAAAGAGAGAGAGAGCGTGCGCATATATTTTCTTATTATATTCATTTTTCCGAAGGGCGAAGACCTAAATATAGACGTAAGCCTCACGACAGCCCTATACAAGAGCAATTAATACCTGTAACTGTGAATGGACGAGAGACAATGATGACAAACAATGGACGAACTACCTCACACTCAAACAAAGAGAAACACAGACAGACAGACACATATATACAGGCAGATATATAGACTACACACGTACATACGTATACACAGACACATATACTGACACACACACACACAGAAACACACACACACACAGAAACACACACACACACACACACACACACACACACACACACACACACACAAACACACACACACACACACACACAAGATGGATGGCCATATGAAATTCTCGGGACGCAGCTAATCTCCATTTTACCGAGTACGATTTTAATTTTACACACACGAACACAATTCAGAATGTGCAGGTATACATACCCACGCACATACACATCCTTACACACACACACTCACACACACACACACACACGTAGTATACACACATACGTAAACACTTACTCACACGCAAATGCTTACACACACACACACACACACACACACACACACACACACACACACACACACACACACACACACACACACACACACGGGGGGGGGGGGCTCGGTTATAGCCTTGGCCTTGCTTGAGACCTTTCGGCTGTTCGATCAGACAGCCTTTTTTGTACACCTCCCCGTGGCGTAACTGATAGCGCGTCTGGTTCACAACCAGAAGGTCCCGGGTTCGAGACCCGGGCGGGGAAGAGACATTTGGGCAAGTCTCCTAACGGTGTAGCCTCTGTTCACCTAGCAGTATAAATAGGAACCTGGTATAAGTGGACAAAGTTGTGACGTCCCATCTGGGGTTGGTGATCGGTTACAAGGCGAGATGGGTATCGTACTGGTCAACCTAAGCTACTGGTCAACCTAAGCCTTCGGGTGAGACTGGTACCGTAGTGAGAATGGTACCGTACAGGTTAACCCTAAGCCTTCGTATCCAGATGTCGCCAATTGGCTAAAATACAGACTACACACACATCCACAGCCATTCCAACAATACATAAAACACTTAACATGCATTTCACGCAATACATTCCCAGTTAAGGAGGCGCGATAATAATGAGCTTAGCTCGCATTGCGTGGATTCCCCTTGACGAACAAGTAACTGAGTAACACACACATACAGGGTGTCTCATGAATTTTGTCAAATACTTCCAGAAATGAAAGATTAAGTCATTCTGAGTAAAAAAGTGTTGTATACACGTAGGCTTTTGGGGGCATATTTTTGCAGTTATGGTCCGTTAAAGTCAACATTTTGTGTTTTTCGTCATTTTGAAAGCATGAAATGGTATAGAAAATAAAATAATAATAAGTAGTGTATAATAATGTATCATATCAATTCTTCATAGAAACACCAGCAAATACTTTGTAGCTTTCTTCATTTTTCTGTGACGATGAGTTGAATATTACAATAAAACACAAATTTGTCATTACCACAGGCAGATGAAAAAAAGATAGAGAGAAGGTTATTATGCCTCTTTAAAGTATTTATGCCATACTCCATCATACACTATTCAGTTTTATATCCATTGCTTTCATTAAGAGGACACAATAGGGTTAACCCTTTCCCTGCGGGATATGTTCCGGAATGCCATGGCAATTTACAGCAATTTACAGACTTTTAAAGCCTCTTAAAGCCTGTAAAATCGAGTGCGAGGGAGCGGGAGCATGGTAGGCCACACGTCCTTCTCCCAGCCAGGCGGCCGTGGCACTGAAGGCTCTGAGTCTTCTGGCAAATGTAGCAGACATTAGCAAGAATTGACCATTTTAGCGAATGTCTATATGGTAGCGCTGCGGGTGAATCCCGCGAGCTACTAAGCTCGTGTTGGCGTCATTTTGAAATTATTTTCTTCTAGTTTTTGGCTGAATAAATTTAATTTCATTCAGACACTTGCCTAATCAATCAGGCCTGCCTGAATGAGCCTTAATATGGCGGATAAATTCCCGCAGAGAAAGGGTTAAAAATGGCAAAACACATAAAACTGCCATGCAAAAAGGAGGGGATTTGTATGTTTTTTTGTCAGTGTTTACCTATTTTCCATGTAAATATAAAAATTATGAAGCTCTTTTCTTTTTTCCGTGAAAATTAGTATAAAATCAAATTTTGTTGGTTTCTTGTAATATTCAACTTACTGCCACGGACATATGAAGAACGATATATTGAAGTTTTTTAATTAAGTTTGAAGTATTGATACCATGCTTCATACTACACGTCTTAGTTAGTTTTCCTAACATCATCCTATTGAAGAAAAACGAGGTTACAAAAATAATAATAATATAAAAAACGCCCAAAAGCCGGCTTTAAGGGCCCATAACTGCAAACAATGCCCTCAAAAGTCTTTGTGTATATACCAGTTTTTACATAGAATTACTTGATCTTTCATCTCTGGAAGTATCTGACAAAACTCGCAGGACACCCTGTATATACACAGGGTGTATATATATATATATATATAGAGAGAGAGAGAGAGAGAGAGAGAGAAACGAGGAGAGAGAGAGAGAGAGAGAGAGAGTTGAGAGAGAAGAGAGAGAGAGAGAGAGACGAGAGAGAGAGAGAGAGAGATGAGGAGGAGAGAGAGGAGAGGAGAGATGAGAGAGAGAGAGAGAGAGAGAGAGAGAGAGAGAGAGTACTCCCTGGTTTCCTTTCTCGGGTGATTAAGTAGAATTAATTAATTGCGGTCCTTATGTGGGGGATTTGTGAGCGTAAGTCAGGAAGAGGGATGGTGGTGAGGGAGGGGGAGGGGAGGAAGAGGATGAGTAAGGGGGGGGGGGTGAAGTAGTGGTGAAGAGGTGGCAATGATAATGGTGGTGAAGGAATGGAGGAGGAAGAAGCCCGGTGGAGGGGAGAAGTGGTGGTGAAGAGGTGGTGGTGGTGGTGGTATTAATGAAGAAGAAAAAGAAGAAGAAGAAGAAGAAGTAAGGAGGAGGAGAAGAAGAAGAAGAAGTAAGGAGAAGAAGAAGAGGAAGAGGAAGAAGAAGAAGAAGAAGAAGGAGGAGGCGGCGGAGACTGGAAGAGTTGTTTACTTTGGAGTATGGACAGTAATGTGGTTAGTTACGATGATGGAGGCGGATGGAAGAGGTGGTGGTGGTGATATGGTGGAGGTGGTGGTGATATGATGGGGAGGGGGAGGTGGTGATGATGTGGTGGAGAAGGAGGAGATAGTAGTTGGTGAGAAAAGGTGAAAAATTGAAGGAGGATAATAATGAGATGAATACGAGAACAGGACAAGCATGAAGAGTGGGGAGGAATGGATGGGGAGGGTGGAGGAAGAGTGAGCTGTGGAGGAGGAGGAGGATGTGGGAGGAGAAAAGATGAAGAGAAGGGTGAGAAAAAATAATAATGTGCTCAAGAAACGGGAAGAAAGAGGAATGGATAAGAGGAAGAGGAATGTGAGGAGGAAGAGGGAGAAGAAGGGAACAATATAGATGAAAAAATAAGAAATGGCAAGAAGGAGAATGAATAAGAGGAAGAGGACTGTGAGAAGGAAGGTGAAAAGGGGAACAGATAAGAAGAAATGGTACGAAGGGGAAATTAACAAAAGGAAGAAGACTGAGAGGAGGAAGAAGAGGACAAATATGAAGATAAATAAGGAGAAGGGAGATAGGATAGGCATAGTACGTTAAGATGTAAGAGGATACTATTTATAGGTCGAGGAGGAACAGGTGAAGCTGATCAGACAAAGAGGAAGTATATACATATATATATATATATATATATATATATATATATATATATATATATATATATATATATATATATATATATATATATATATATATATATACTGTACAATATATGACAGAGTGAGTGAGAGTCGAAAAGAGAGAGAAGGGAAGGGGAGAGATAAATCAATTTTAGCGGGGTAACAAGTTGTTTTCATTTATATATAAAATATAATCTCCCAATATTTCCTAATTATATTAAATACAGTACATTTTACAGTTACACAGTCCCGCAGGTTATTCCTCCACACTCCACGATTATTGATGGTTCAGGTCAGGATCAAAACGCATGAAAGTAGAATATATGCAAAAGTATTACATAAAATTATGTACAAGTCAAACATAAATTTATCATTACTTCACTTTGACTGAATGATAATTCTTTAAAAAAACATGACATATCCAGTACTTAAAATATAATTTTGATGTAAATACAAATAAAACGAACTTGCTACACAATAGTTGGTGACATAACTCCAACGGAGAAGAACATAATTAGAAAATCTGTAATTTCCTGATCTGGGTGTCAATATTCCAAAGCTACGTTTTGATATGATTTGAAACAGACGATTGTTTTATAATTATAGGTTTTACACAAATGTTAATATTTTATTTACTTACCTTACCTTCTGAACATCACCAGTTCGATTGGTTCTCGAAACATCCTAAAACAGAGAGAAATAAAATCAATATTAGCCACATAATTCGGTAAAATAATTAAAACGTATGCATAAAGTTACATAATTGGTCCTCCTTAAATTAATTTACGTAAAGATAAAAGGCGTTCGGAAAAATGTAATCACGAGGATATTAAGGAGGACATTATGATAATGGCGCAGAGAACCGAACGAAAAAGAAAATTAAGTTTAATTAATAAGAATAGTGGTAAGTACTCCAAGAAGCCAAAGGCTTTTACACAGGAAGAAGGGAAGGGCGGAAGAGGGGGGGGGGGGGAGACATTAGGGTCTTCAGGTTTTCATCAAATCTTACACTTGTCCTTATAATGTATTAAGTTTCCTTATATATATACAGTATATATATATATATACACAGGGTGTCCATAAAGTCTCTTTACAATTTAAACAAATTATTACCAAGACAATTGATGAGATATTTTAATCAGATTTGTTGTATGTACTTGGTGGTTATCAAAGTTTTGAATAACATTGCATTTGTCCATTGGTCCATTTTTCTTCCACGAGAAAACAATTACTGCAAATGTTTACCTTGACCTTTTGACTGAATATGTGGCACCACAACTAGATGACCTTCAACCAACCATCATTTATCAGCAAGATGGTGCACCACCACATTGGGGACTGCGTGTTCGTGAGTTCCTTAAATCAAACATTCACAGACCGGTGGATTGGAAGGGATGGCCCGATTCCCTGGCCACCTCGTTCACCAGATATCACTCCCCTGGACTTCTTTCTATGGGGTTATGTTAAAGATATCGTGTATCGAATAGAGATACGGGACATCACTGACCTAAAGCAAAAGATCACTGATGCCATTGCGACCATTGATGAGGCTATGCTACAGCGAACATGGCAAGAAATCGAGTACCGTCTTGATGTGCTTAGTGCAACTAATGGTGCCCATGTAGAGGTGTACTAAATGAGGCAAAACGAACTTCAATATCTACTCCTCATTTTGTAATAATTTCCACATATTTGTCTGTTCATTTGCTTTTGTAATAAATATTTTAAATTGTAAAGAGACTTTATGGACACCCTGTATCATATATTGATCTTGTCCGTGGTAAGCGGATACGAAGAATGAATAGACACGCCAGGGCTTGATAGACGAACACATTAATCTTATCTATATATATTGCTACAGCAACAACAGCATCTATCATCGCCCCACCCAAATACCCTGACTATCCCCTTATAGTGTGTGATATTTTACACCCATTAAAATTGGAAACAATATATCTCATCAGCGGTAAAGTAACAGGGGGTTCTAACGATACAGTCTTTAGTAATCAAGTGGTGAACAATGAGGATGGATGGTCATTGGTGGTTTGGAGGTTAATTGCTCAACTATCTGTAACTGTTAGTGTGTGTGTGTGTGTGTGTGTGTTGTGTGTGTGTGAAAGATATATATATAGTGTGTAAGAGAGAGGAATAGTGAGACCGAGATAATGGGAGTGATTGAGAAAATAAGGCTTAAGGTGTGTGAATTGTCTCCCACTATGTTTATGCTATAGACGTGAGACAGAGATAGATAGATAGATAGATGGATAGAGAGAGAGAGAGAGAGCGTGTGTGTGTGTGTGTGTGTGTGTGTGTGTGTGAATTATTGTCCACTATACACGCCTCATTGGTTTTTCCGGTTACATGTTTTTAAATTCGTATTGTGTATGTGTGCGATTGTGTATGTATACTGTACGTGAGAGAGGGAGAGGGAGAGAGCGAGAACGAGAGAGAGAGAGAGAGTGTGTGTGTGTGCGTGTGAGAGAGAAAGAGTATGTGTGTTTGTATGAGTGTGTGTGTGTGTGTGAGAGAGAGAGTATGTGTGTATGTGTGAGAGAGAGAGTACAGTATGTGTGTGTGCGTGTATGTGTGTGTGTGCGTGTATGTGAGTGTCTATATCTATGCGTGTGTGTAGAATGATATAAACCGAGTACTTGTTAATGTGAGCTCTGGCATCCAAGCGTTTAATACATTGCGCGGATCAATATGAGCTTGCATCCCGGGCTTTAAAAATACATCCATGCTTCAGTGTGGATTATCAACGTTTACTAGGGGCGTACAGTCACTGCCCAAACGTTTCATGATTCACCCAAACGTTTGTATATAACAACTATACCCTCTTCCAAGTGTGCACATTTTCTCAGTCTTACTTCTACTCAACAAGCGAATTTTGGAACTCTCTCCCTCAATCAATCTTTCCTTTATCCTATGAATTAAACGGTTTTAAACTTCGTGTGTCCAGGCATTTCGACCCCAATTAACGTCCCTGAATTTGGGTCTCTGTCACTCTTTTGGCTTTGGGGAGAGACACTCGTTACAGGCAACCCACCTTTTGTCTCATTCATACACAGAACAAACAAATAAGTAGGCCAGAAATCGTGAACTCCAACCTCTAGAACTCAAAAAGGGCTAGAGCAAATGGGCTGTACATTTCCACACCTATTCCCTGGCTGACCCTTCTCAATTGGTAGACATATTAGCTCGATTAGGCTGCTCTAGTAGTTTGTGAGTTGTTGTTGTTGTTGTTGTTCCCTAAGCTGCCTGGCCGAACAGCCCCGAGTCCCTGAGAGAGGCCATGGCCACGATCGGGCTTTCCCACAGAGCTCTCATTGAGTGTAGATTGTGTTGTTGGCGTAAGTGGTTGTGTGAAATGCAGTCTTCTATGATGTGTAGTTTGTGAGTTATAGAGGTTAATGTTCAAGAGTTTTGGCCTACTTGTTTGGAACAGGGTGTAGCACATCACACTGTAAACATGTGTGTGTAATATACAGTAGGACACAACTTTTGGTGTCTATGTTAATGAAGGAGACAAAAGCCAAAGCTGCCTGCAACAAGTGCCTCCTACAACAAAGTTTTTTTTTTCCATTTTTGTATTTGTGTACCGAATGGGAATGGAGAGTGGTGTGCTTGTTTAGTTTAGTGAAATGGATAGAAGGAGGTGTTTGTGAGAGCTAGCTGGATTACTCAGTGTAGGTGAGACAGAAACAGTGAGGGAAGCCAGAAAAATGAAACAGGATTTCTAGCAACTCCTTATCACATGTCTATGAGGCCTCCCCTGGGTATTGCCCTACTCAAATGTTGTCTACAATCACCCCAGTGTACCAAAACTGGCAACATTTTACCCGAGAGCTAATTGACTCTGTGACGACCATTCTACAACACATTATGAGAAACAACAATATGAACAAAAACATAAAACATCAAACAAAAGAGGAACACAAACAACAACACAAAACAAAGCACGAATGTCGTCAAAGAAAGCAACAAGGGCAACAGAAACAGCCTGAAAAATAACAAATACAACTGAAGAGGATTGAAAATAATAATACACACAAAGGGGCTGAAGAACATAAAAATGGAACAAGTCATAACAAGAACATCACACAAACACACAAACATAAAGGGATTCGACAGCAACATAAACCTCTCCAACAACAACATACACAATCAAACAACGAACACAACACAAAGTATACAGTATCTCAGCACATACACACACACACACACACACACACACACACACGCACACACACACACCAACACACGGCATGGATGCATAAATTATCCAACTTTCGAAATTAGTTTCTATGTTTTCTCTCGCCAAAATAAAGACTCATTAACACAAAAACAACAACACCAACAACAACGGTAGAATACGGCATAATAATAAACAAAGTACATACAAGGACTAAACAACAACACAAGCAACTCCAACTCAAAAGACATGAAACAATAAACAACAAAACAATGTACACAACAACAACAACAACAACAAGACTTGATAACACAACCATTCTACTGTGAAGATCGTAAAACAGGCTAAACATATTGAACATAAAACAGTAGAACACAAATTATATGCAACTCAAAATGATAAACAACAAAACAATGTAAAAAAACAAAAAAACAATGAACACACAAATTACCATACAACACAACGATGCACACAGAAACTCAGCAACAAAAACAATGTACACAAAAACTACAAATAACAACAACACAACAAATCAATAGCAAGAACAAAACAAAGCTCACAACAAAACAACGCAAACAACAACAACACTCTCCACCCCACTCCAGCATCTCAAGGGGCTGCCTAAATTACCCAACTTCCGAAATTATTCTCTCTATCCCCCCCCCCCTCCCCCTCCCCGCCAAAATAAGGCCGTGTATTTTTCTCCCCGCCCTTTACCGAGTTTCCCCGTAGCGGCATAATTGACTCCTAAAGCATTCCTGTGTTGCATATGTTGATTTTGTGTGCTTGTGTTGAAAGGAAGTTTGATTTGCGAGGTAAGTTAGGCAGAGTTGGGGTGTTACTCAAGATTGCAGGCGTTGTTTCCTTTTGCTGGTGGTCTTTTGCCTTTAACTGTAATTAGTTAGTAACAACAGGACTTCAGAGACTACCAACCCTTGTGGACTATTAAGCCGATCCCTTGTTTAGCCCTGTGTATGTCCTTGTGTATATACTTCCTCCATATTGATCACCCCCCCCCCCCCCTCTCTCTATCTCTCTTTCCTTGTTATTTATTCCCCTCGCTCCACCTCTACTCTCTCTCTCTCTCCCCCCACCCTCCCATCCTGTTGTTTCCAATATCTACATAAACTCCATAATGTCGTTACACCCCCGCCCCAGACAACCTCGCCCTTCGGCTGATAAGTAATATATTATTTTATGAGTTTTTTCCGTTCTCCATAATTCGTCCAGGGATGGTATCTTTTATAGGGAGTATTTATTCATATATTTCATTTTAAGGGTCCACCGTGAATCGTTTGAATACTCTCTCTCTCTCTCTTTCAATTTTTCTTTTTTATATTCCTTCTCCTACTCACCTGTTTTATATTCATAGATGTATACTGTTTTACCCAGCATCCATCGTTTTATATTCTATTTCCCCATTCACTGTGACCCTGGATCCGATCACGCTAGAGCTCCAGTAGGAAGAGAGAGAGAGAGAGAGAGTTACAGTTACACAGATACTCAGACCACACAGACCTTGCGGTCCCATAGGTGGTCCGGCCTTAATACTACTAGATAGGGACAGTTTATAGTGGAAGAATAGGACAGTAAAGTAGAAGGCTCTCTCCCCACCCTCCGGCTAAAGAGCCGTACCGGCAAATAGGATGAAGTGTAACCTTATGGGTCAGAAAATGCCCACAAGGAAAGTGTTTATAGAGTATAGGAAAAAATTAGTTTGAAAGGGAAATTACACATGCCTACTGATTACTTCATATTTATCCAATCTTCATTAGATCATCGTTCAGTCTTTTCTTAAACGTATCAATAGAATTACTGTCGACCACCTCCCTTGGTAAACTATTCCACTCTTTAACCACATTGTATGTGAAGACATTTTGCGTCACATCTAATGATGCATTTTTTATAATTAATTGTATTCCATTACCTCGGGTTGCAGCATTATTATTAGGCTAATCGTGAACAGAGAGAGAGAGAGAGAGAGAGAGAGAGAGAGAGAGAGAGAGAGAGAGAGAGAGAGAGAGAGAGAGAGAGAGAGAGAGAGAGAGAGAGAGAGAGAGAGAGAGAGAGAGAGAGAGAGAGAGAGAGAGAGAGAGAGAAAGAAAGAGAGAGAGAGAGAGAGAGAGTCCATCCTTTTCTTTGGACGACATTTTGAGGGCGTTGGTTGGTTGGTTTTGCTGGCTTCCCTTCTCCCTCATGTTTAGTCCCAACAGTTATCAGATATTAAGACGTTCGGCCCATTACTTTGACGATTTTAAGACCTTTCGTTCCATTTATTTGTCAATATTAAGACTGTTCGTATTACTTAGGTGTCTATTCTTTCCTGGCGAGCGATAGCAAGTCTGTAATCAAGGAGGGACCGGAACATAAATGTACAAATATATCTAGAAGGGGGATCTTGGGGATGTTTGCTAAGTTTGATGGAGGTCTAGAGAGGAAACTAAAATAATAGTAAATATAAAAAAAAAAACCCTACCCCCCCTTAAAATCGAACAACAGGGTGGGATTTTGTGTCTGATCATGTAGAATAGAGATCCAACGCCCACACTATATTACCCATGCCAGTATCGCCCAATATCATTATAAGTATGGACATATACAAGTGTAAAGAGGAGAGAAAAAGACACCACTGGCACCAACCTGGCAGAGGAGGTTGGCCGGTCTCCTCTACCAAAGGGGCGTCATATTTTCATTGAAGTCTCCCTTTCAATAGTCTCTTTTTCTATAACCTCTTTTTTTTGTTTTCAATTCTATATTTTTCAACAATTTTCTCTTCACTCTCGCTCGCTCTTATTTAATCCTGTAAGCTTCAAAGGCCTTAATATGTGTTTTATATTATTAATTTACTTTGACTGAAACACTGAGTTATATTTTACTCTCACACTTATATTTGATTTTACTTGTTATACTACTACGGAAATTATTGTATTTTGTTATAATTTTATGTATTTATTTTGCTTCTGTAATTATTGTATTTTATTTTATTTGTATGTGTTTATATTGCTACTGTAATTATTGTGTTGTAGATTATTTTATGTTGTTATATTGTTAGTGTAATCGTGTAATCATTGTATTGTGTTGTATTTCTATGTAATTATATTGCTACTCAAATTATTGGATATGTATACAGTATATATATACAGTATATATATACATATAACCTAAGCAGCTTGTAAGTTACCTACAATCAATTCGTTTGTTCCTTGTATATATCTAAAGACCTCCATATATATTTTGTTTATGTCATTTATATGCTATTAGTCACGAACCGCTACCATAACCTTGTCAGCCACTGTACATTTACGTGAGGTAGGTAGGTAGGTATATAGATATATACGGTAGATAGATAAATTGATAGATAGAGAGAGAGAGAGAGAGAGATAATGTGTGTGTGTGTGTGTGTGTGTGTGTGTGTGTGTGTGGGGGGGGGGGGGGGGGGGGGGGGGGGGTCGGTGCGTTCGTAATACAAATTGTCGGTTTTATTGTTCATTGCAGCCCTGAGGCTGATAATCTACAGAGTTTTTATTAAACCTAGGTACAGTACAATACTTATTCTACCTTAAGTACGAGGTCACATGCGACCTTTGGCGACCGTGAGGTGCCTGGCTTCCCACCAAGTATATACACAGATGCACTTTGTGTTGGTGAGATGTGTAGGCTAACACAGGCTGATAGCAGCTTGGTTATGGAGGAACCACGATACAATTCTCTCCGTCGCAATGGCCTAAAAAACCTTTAGGATTCCGATGGATTCGAGCCCTTGCGCCTGCAGTCAGCGCGAGACCACAGTACAGCGCCTTAGACCACAGGACCACAGTGACCCGTGTGTGTCCGTGTGTGTTCGAACGCCAACCCGTGGTAATAACGTTCTTGACATTGTACTTGCAACAAAAGAAGAATTAATAGAGAATTTGAATGTTGGTGATGAATTCAGTAACAGCGACCATCGTACGATAACTTTCACTTTAAAGTTTACTAGTAACGAACCAAATAGTAGCATCGAAAAAGTCCCTAATTTCAAGAAAGCAAACTTCCATAAACTTAGAGCTATGTTTAAAGAAACTGACTGGAGCTTTTTAATTCACAATAACGACATAAATACATCTTGGAAGTTATTCGAAGCCACTTACCTAAAAGCAGTGCAAGACTGCATACCATCGAAAATACGGCGTCCAGGCCATAATAATAAGCCCAAATGGTGGAATAAAGATATTTCAAACTGCCTGCTTGCTAAAAAATTTGCTAATGATAGATTAAAATCCTCACAAAATGACGAAGAACTGCTGAAATTTGTAGAGCTACGACGCAAAGCCAAAAAGTTAATTAAGCAAAGTAAAAAGACCGTAGAGTTACATATTGCGAATCAAAGTAAAACAAACCCGAAAGAATTCTATAGTTATATCAGAAGGAAAAAAGTAGTTACTTCAACTGTTGGACCGTTAGTCGATGCAAATGGAGAATACACCAAAGACGAAGTACAAATGAGTAATGCCCTCAATACCTTCTTTGCATCAGTGTTTACAACAGAAGACCTCAGTGATATCCCTACACCATCGCCGATTCAGATTGATAATTCAGATGTTCTAAGCAATATCACCGTTACAGAGAGAGAAGTATTGAATTGTTTAGATAAACTCAAGGTAAATAAAACGCCTGGACCTGATACAATCTCGCCTAGAGTTCTAAAGGAAGCTAAGGATGAGCTCTCCAAACCACTGACATTACTATTCAATAAATCCTTGCAGTCTGGAACTATGCCGATCAGTGGAAGCTAGCCAACGTAACACCGATATTCAAAAAAGGCAGCAAATCCCTACCCAGTAACTATCGTCCAATTAGCTTAACCTCATTTGTATGTAAAATGCTAGAAACGGTCATACGAGACAGACTCGTAAATCACTTAGAGGAAAATAACATACTTAAACATACTCAACACGGCTTTCGTAAAAAACGTTCCTGTTTAACAAACCTCTTAGACTTCTTCCACGATATCCTCAACCTCTACGATGAGAGTAAAGCTGTAGATATTATATACCTTGATTTTCAAAAGGCCTTTGACAAAGTTCCCCACAAACGTTTACTGCTAAAACTAAAAGCGCATGAAATACAAGACGGTGTGTTGAAATGGATAGAAAATTGGCTCAGCGACAGAAAGCAAAGAGTAGTCATAAACGGTAAGGCATCTAAATGGACCAATGTAAGTAGCGGGGTACCCCCAGGGATCGGTACTAGGACCAATTCTCTTTCTAATTTACATCAAAGACATAGATGAGGGTCTCACCTGTACAATCTCAAAATATGCTGACGATACAAAAATTGCAAATAGCGTACTCTCAAAAGAACAAGTTGACGATGTGCAACACAATCTAGATAAATTGTCATGTTGGGCCCAAATTTGGCAAATGAGTTTCAATGCGGATAAATGTAAAGTACTACATATCGGATACCTATATGAGAAAGCAAACTATTCGATGAATGGCACTCAGCTTAAGAATGTAAACAGAGAAACCGATCTGGGAGTAACAATATCGAGTAACCTAAAACCGAGTCAACAATGTCCAGAAGTTGTTAAGAAGGCAAACAAAATAATTGGCTTTATAGGCAGGTCATTTGAGCATAAATCCAAAGAAGTTATCCTAACCCTTTACAATTCCTTAGTCCGCCCTCTTCTGGAATACTGCGTTCAATCCTGGTGCCCTTATTACCAAAAAGATATAAACAAGCTAGAACTAGTTCAACGTAGAGTTACCAAAATGATACCTAGCCTAAAGAACAAACCATACGAAGAGCGTCTTAGAGAATTAAATCTATTTCCTTTAACCCAGCGCAGATTAAGAGGTGACTTAATTCAAGTGTTCAAAATCATCAAAGGCATCGACAATATGAACTGCGGTAAGTACTTCACTATCGACCAATCTAATTACACGCGGGGAAACGGTTGCAAAATTATTGGTAAATCTTTTAACTCACACGAATCTAAGAATTTCTTCTTCAATCGAGTTGTCAACTTGTGGAATGGGCTTCCCCGAAACGTTATAGACTGCATCACCGTTGATTCATTTAAACTCCGCTAGACAAATATCTCGCATCAAACCCGCGACTGACTGCGTTTGTAAATGAATAACTTTATTTTATCCCCCCTCAGTTACTAACCCATCTGTCCCCTACTAACTTCCTAATCCTGCCACGGACATTAGTTCCAGGGCAGTAATTCCCTTTCCAATGTTCCCTTACCCACTCTAAATCACTGTTTGGACACTTGATCCTCAGTGTTTTGGAGGACAAGCAACCTAGAAGGGTCACTAGATCTGTTGTTGCTTGATTTCCTTTGTACTCCTTTGTGTGTGTGTGTGTGTGTGTGTGTGTGTGTGTGTGTGTGTGTGTGTGTGTGTGTGTGTGTGTGTGTGTGTGTGTGTGTGTAGTCCATCAGATGAGAAGCCTCCCACTATACCTTTCATCCTTCTATGCCTCTCCCAACATTTTTATTAATTTATATATTTTTCCAAACGAGCTCCTTAATCTTTCCTTTTGACCCCATTCATCTAATATTAATTCCCTTCCCAGACCTTCTAAGCCCTCACCAACCTTGTTAATACCATCCATAGGGTTTTTATGTCTCCATCTACCTATATAACCCCTTCAGTACCGGTGACGTCCTTTTCACTTTACTCTGGCTACTGTTAGATGATGACAGTCAGCTTAAAAAGAGCCTCCAGCAATTAACAGGCTTAAAACTATTTAATTTCACCCGTTTTAATATCACAGATCCTTCTCCAACTACACAAAATCGTCAGAATAAAATGAAAAGGACGGCACCGGTACTGAAAGGGTTAATGCCATCAATCCGGAACCCCTGCCCTTCACTCTCCTCTATGGATAATTAATGGGGTCTTTAAGCCTTCCATAACCTGCTCTAAATACCTACTTGGTATTTTTGTGTTTTACCATGTCAGTTAGTTCAATATCTACCGGAATAAAGTGTGTGTGTGTATGTGTGTGTTGCGTGTACTTGAGTGTGTATGTGTGGGGGGGGAGGATGTGTATATATAATATATATGTGTGTGTGTGGGTATGTGTATGTGTGTACGTGTGTGTGTGTGTGTACACGTGTGTGTGTGTGTGTGTGTGTACATGAGTGTATGTATATGCGTATGTTATCGTAACGTTCATCATCAGTATTAGGATATACGCCGCTGATCTAACTGAAGTGTAGTATTTGATTATCTGAAAACGATCATTGGTTGAACATATACAATTCTACATAATTTAAATCATATTATTAAACCAAATGAAAATATAATGTGTGTGTGTGAGAGAGAGAGAGAGAGAGAGAGTGTATGTGTGTGTGTGTGTGTGTGTGTGTGTGTGTGTGTGTGTGTGTGTGTGTGTGAGTAGGAGTAAATAAACACCCAACCTTCCCTCTTCCTCCTCCTCCTCCTCCATCAGCCGCCCATATCCTCAATAAATATATTCATCTCCGCCCAACCACCTCAGACCCACTCCACCCCCTTCCCTCTTCCCGTGCAGCGAGGTTATTATAGGCAACCAGGATGGGCAAAATGTACAGTCACTCAGAGAAGTATGTGGGCCTCTCTTACCTTTCTGTTATGCCCACTATAAAAATTGTGGCAATCAGTACCACTAACAACACAGTGCAAGAAGGACACCACAACACCAGGCCGAGAGGACCAGTGCACCCTTCATCCGCGCAGGATGCCCCACGTGGTCAGACGATATCCCGGAATGCCGTTAGAGGGCACAAAAACAACAACCCGCCGTGCCCCTCTAGCTACCACGGGAAGGAAACCAGCCTATGCGGAAGGAGAGTCTACTTAAGCCAAACTGATTGAGATAGCCAGCTAGGTACGAGACTGGATCCTTCCCAAGTTCGAGACTGGTCTCCTGGTCGTAAGACAGGACAGGCTTCCCTTGGTCCAACGACAAGATAATGTTTATAGTGTTTTGGTCAGCCAGCTACATACGAGATAAGCCATTCTGGTCCTAGGACAAGAAATTGAGGGTGTGAGACCAGCTAGTGTTACTGACAAGAGAAACTTGAGGTTCGAGGCTCATTTCATGATAATATTCGAGTATTTCTTGTTGTAATGATGCCAGTCTTAAAATAATATTGCACCGGTTTGACAGTCTGCATACATCATAGAACCACAGGGAATACAGCTGTGTGTGTGTGTGGGGAGGGGGGGGGAGTTATGATATTTCTGCCCCCTTCTCTAAGACGTTTACCCCATTAGTTTGGCGATTTTAAGACCTTACACCCCGTTTCTTTGTCAATTTTAAGACCTTTTGGGCCATTTAGGTGTCCATTTTTGTACTGGCTAGCGATAGCGGGCCTGTAATTTAGGAGGAAATAGGCCTTCTGCCGGCCGGGACATTTGTCTACCAAAAAATGTACACATTTACCTTGAAGGAGGGTCTCGGGGGTATTTTATAAGCTTGTTGGAGATCTTGAGAGGAAACTAAAGAAAATAATAAATAAATATATAATTGAACAAATCAAAACAAACCCCCCCCCCCCTGAAGTTCATCCGCATTGGCATAATAATATCGATGAAAATGTCCTTGTTGAAAATGACCCCAGCTATATATAAATGACCCCAGCTATATATAAATGACCCCAGCTATATATAAATGTCATGAGTTAGGTTACATATAACAAACCCGCTTCCCACCAGGCCCCTCCTTCACAGCCCCGAGCGAGAACGAGATCGAGAGTGGGGGAGAACGAGCCAGAGATATATTAACTCAACACCTCTCTTAGATTAAGCAAATATTTGGCCTTTAAAGTTGGGCCCCGTATATTCTCATCTTGGGGGAAGGGAAAACTGGATCATTCGGCAGTGTTGGCTGGAATTAAGGGAAGATTTATGTATTTTGTTATTATTATTATTATTATTATTATTATTATTATTATTATTAGTGGTTATGAATAGGAATGAATGGAGAATGATTGTGATTATTTTGTTATGAATAGGAATGAATGGAGAATGATTGTGATTAGATAAGTGATAACATGGTCAGAGGGAGTACTGGTCGGGTGCCAGTTGGATTAGATAATAGTCCGTCAGGCGCCTGGCCCGGGGAGCCGGTGTATATACAGTATGAATGACCATTGCTGGAAATGATGTTGGCGGGCATTGTGGAACCTCTTAGGGAGATCTGGGACCTGGGAGTCTTTTGCTGGGGACACAAAAAGGGCCTTGGTCTCTGGGTGTTCTCCTGGAAAACCAGATGTGTGTGAATTTTCCATTTTATTGTATTTTGTTGTTTCTGTTCGAGCTCTGTCTCGAGTCGGCCACCCCCAGCTATGGTGTATTTGCCTGAGTATATACATATATACACCCATTATTATTATTATTATTATTATTATTATTATTATTATTATTTTGTGTTTTAGTTTTTAGTTTCCTCCTTAGATTTCCATCAAACTTTATAAAACACCAATTTTTTTCGGTAAAGATGTCCAGGCCGAGGGCTGATCCCTCCTGAATTACAGGCTCACTATCGCTAGCCAGGAAAATATCGACATCTAAAATGGAAGAAAGGTCTTAAAATCGCCAAAACTAATGGGGCAAACTTCTTAAAATCCTATAACTAATGGAGCTAAAAATGAGGGAGAAGGAAGTCCAGAACAAAAGAAAAACCTCTCCTTATGCACATATTTGGCCTATAAAGTTGAGCCCCATAAACTCTCATCTTGGGGGAATGGACAGCTTGATCATCTGGTAGTGGGCGGCCTGCATCATCTGGTAGTGGGCGGCCTGCATCATCTAGGAATTAAGGGGGGTGACCTGCTTTTTGTTATTTCTGTCCTTTTCTATCTTTCTCTGGCTTGTATCCATTTGGCCCCATTCAGCCTACTGTTTTAAGACGTTTGTCCCCATCCAGGTGTCAATTTTGTACTGGTGAGCGGTAGCGAGCCAGCATATTTTTTATCTTTGTTTGACAGCAGGCTAAATTTGTACATTTTTCGATAGAAAAATTTCTCCGGCGAAGCCGGATTTCTTCATATAATGCTGGCTCGCTAACGCTCGCCAGGAAGAAATCGACACCTAGATGGGGATAAACGTCTTAAAATAGTTGGCTGAATGGGGCCGAATGGATACAAGCCAGAGAAAGAGAGAAAAGGACAGAAATAACAAAAAGCAGGTCACCCCCCCTTAAACTGGAATAACATGATGCCATTACTCTTATTGGTTTCTGGCTATCATTAGACGATTTTAGGCAGCATAGAAAGCGTTTTTTAGTATCGGGCCCCTTATAAGGTGAGGAAATAAAGTAGTGTTACATACAAAAATGTATATGCTGGCATCTTCTTGAAGAGGATAAACAAATAAATAACATACTAAAACCTCGTAGATGTTCCAATTAATTGAAATAATAATAAAATATATAAATATATAACATAATCATATTCATAAATATATATATAACACTCTGATAATCGGTAGTGATCGTTTTAAATTAATTCCGTGTTGTTGGGAATGAAACTGGAGTCTTGAGCCAATAAACTACACGATGAAAGTTCACATAAGGTCAAAATTAATTCCCACTATACACAACATTTGATATGGTGCGATGAATTCCAATATTACATATGCGTTCTACCTTATTGAACGGCGAGGTATCTTACATTTGTTACCTTATTTCCGTTCTGGTGGGAATTATAATGGAGTCTTCAATAAAGATATATAGAATACTAAAGAATGCAAAATATAATGCTGAAAGTTATTAATGGTGTAACTATACTGTATACAATATATGTAAAGCACACCCCGGACCAGCAGGGAGCAAACCTTCCATATTCACTCAGTGTTGGTAGATTTCAAGTGGAGATTCGACAACAAATAGGCCCTATATATATATATATATATATATATATATATACTGTATATATATGAATTAATTTAATTAAAAAACATTAATAATAATATTAATACAAATAATAATAATATTAATCGCACACAAATATTAACATTAAATCATCAATATTCCCACATATGTAATTTTCAGCCCGGAAAAGTGTTCCAACTGTACAGGAACATCCGGTATTGAATATATATAGTGAATGTTCCAATTGTGCCCGGCAGCAGCACCGGGGAATACATTATATATCTGCAGCGGCTGGTGTGCTGGATAGAAAACGGAATACGGTTGATTTATTATTGATGTTTTGCAGGTTAGTTTATACCACACTAACTGGCAAGAATTAGGTATACATTATCTTTATCTTTTACTTTACCTTATCTACAACTTTATTTTTTACTTTACCTTATCTACAACTTTATCTTTTACTTTACCTTATCTACAACTTTATCTTTTACTTTACCTTATCTACAACTTTATCTTTTACTTTACCTTATCTACAGCTTTATCTTTTACACTACCTTATCTACAGCTTTATCTTTTACTTTACCTTATCTACAACTTTATCTTTTACTCTACCTTATCTACAGCTTTATCTTTTACTTTACCTTATCTACAACTTTATCTTTTACTCTACCTTATCTACAGCTTTATATTTTACTCTACCTTATCTACAGCTTTATCTTTTACTTTACCTTATCTACAACTTTATTTTTACTTTACCTTATCTACAACTTTATCTTTTCGCATATAATTGTTTTGAATTATTCGTTAACCTTTTATAGGCAAGCCCACAATAACGGTAATATTTATCCCTTAAGGGGGTAGGGGGTATTTATTGGTCGATATACGGTATCTATCTATGTATTATTATGTTTAGCTTCCTCCCTAGATCTCCATCAAGCTTAACAAAACATCCCCAAGATCTTCCTTCTAGATATATTTGTACATTTTTCGGGCGAAGGACGGTTCCTCCCCTTAAACCCAGCAGTGGATGTTTATAGTGTTATTAACTGTTGGGAGTTTATCTGTAGGATCTAATTTACTGGTCCAACATAAACGCCAATATCTGACTGGGAGAACCAAATAAGAGAGAGAGAGAGAGAGTGTATGTGTGTGTGTGCGTGTGAGAGAGATACAGAGTGGTGTTTGGTGTGTGTGTGTGTGTGTGTGTGAATGGCAACTCACTCTCACCCTACGTATGTGCATGTGTGTATTTAGGGTCTCTCTCTCTCTCTCTCACTCTCTCTCTCTCTCTCTCTCTCTCTCTCTCTCTCTCTCTCGCTCTCGCTCTCTCACTCACTTACTCACTCTCTCTCTCTTTCTCACTCACACACTCTCTTTCTGTACCTTCCAATATTTTACCCCTCTAGCTACCCCCGTCACCTCTTATCTCCCCCTCACCCCACATCTTCATCAAGGGTAGGGTTTACTTTTTGGTCTATACATTTATTTATTTATATATATTTTGTTCCGCACTACACCTCCATCAAGCTAAAAAAAAAAAAAAAAAAAAAACACTCCTTAGACCCCGTTTTCGAGATAAATGTGTACGTTTTTCGATAGAAAAATGTCCTGGCCGAAGGCCGCTTCCTCCTAAAGATACAAGTCTTCCACTTTCCTATAATCCACACTTTCACTTCCCTTTCCCTTCCACTTAATAGTCCTCTCCACCTTTCTATCCCATCCCATTCCTCTCCATCACAATATATTAAAGAGTTCCCTTCCCATCCCCCATCTACCAATCCACCTCCTTTCTACCTAGCCCTTCTCTAGCCTCCATCACCAACTCCCCTCTTCCACCTCCCACTCCTCCACTCCACCAACTCCCTCTCTCCATCCACTAGTTCTATTACTCCTCCACCATTACCGTCTCCTCCCTCACCCCTATACCTCTCCACCATCCTAAATCACCACCACCACCACCATTACCGTCTCCTCCCTCACCCCTACACCTCTCCACCATCCACCACCACCACCACCACCACCGTCTCCTCCCTCACCCCTACACCTCTACACCACTCCACCACCACCACCACCATTACCGTCTCCTCCCTCACCCCTACACCTCTCCACCATCCACCACCACCATTACCGTCTCCTCCCACCCTACACCTCTCCACCATCACCACCACACCACCATTACCGTCTCCTCCCTCACCCCTACACCTCCACCATCCACCACCACCACCACCATTACCGTCTCCTCCCTCACCCCTACACCTCTCCACCATCCACCACCACCACCACCATTACCGTCTCCTCCCTCACCCCTACACCTCTCCACCATCCACCATCACCACCACCATTACCGTCTCCTCCCTCACCCCTACACCTCTTCACCATCCACCACCACCACCACCGTCTCCTCCCTCACCCCTACACCTCTCCACCATCCACCACCACCATTACCGTCTCCTCCCTCACCCCTACACCTCTCCACCATCCACCATCACCACCACCATTACCGTCTCCTCCCTCACCCCTACACCTCTCCACCATCCACCACCACCATTACCGTCTCCTCCCTCACCCCTACACAACCTCCACCATCCACCACCACCACCATTACCGTCTCCTCCCTCACCCCTACACCTCTCCACCATCCACCACCACCACCACCATTACCGTCTCCTCCCTCACCCCTACACCTCTCCACCATCCACCATCACCACCACCATTACCGTCTCCTCCCTCACCCCTACACCTCTCCACCATCCACCACCACCACCACCACCATTACCGTCTCCTCCCTTACCCCTACACCTCTCCACCATCCACCACCACCACCACCACCACCACCATTACCGTCTCCTCCCTTACCCCTACACCTCTCCACCATCCACCACCACCACCACCACCATTACCGTCTCCTCCCTCACCCCTACACCTCTCCACCATCCACCACCACCACCACCACCACCATTCATCCTCCCTTTGGTTCGGAATGAGGCTATATAATCCACGGCCGCGTGCTCCCACTTTCAACTCTGACCCTGGTTCCAATTTAACTCCCAGCCTATCCCCTATCCCTTCCTACCCATCCCATGTTAATTAGCCTTATACCCTTTAACCCCTTCAGCCCCATGACGCCATTTTACCTTTGAGTCTGGCTAAGATTAGATGATTTTATACAGTCTAAAAAGGACCTATGATATTAAGAGGGTTTACCAAGATCGTATTCACCCATTTGAGTCGAATTGGTAGATAACAAACTAAAGAAAATCGTCTAATATGGTCACCAGAATAAGATGAAAAATATGCAATGCGGGTAAATGGATTAGATGCAACCTTAACACACTCTCTCTCTCTCTCTCTCTCTCTCTCTCTCTCTCTCTCTCTCTCTCTCATTTTGGTTTGGAACGAGGGTAAATCACTGGCGCTCTCTCTCTCTCTCCCTAACTTTCACCTTTGACCAGCCCTCCACTCTCACTACCAACCGTTTTCATCGGCCCAGGCAAAGGGAGATCACACACACACACACACACACACACACACACACACACATAAGACTGCCGTGGTGTAGTTGATTAAAGCGTCGGCTATCGTCCTGACGGTCGGCGGTTCGAACCCCACTGAGAGATTAGAAACATATATATATATTTTTTCTCTCTCTCTCTCTCTCTCTCTCTCTCTCTCTCTCTCTCTCTCTCTCTCTCTCTCCAACCAGATAATCCTATGATACACGGGAAACTATACTTGATACAAAATAACTTAGACAAGGTAGACACAACTCATATACACACCATATGAGGAGGAGCACTTAAGGAGGGTAACCTGCTTTTGTTTCTTTCTGGGTTGTATCCATTCGGCCCCATTCAGCCTACTGTTTTAAGACATTTATCCCCATCCAGGTGTCGATTTTTTCCTGGCGAGCGATAGCGAGCCAGCATTTTATGGAGAAATCCGGCTTCGCCGGAGACATTTTTCTATCGAAAAATGTACAAATTTAGCCAGCTATCTAACTCATTATCCAAAATATGATGGCTCGCTATCGCTCGCCAGGTATAAATCGACACCTGGATGGGGATAAACGTCTTAAAACAGTAGGTTGGAATGGGGCCGAATGAATACAACCCAGAGAGAGAGAAAAGCAGGTGACCCCCCTTAATTGACAACGTTTCCCATAGACAGTAGCTATATCAGGCCATTGAACTGGTCTGATCAAGCTATATATGCGAAACGTTGTATATTACATAGGAGTACAAAGGAAAATAAGCAACAACAGATCTAGTGACCCTTCTAGGTTGCTTGTCCTCCAAAACACTGAGGATCAAGTGTCCAAACAGTGGTTTAGAGTGGGTAAGGGAACATTGGAAAGGGAACTACTGCCCTGGAACTAATGTCCGTGGCAGGATTAGGAAGTTAGTAGGGGACAGATGGGTTAGTAACTGAGGGGGGGATAAAATAAAGTTATTCATTTACAAACGCAGTCAGTCGCGGGTTTGATGCGAGATAATTGTCTTTGTGTATATTGACAACTACAGTACCGTATACGTGACAACATTCTTGCAACTAGAATAATCGGCTTATTGCCAACTGACGGTAATTTGCAAGGTGCCCATCAAGATTTGTCGGTTATTGTGAAGATTGTGTAGTGAAATACGGTGCTAATTATATAAAATTGGTGTTAACCCTTTCACGCACATATGACGCAGAGGTTGCCCGATTAGCAATAAGAAATATAGTTCTCTCACTCTTATAATTACCTCTCCAAACCTAGTTTCTGCCCACAGCTAACTCAAAGACAACTGCAGAGGTTGAAGTAACTAAACTAAAGGTTTCTAAATACCCCTGATGGTAACAAAGGCTTTAAAGTATCCCTAATAGGCTCAAAATTGCGTCATATGTCGGAGAGGGTTAATATGATGCAGAGACATAGTAGTTTCATATTGTGTCCATTAAGTATCGAACAAACAGCTGCTAGGGGATTTAATATATCGCCAGTTGAAAAGAAACCGAGTATAGTGTACAGTTGCCCGCATCAACTCGTACCCGCTTTGTGAATGTTATGTGTGGAAATACAGTAGCCTATACTGTATTATAGTGTGATTGACCGCCAAGAAAAAGTTGTCATAACACTATTAAGGGGAGACTGACCGTTTGTTTGGTCTATTAATTAATGTATTCATATATTTGTTTAGTTTCCTCCCTAGACCTCTATCAAGCTTAGAAAAACGCCCCCTAGACCCCTCTTCAAGATAAATTTTTAAATTTTTCGGTAGAAAAATATCCCAGCCGAAGGCCGATTCCTCTTAAAATTGCAGGCTCGCTATCGCTCGCCAGGAAATAATCGACACCTAAATGGCACGAAAGGTCTTAAAATTGACAACGAAATGGGACGAAAAGTATTAAAATCACCAAACTAATGGTCCGAACGTCTTATAATCTCAAAACGAGTGGGGGGGGGGGGGGCTAAACATTAGGGAGAAGGGGGTCCAGAAAAACGGTCTGCCTCCCCTTAATTAATCTCACCCATTAACTACGTCACAACCAACTACTGTACACCTCTTTCTCAATGACTCATGTGTTTCCTTCCATACACTATATCACAGAATGGATACAGCTTCCCGCATAAAGGACTAATGTTATCACTATTTGGTTCGACGTGCTCTGGCTTTACTATTTTGCTTAAGGGGAGGTATTTAGTTTGTTCCCTAGACCTCCTTTAAATCTTAAAATTACACCCCCTTGAGTCCCTTTCAAGATAAATTTGTACATTTTTCGGTAGAAAAATGTCCCGGCCAAAGGCCGGTTCCTTTTAAACTACAGGCTCGCTATCGCTCGCCAGGATAAAATCGACACCTGAATGGCACGAAAGGTCTTAATATGGGGTGAAAGTTCTTAAAATCGCTAAACTAATGGGGCAAACGTTTCATAATATCAAAAGCAATGGGGCTAAACATGAGGGAGAAAGGAATCAAGAAAAAAATCCCTCAAGTGGAAATCTCCCCTTAACCCCTTCTATACCGGAGACGTCTTTTGATTTTATTCTGGCTCATACTAATCGATTTTATTCACTTTAGGAAGGATCTTTAGCAATTATATAGCTTCGAACTATCTCAATCAACCCTTTTAACTACCTCAGATCCTTTCTAAGCTGCATAAAATCATCTAAATATTGCTAGAATAAAGTATAACAGACCTCGCCGGCACAGAAGGGGTTAATTATGACTGAGGCCTTTGCTGGCTTTTGCTACTTTCGAGTAATGTATTTTAGGTTGTCACCCTATAGTAGGCTAACAGACTTCTTTCAAACTAAAATAAGGCTCACTCAAACCCCTTTCAAGCTAAGTTAGTACATTTTTCGATAGAAAATACGAAGGCCGATTTATTCTAAGTTACAGGCTCGCTCTCGCTCGCCCAGGAAAAAAAGTCAACACATGAATGAGGTGAAGTGCCGTATTATCGCCAGACTAATGGGATGAACCGTATTAGTATCTCCAACAGCTTCCCAGACTTCCTTCAAACTAAAACATGTCCACCCACTGAGACCTAAATTTGTACATTTATCAACGGTTTAAGTTCTGGCTAAAAGCCAAGTTTTCTTTTATATAGCCTGGAAAGGGCTTAGGGGGGCTTAAAAAAATCAGAAGTTGTAAAACCAACAAAAGCCCTCCACAATAATCTAGAAAAAAAAACAGCAGCCCAAAACGTAGGTTGAGCTTGTGTTAAGGGGGAAATGGTAATTTTGCCCCCCCCCCCCATTCTCTCTGATGCTTAGCCCAATTAGGTAACATTTAGGGGTCCATATTTTGTTTGTGGCAAAATGTACAAATACATTTTGAAAGGGGGTCATGGGGTTATAGTTTTAAGCTTGATAGAGGTCTAGGGAGAAAAAATGAATAAACTATAAATACACAATAAACTATAAATACACAAATGAATTGATCATTAAATACACCATCCCCCCTTAACTCTCTCCGACATATGACGCGATTTTGAGCCTATTAGGGATACTTTAAAGCCTTTGTTACCATCAGGGGTATTTAGAAACCTTAAGTTTAGTTACTTCAACCTCTGCAATTGTCTGAGTTAGCTGTGGGCAGAAAACTAATTTTGGAGAGGTAATTATAAGAGTGAGAGAACTCTATTTCTTATTGCTAATCTGGCAACCTCTGCGTCATATGTGCGTGAAAGGGTTAAGTTCCTGCAGCTGACCCTCGTCAGGTCCTTTAATTCCCTGCCCGACCATTCTAACAACCATTACTTCATTAAATTGTTACTGTCAAACAATTCCTTCCAATCTCTCTCTCTCTCTCTCTCTCTCTCTCTCTCTCTCTCTCTCTCTCTCTCTCTCTCTCTCTCTCTCTCTCTCTCTCACTCTCTCTCGCTTCTCTCCTCCTCTCTCTCTCTCTCTCTCTCTCTCTCTCTCTCTCTCTCTCTCTCTCTCTCTCTCTCTCAAAGGAAACAAATATTTGGAACTAAGTGGCAGTTGATGCATGTATAAAGTACATCCAATACTACTTAATGTATATATAGTACACACATTCATATATATATATATATATATATATATATATATATATATATATATATATATATATAGTATACCGTACAGCCAATGCGTTAATAGTTCACCATTTAGCTACAGTATACGATATCCCATCGATAAAGTAAATGATATATATCTTCCTATACTTGGTTGCGTACAGTAAATATTTATCTTTGTATATGCATCTATGTATCCATCCATCTACATATTATATATATATATATATATATATATATATATATATATATATATCCAAACATTCATCTATTTTTCTGTCTATCTCAACTTTCTTTCTTCCATTGTTATCGTCCAGACTTCAAAGTGCTTCCTTTCTCTCTTGCTCTGGTATAAATATTATGTTCGTGCTTTTGTCATACCCCTGTCGTGCGACCAATTAACAAGTTCTTTTAGTGTTTTCTCTTTTTGCTTTCACATTCACATTCACATTCTCATTCTCTCTCTCTCTCTCTCTCTCTCTCTCTCTCTCTCTCTCTCTCTCTCTCTCTCTCTCTCTCTCTCTCTCATAGTCCCTTCTCCCCTCTGACTACTCCATCTCTGGTCTCCCATTTTGTTTTCCCCTTTTCTTTCATTCGTTTTTCCTTTCATTGTGTTTTTCCCTCTTTCCCTTTGCCCTGATATTATTTTCTTGTGTGTATTCGAGCGTCTCCCTCCTTGATGTTTGTATACACTGGTTGTCCATTTATTACGATGTTCACAGAGTTTATCTTTTGGGGGTTTCTTTTCTTGTTTCATACCCTTTTCAGAATGTTTGGATTAAATTGTTTTGTTATCTCTCAGATTTCTTCGCCTCTCCCTTACAACGCTTTTACTCTGCTTGTGTTTGGTTCCTTTATTTTCTTCAGGTTATTTCGTTTTGAGATTATTTTGATATCTTGTTCTTAGTTTATCTGTCATATTTGTACAGTATATATAATAAAGTTACTTTTTGGAATAATGTGTATATTGCTCGTGGGTGTCTCTTGTTTCCACTTTGAAATTATTTCGATATGTTATTATTATATTTTTCATATTTGTTTATATATTTAATTAATATCTTGGGATAGTGTGCATATTACTCATGCGTCTCTCTGGTTTCCGCTGGTCTGATGTGTGTATTTTCTGGCGGTCCATTCAATACTATATCCTGTTTCTTTTCAACTGACGGTAAATCGCAAAGTCCCCATCAAAGTGTCTTAAGTTATTTTGACGATTTTGTAGTGAACTATGGTGCTAATTATATAAACTTAGTCTTAATATGATGCAGCGCCATAGTAGTTTCTGATGTTTCCATTAAGTATCGACAAATTAGCTGCCAAGAGATTACATTTACCGTCAGATGAAATGAAACAGAGTATAGTTCCACCTTCTTTCTTATCCCTTTGAGATTATTTTCATTACTGTTCTGCTATGTCATTATATTTAGTTAGTTAGGTTTCTTATTTTGTCATGTTTCTCTCATGTTTTATCTCTCATGAGGCACTCCGTTTTCTATTATTATTTTCACTTTGCTTTTGTCATCTGAGATTTGTTTTTGTATTATTATTCTATGTTCTTGTGTTTAGCCTGTTATGTCTCTTCTCTGGTTCTCATGTAGCATACTATAATTTTCACCTTGATTATTTCCTTCGAGATTATTTTGATATATCGTTCGTATTTTATATATATACCGGTATATATATATATATATATATATATATATATATATATATATATATTAGCTATGTATGCTGTCCAGTTATTGTTACTTTCACCTTTGTTCTTTCCCTCAAGATTGTGTTTTTATTATTTTGCTATAGATCTCTCGTACTTTTTGGCTGTTCACTTGCATTGTTTTATTCTATTTATTTTCCGTCTTCTATGTTTCGTTCTTTTGTTCGTGTTTACTTTGTAAATTCGTTGTATCTATAGTTGTAAATATTGTGTCGCTCTCTCTTAGATTCCTTTATACGCATTGTTTCCCTGTTCGGCCTTTGTAATCTTCTAGTTCATCCACTATCACTTTTGCAACTTCTTTCTTTCGTTCGTTATCTGTTTTAGCTCAATTTTTATTCAATTATTTTATAAATGCGTATATCGCTATTCGTCTTATTGTTTGTTCTTTCGTAACAATCCACTTTTATAGCCTACGTTTGTTTTCTAATTCTCCCCAGGTTCCTTTCTTGCAATCAGGGTTTCTTGTATTTATTTATTGTTACGTTATCATGCGTAAACTTTTCGTTGTCTCTTACAAATAGTTTTTGTCAAGTGTTCCAGTGGATGTATTCGATTACCTTTGTGTTTATCCCTTTAAAGTCTTAACCTTTTCAGTATATGCTACCGCCATACTGCTTCGAATCTAGATAACAACAAGCGATGTTATAGAGCGTAGCAAGAAACTCTGGGAATTAAGAAGGTAAATACGAACATAAGTAAACCTTGGTCTGCTAAAATATAATAAAAATGGTCTAATGCTAGCAAAAATAATGAAAAAAATAATAAATAAATAAATAAATAAAATATACAAATTGCCACCGATCACTGAGAAGGTTAAACTCCTAAGGCCAAACCACCCCGGAAGATGCTGTAGATACATAAGCAACACACACACACACACACACACACACACACACACACACACACACACACACACACACACACACATACACACCAGTAAAAACATTATATAAATAGATAGAGATTGGTCAAATTCAATAAAAACTTGAAACAAAAAATAGAACAAAATAATAGTAAACAAATAAATATATAAATTAATTAATTAAAATATATCAATCTATAAAATCAGCACTCGAAAAGCCTGCCTTCCTGCCTCACTACAATTTCCTGAGAGATACATATAGAGATAGAGAGAGAGAGAGAGAGGGGGGGGGTGAGAGAGAGAGAGAGAGAGAGAGAGAGAGAGAGAGAGAGTAGGAGTGTAAATCTCAAAAAAACATATCAAAGTGGCAATAAAACCCAACTATATTTTAAACAAAACTATAATTACAGGAAACATATACATATAAAACTGTTATTATCAACCTGACAATACTGTATATCAAAACAATATTAACATCATGAAGAAAAGAAAATTCTATAATATATATATGTATATGTATATACAGTATATATATATATACCAAATAAATATGTTAATACATACTATAGTCTATTCGCTGTAAGTAGACGAGAAATCATGACTTCTAACTTCTGTAACTCAAAAAGTGTTAGAGCAAATTGGCTGTAAATTTCCACATTTATTCCTTGACTGACTCTTCCCAAATGGTAGACATATTAGCTCGATTACCCTAGTCGGTTTTCGGTTACAGAGGTTAGATATCATGATTGCTCGCCTACTTACAGCGAATAGACTATAGTGCCCACAAATTAAAAACAAAAACACCATATTTATAAAACCATATAAACATGAACAAAATCAATCAAATCTATTATAAATATCTTGGCTTCACGTCCACTCCAATGTCTCCCAACTGTGCGGGGGAAGAACCACAACGGGAAGTATCGCACGGATTTTTATGTTTTAAATTAGTTGTGTTGTGTCCTTCCATTCTTTTTTCAACAAAATAGGGATTCCAATTTTCACTACCCTCTCCCTCCCCCACCCCTCTCTCTCTCTCTCTATATATATATATATATATATATATATATATATACAGTATATATATATATATATATATACTGTATACACAGTATATATCTCCAAAAGAAATTTTTCATTGATTACTAGTTAAAATTATGATATAGAAACCAATCTCTTTCTCTGTCTTTATCTATCTTTTTATATATCTATCTATTTGCCTATAACATGTTTAAATATTTTTAATTTGTTTCTAGTTATTGGAATACAAATTTATGTATGTATAATATCTATCTATCTTTCTTTCTTTTATCTATAGGTATGTATATTTATCTACCTATATATTTGTCTATCTCTATGTCTGTCTGCCAACACTTCTCTTCCTATAATCGCCAAACAAATGGGGCTAAACACAAGGGAGAAGGGGGTCCATAAAAACACACCTTAAATGAAAATATTTCCTTAATAATCCCATGTGTGTTCTAATGTAACAAATATGAAGGACATAGTCAGAGCTTCAGTCCTTTACCTGTGCAAATTGTCACATTAAGGGGAGATCTCCACTTAAGGGATTTTTTTCTTGACACCTTTCTCCCTCATGTTTAGCCCCATTGCTTTTGATATTATAAAACGTTTGCCCCATTAGTTTAGCAATTTTAAGAACTTTCACCCCATATTAAGACCTTTCGTACCATTCAGGTGTCAATTTTATCCTGGCGAGCGATAGCGAGCCTGTAATTTAAGAGGAACCGGCCTTCGGCCGGGAAATTTTTCTACCGAAAAATGTACAAATATATCTTGAAAGGGACTCAAGGGGGTGTAATTTTAAGCTTGATGGAGGTCTAGGGAACAAACTAAATACCTCCCCTTAACTCTTTGTGTGTATATTTTGTATTTACAATTATGCGTTTATTGCTAACCTCTTCAGCACTATGACGTAATTTATTATCATTCTGGTTACCATTAGACGATTTTCATTTGTTTATAATCTACCTCTAGGACTCAAAGGGGTACAGAAGATCTCAATAATCCCTCTAAGTATCATAGTCCTTCTTAAACTGCATAACCTCGTCTAATTTTAGCCAGAATCAAATGTCCAAAGGTGTCATCGTGCTGAAGGGGTTAACAGTCTACATTACTTCCATTCTCTTTCTTTCTTTCTTCCTCTACCAACGTAACGATAATCTCTCCCTCCACCACCACCTATCTCTCTCTCTCTCTCTCTCTCTCTCTCTCTCTCTCTCTCTCTCTCTCTCTCTCTCTCTCTCGACTCAAGACTCAAGACTTTCATTGTGACTCCCTATTTAATCCTATAAGAGGATTGTTCAGATTATCAAAACACCCACACGCACACACACACACACACACGCCTACACCCACCCACACTTACACACGTTCATATACATTATACACCCACGCTCAAATACATATACACTCAGAACACACACACACTACATACCTCTTATCAATGTTAATCGCATTCTACTTCCTACTCTCTCTCTCTCTCTCTCTCTACTTCTTCTTCTTCTTCTTCTTTGCTATTCTTTCCTTCCACTGTCCATTATTCTCGGATTAGCTATCTCTACTAGAATTAAGTCCTGACCACCTCGCTGGGATCGTAAGGTCTGTGTGGTCAGTGTATCTATGTAAATCTTTTTAAATCTCTCTCTCTCTCTCTCTCTCTCTCATACATCACACTCCACCGTAAGTCAGCCTCTCTCTCTCTCTCTCTCTCTCTCTCTCTCTCTCTCCACCGTAAGTCAGCCTCTCTCTCTCTCTCATACATCACACTCCACCGTAAGTCAGCCTCTCTCTCTCTCTCTCTCTCTCTCTCTCTCTCTCTCTCTCTCTCTCTCTCTCTCTCTCTCACACTTATAACCCCTGAGGCCCAAACACCGATGACAGAAGAGGCTGTAAACCTCTGTAATGGTGGGGGTCTCAGATGGATAACGTCTGGGAAATACCTCATATTAACCCCTTCACCATTATATGACGCATCTTGACACTTGCTTCTGGCTAGTATCTCACCATTTAATTCAGCTTAAGGGGAGGCAGACCGTTTTTCTAGACGCCATTCTCCCTAATGTTTAGCCTCACTAGTTTTGATATTATAAGATGTTCGGCCCATTAGTTTGGCGATTTTAACACCTTTCGCCCCATTTCGTTGTCAATTTTAAGACCTTTCGTGCCATTTAGGTTTCGATTTTTTCCTGGCGAGCGATAGCGAGCCTGCAATTTTAAGAGGAACCGGCCTTCGCGGGACATTTTTCTATCAACAAATTTACAAATTTATCTTGAAGGGGGGTCTAGGGGGTGTTTTTTTAAGTTTGAAGGAAGTCTAGGGAGGAAACTAAAAAATATATGAATACATGAATAAATAGACCAAAAAGAAAAAAGAAAAAATAGTGGGAGCTAAAGATTTAAGTAAAGATAGTTTGTATCCTTCTGATTCCTAGAGATGGATTCACAATTGCATAAAATCATCTTATGATAACTAGAAGAAAGTGACAAAATGCGTCCTCATATACTGAAAGCGCTAAACAGTAATGTGTTTGTGCGTGTGCGTGTTTGTGCAAGTGTTTGTATGTAACAGATAGATAGAGAGAAGGGAAGAGAGATGTAAGAAGTTACAAAGAGCAGTTAGTATCTCATAGAGCTTACGGAACAATGAAAGCAGATACTCGTGAAGTAATGATTTATTGCGTAGAGCAGGAAGAGTATGTGTGTGTGTGCGAGAGAGAGAGAGAGAGAGAGAGAGAGAGAGAGAGAGAGAGAGAGAGAGAGAAAAAGGACGAACACAAGCGAAAGATATAATTAGACGTGGTTATTTCTGAACCAACTAATGATACTAACGACATAAAACAAATGACTCCCACCAACAACCACCAAAATAGAAACTCACGAAATAACAGCGAATAATAAGACCTTCAAATTTCACCGCGGGCCATCTACAAACGTGGTTGACTACAATTAACATTCCTGTGGGTTTTAAAAATGCCGAGGGTCTCTTTTTATTTCCTCCTGGTGGGTCCCAAGAGTTAGAAAATAAAAATAAAAAGAAGTCTGCGGGATCTCCAACCCTGATTTAACTTACGCGGGAGTATTAAATTGTTTTTAAATTGCCTCTGCCCCTAAAATCCTAAGGCCTTCAGGATTATACGAGGGGTTTAATATCACGGGTTCCGTAACATTAAAGTGGTAAGGTTTTACGATATTGTTCTTTGCTACATTTTGTCATATTATAAGAGTTCTGCGTTTTCTATATCAACAGTAACTTTTGTATGTGCATATCTACGGTTTTAAATATCTATATTCTATTGATCATATGTACTGCTAACTTTATACCTATATTTAATTTGATATTATAATTGAAATACCAGTTCTTCTGGTGCTATTTATATGTTACTGTTATTGTCCTCGCTATTCATCATCTAGTTCATACGTCATGCTTCTATGCATAGGGTATAATATTATAACCTTCAAAACATTACAATGGTGAGATTTATGAACATACTTATTGTAGGATGCTGTATTGTAATATGTTGTCACGTATATTAATACGATTATTCATAATCTTGTTTTAATTGAATTATGTCTGTAATTATAGATTCCATACCTTACCCTTGCATTGTCTCCAATCTTCCATCAATAGTATATTATACCAGTACATAAATTATTATGTTCTCTCCACTAATCAATTTGACTCCTAAACTCGATTAATGAAATTAACAAACACATGTGGCAGTCCGGGGATTCGAACCCAGGACGCTCACACCGAAAATCAACAGACTTATGCATTGCACCACGAAGACAGTTAAAAGAATGTTGCACAAGCCTACAATTTATTAAGCAGTTTCGAATCCTGCATACCAATCTTAGCATGTCCAATCATTCCAACTGCGCTATCGGAGGCTATGAATGTGTGTGAATGGAAATAGTAATTAATGGGGCACTTAACCCCAAGGAAGGCCTCTCGATAAACTACTACATATGTTTATCATTTCTTATTATACATTTGTCTTTCCTCTGTTATATTTGCACACAATAATATCTGGCAAACTTCGAAGTCTTAACTTTTATGTTCAAATTCGTTCCCTCATATTTGCACACTATCTCCACACGTCCACTTCTCTACAAAGTTATTATTTCATCTACATATACTTTGCACTTAGTATTATCAACTTTGTATCATCCCTCATATACCATTCTCGTTGTTGTCACGTTTCCTTGCACATTTATAACTTCTCTTTGTCTTTCCTGTCGTATATTCTGACTTCTCATTCTCCGATCGTATTATTCATTCTGATATTTTGTTACGACTGTGTTTTGAAATACATAACAGCACGGTAGCTTATTCCAACTTATAGCACTTTACATTTTGCAATTATCAACTTTATCTTTCGTTGTTCAGACCAATTTACAAGTATATTCAATAGTCACTGCAGTTCTTGTTAGCGTGTTGTTGTTTATTATAGCAAATTTACAACATTTGAGACTGAGGGTTTCGTCAATATAATTTAGGCTATACATATTAAGGGAAGGTTTCTCAGCCCCCTTCTCCTCCCTCTTGTTTAACCCCTTAATTTTGAGATTGTTCAGAATTTCGCCCCATTAGTTTGGCGATTTAAAGATCTTTCGTGCCATATAGGTGTCGATATTTTCCTGGCGAGCGATAGCGAGTCTAAAACTAGAAGGAACATTGTTCTACTGAAAGATGCACACTTTATTTCGAAGGGAGGTCTTGCGGGTATTTTTTTAAGCTTGATGGAGGTTTAAGGAGGAGAAGAAAACAAATATATATATATAAATATATATATATGAATAAATACATAAATATATAAATAAATAAATATATATACCGGGTATATATATATAAAACTAAATAAAAGAGAGAACCTAGCCCTCCAACATATATTTATTACTCCAAACTCCCCTCTATCCCTTTAACACCCCCCCCCCCCCCCCCGCCCCCTCCGTATCACCCACGCTATATATATATATATATATATGGCCTCTAATCCTCCCAACCCTTCCCCCTCTCCCCTGCACGTCTTTCTTGACAAGTGCTAGCTATATCTTTTCGTTTCATTATCCCCATATATTCCATCCTATTCTTCTCTATTTACTACAACCCTTCCTTCTTCTGAAACACCAACCTACTACACATTATCGCTCTAATTGGCCACTTGCTAGTTTCAGGCTACAAGGAAGTTGGAGCTGTAAACATCGATGCAAAACAGAAATACAATAATAATATAGAATATATATAATATAGTGTTGAATTGGATTATATGTATTTATAAATGCACTACAACGGTATTATAGCTGGTAATTCGGCTCAATATCGATGTCTACAGCTCCAACTTCCTTATAGCCTGAAACTCGCAAGTGGTCAATTCTACCAACCTTTTCCCCATCTCCTGCCCCCCGCCATTGGTACACAGTACTCGTATCTTCATTATTCCATACTCCATGCACAGAAAACCAAGTACATTCAATTTTCTAACCGACAGAATCTCACTGACTCCCATATATTTTTTAATGATGTAAATATTCCCACTTCCCCTAGTATTGACATTCTCGGTGTAACATTAACTACTAACTTGAGCTGGACACATTATGTTAGAAGCATTGCTAAGAATGCCTCTAAAAAACTGGGACTCCTGTACAGAGTTCGAGAATTCTTCACTGACGAGCAGTTGGCCGTGATATATAAAAATCATGTGCGTTCTCGATGGATTACTGTTCACCTCTGTTGGGTGGAAGTGGAGTGGTTGCATTGAGGCAGTTGGACAAAATTCAAAATAAAGCTATTAGATTAATCAATAACCCCTGCAATCACACAGGACCTTCCTACATTATCCATACGAAGAAACGTTGCATCCCTTGCATTATTCTACAGATATTTTCACAGCAATTGTTCCGAGGAACTTGCTTCAATTGTGCCGCCTCTCCACATCTTTCCCCGTAGAACTAGGGCAGCTGAGAGCGCCCATGAATTTACACTTTCTCCTCCACACTGCAGAACTTCTGCTTATCAGAATTCATTTATCCCCAGAGCTACTACTCTTTGGAATTCACTTCCCTCGAATTGCTTTCCACAAACTTACAATCTACAAATGTTTAAATCCAGTTGTTACAAACATTTTATGAATGGAGGATGCCTTTAGGCACATGGACCTTTTTGTTTTATCTGTGTTTTTCCTTCCTCCGTTCATTGTCTCTTAAAAAAAAAAAAAAAAAAAAAAAAAAACTATACTTCTATCATTCTTACTATCTTCTAAATTCCCCTTCTTCATTCTTAAGGGAGCCCACCTCGGGGTTTTTTTCTTGCTCTCCCTCTCTCTCTGGCTTGTATCCATTCGGCCCCATTCAGCCTACTGTTTTAAGACGTTTATCCCCATCCAGGTGTCAATATTTTCCTGGCGAGCGATAACGAGCCAGCATATATATATTTTTGTTTTGACAGCAAGGTAAATATGTACATTTTTCGACAGAAAGATTTCTCCAAACAATGCTGGCTCTCTATCGCTCGCCATGAAGAAATTGATACCTGGATGGGGATAACCGTCTTAAAACAGATGGCTGAATGGGGCCGAATGGATACAAGCCACAGAAAGAGAGAAAAGGAGAGAAAGATAAACAAAAAAACGGGTGACCCCCCTTAAACACTTTAAGATGTTATATAGTATCGTTCTATACCTCCCAACTCTCGCCTCCTCTCTCTTCCCCGTCTTTGTTGACATGTGGTATATCTTCGGATTGTCCCCTCCCTATGTGCCATACCATTCTTCGGTTCATCCTGTTATTGACTTTATATTGTCCTTGTCCCAATTTTGGTTTGTTTAGTTTGCAAGTTTTACATTTGAATTACCTATCTCTCTCTATTATGTGTAACTATCTTTCTATCTACAGTATGTATTTATCTATCTATATGTGTGATTGCCTATTATTACTCTCTCTCTCTCTCTCTCTCTCTCTCTCTCTCTCTCTCTCTCTCTCTCTCTCTCTCTCTCTCTCTCTCTCTCTCTCTCTCTCTCTCTCTCTCTCTCTCTCTCTAACTAACTAACTAATTAACACTCTCTCTCTCTCTCTCTAACTAAGTAACTAACTAACTAACTCTAATTATCTCTCTCTCTCTCTCTCTCTCTCTCTCTCTCTCTCTCTCTCTCTCTCTCTCTCTCTCTCTCTCTCTCTCTCTCTCTCTCGTTATAACACCAATAATTATCTCCCTCACTTTTCCCCTCTTTACTTATTCACATTCTCTACAGTAATTAAGGGGGGTGACCTGTTTTGGTGCTGTCCTTTTCTATCTTTCTCTGGCTTGTATCCATTTGGCCCCATTCAGCCTACTGTTTTAAGACGTTTATCCCCATCCAGGTGTAAAAAATTTACTGGTGAGCGGTAGCGAGCCAGCATATTTTTTATTTTTGTTTGACAGCAGGCTAAATTTGTACATTTTCGATAGAAAAATGTCTCCGGCAAAGCCGGATTTCTTCATATAATGCTGGCTCGCTATCGCTCGCCAGGAAGAAATCGACACCTAGATGGGGATAAACGTCTTAAAATAGTAGGCTGAATGGGGCCAAATGGATACAAGCCAGAGAAAGATAGAAAAGGACAGCACAAAAAAAGGTCACCCCCCTTAAGTAATCTATTATTGTCTTATTTTCTCTCCTCTTCCTCCGTGTTCAGTCGCGCTAATAAGTGATGTCTCGGCACTAAAGTATGTTTTTATTAATAATTGGTATCAGCAATATCTAAGCATAATTTCTTCATATCGAGTGAAATATATAAACATGTTCCTACACTTCCCCATCTTATTCAATATCTGACAAATATTAATACAGCCCAGAACAAGTCAAACGTAATGAAAGCCAGCTGGGACACGACTTATTAGCGCGATCGTTCATATCCTCCATTGTGTATTTGAGCATGTTGTAAATAGTCTGCCCTGTTGTTGTTGTTGTTGTTGTTGTTGTTGTTGTTGTTGATGATGCTTTTATGTTATACTAGCCCACCCCCGTCTGCCCTGACAAGTGATGTATCCCCATATTGGGAAACTGTAGTACACCACTTACTCTGCCCGGGCCCAACACCACATCTATATTCTCCTTCAGTTAAGGGGGGTCACCGTTTTTTTTTTTTTTTTTTTATCTTTCTCTCCTTTTCTCTCTTTCCCTGGCTTGTATCCATTCGGTCCCATTCAGCCAACTGTTTTAAGACGTTTATCCCCACCCAGGTGTCGATTTCTTCCTATCGCTCGCCAGCATTGTATGGTGAAATCCGGCTTCGCCGGAGAATTTTTTCTGGCGAAAAATTTACAAATTTAGGTTGCTGTAAAAACAAAAATATATATATGCTGGCTCGCTACTGCTCGCCAGGAAAATATTGACACCTGGATGGGGGTAAACGTCTTAAAAGAGTAGGTTGAATGGGGCCGAATGGATACAAGCCAAAGAGAGAGGGAGAGAAAGAGAAAAAAAAGTGAGGTGGGCTCCCTTAATGGAAGTGGTGTAGTACAATTCTCCAATAATGGATAAATCACTTGTCAGGGAGAGAGAGAGAGAGAGAGAGAGAGAGAGAGAGAGAGAGAGAGAGAGAGAGAGAGAGAGAGAGAGAGAGAGAGAGAGAGAGAGAGTGAGAGTGAGAGAGTAAGTGAGCATGGAAGTAATAGAAACAGGAGCGATAAGATAAACTATAGTGTAAACCATAGTGTCTACTTACAGTGAATAGACTATAGCAGCAATGTGTCACCATATACTGAGAGGGTTATGTTTTATGTTCAGCTATATATTTAATTTTCTTCTATCAGGTTTTGTCCTTTCTACTTCCACCTTTCATTAATACTCCTTGTATCTCTTAACGCCTACCTTTCCTTTGTTCTGTTTATAATTACCTACCCTTGTCTTTTCTCTCAGGGTCCACTCCTCTCCCCTTTCCCTTCTATCTCCCTCTCCCACCCTATCTCTTCCATAGCACTTCCTTCCTCTCTTCCCCTCCTCTACGGTTTTAAGTCAATGTTGTCTTACCATAAATCAGATCCTTTTCCAACGTCAGAATCGTGTTTCTCTATCCTTTTCCCCTTAATCTCTCCCTCGAGTGTTCTAGCATTATCATTATTTCATTAAGTTGACGAAATGGATATTCACACCTCCTGACGAAAAATCCTTCTGCAGGTCACACACACACACACACACACACACACACACACACACACACACACACACACATTGTCAATGAAATGCCATTACTGTTATACTTCCCAACTTTCTCTCCGTTATTCTTCCCATTCCATTTTCTACCTCCCTTCCTCTGTTGTATAATCTTTATCTTTCACTGTTTGTTTGTTTTTCATTTGGGGTTCTGTCATATATCTACTAGCATGAAGTTTTAATTAGCTCGCTTTGTCGATGCAGTCAGTGTTATTATAGTACGTAGAGCTATGTAATTCTACAGTGTATGTACGTTGAACCCATCCCCCTCCTTCTCCCACCATCTACATCACTCCACACCCCTTCCTCCCTCCCCCCCCCCCCCCCCACCCTTCCACCATTTCCATCACCCCACACCCCTTCACCTCACCTTCTCCCTCTCCTACCACCTACACACCCCACCACCTCCCCCTCCATCACCCCCCCCCTCCCCCCATTCCCCCCCCCCCCCACTCGTTAGGCCTCCATCATTAACCCCGGAACTCGTTAAATCACACACACACACACTCGCTTACCGCTCCAAGAAAAAAAATAAAAAACGAGAGAATTGTTCTGATTATTTTCCAGAGTAGCCGAGCCGGTACTGCTGTAGAGTAATTCATGTTCTATTAATGAGCCCGAGTGATGATGATGATGATGATGATGATGATGACGATGATGAATGTGAAGATGGTAATGATGTTGATGGCGAATATGTGGTAAAATCTATCTATCTATCTATCTATATGTCTATCTATATATTCACTACATTAAATCTCTACATTCCACCCTCGCCCCTCCATATTAATCATCTGGTCCGACCTGAGCCTAGTTATCTTAAGGAGGCCAATTGGATGAACTACTACTGAACAATGAAGGCTAGATACGTCAATAGTTGGAGAGATACAAATGACCAGATAAGATAGATAAAGATAACTATAGTCTGTTCATTAGGATTAGTCTAAAATTGATCACAGATTGTCTCTTGTAACTCTGGGAGGGTTAGACCAAACGGGCTGTAAATGTGCTGTACACACCTAGTTACTGGTAAGCCCTTCCCAAATAGTAGACACTTAGGCCCTTTTTGAGTTAGCGGGAAAAAGGGGGTGGGATTGTAGATTTATTGAAAGAAATAGACCATAATATATATATATATATATATACTGGCAATAGACTCGTTGCGTGGAAAGCACGGATTTATGAATAATAATAAAACCAGGGCGTAGACGAACATCTTTATTTTAAAATATAGATGCTCGTCTACGCCCTGATTTTAGTTTTACTATTCATTATATATAACTATATATATATATATATATATATATATATATAGTATATATATATATACAGTATACAGTAATATACATATATATATATATATATATATATATATATATATATATATATATATATATATATATATAAAATTTATATAAACACAGTATAACTATGGACTTAGTAAATAGTCAAGCCACAGCATTATATTAACCCTTTCAGTATCCAATGACTCAGCCTTTCATTATATTTTGGCTTTTATTTAACGATTGTAATAAGTTTAGCAAAGGCCTGTAGGACATGAGGGGAAAATATAAGTACATTGTATACCTTTCATTGCTGAAGGTCCTTCCCAAAACTGCATAAAATCGCCTGAAGATAACCATAATAAACTGATAAACAGCGTCATCGTTACGCAAGGGTTATTATACCCAAACACTTCAACATAATTACCCTCCTCTTAAAATATATACTGTATACCGAGCCCAGTCCTCCTAATGAGGCAAGTTAGAAGAACTACACTGATCGATGGAGTTTTGATATATATACAGTATATACATATATACAGTATATATATATATATATATATATATATATATATATATATATATATATAGAGAGAGAGAGAGAGAGAGAGGGAGAGAGAGAGAGAGAGAGAGAGAGAGAGAGAGAGAATAGGGTCTAGTAATATACACTGAATCCACACATATTTAACACCAACAAAGGCACTGAAGTAGAATTAAACGTTAAAACACAAACCCCACAACCTACAGTACACCATAATATTATTAAAACACAAACCCCACAACCTACAGTACACCATAATATTATTAAAACACAAACCCCACAACCTACAGTACACCATAATATTATTAAAACACAAACCCCACAAACCTACAGTACACCATAATATTAAAACACAAACCCCACAACCTACAGTACACCATAATATTATTAAAACACAAACCCCACAACCTACAGTACACCATAATATTATTCCTCTTTTAAATATATACTGTAATACCGGTACCACTTTAATCCCTTGGTCCAACCCGAGTCCAGTTCTCCTAATGAGGCAAGTTGGCTGAGCTACACTGATGGATAGTATAGACACAGATAGATACACTGGTGTATAGATAGCTACAGACACATATGTAGTTAAATAGATAAACAGATTCCCTAAAGTAACACACACACACACACAAAACCAAACACACACACACACACACACACACACACACACACACACACACACACACACACACACACAACCAAACACACACACACACACACACACCAAACATACACACACACATAAACACACACACACACACAACCAAACACACACAACCAAACACACACACAACGGTACCATGTTAACCCTTTCAGTACGAGTGACTTTTCTTATTATTATTGATTAATGTATTATTTTATGTTTTCATTTACTGTCGGCAATATTTAGATTATTCTGTGCGGTTCGGGAAAGTTTTGTGGGATAGTTAAAACTATACCCATCTTTATTTCTACAGGTAATTTATAAATTAAATGCAATCGTTTAATGTTAGCCAGAATAAAGTATTGATATTTTCCTCGCACTAGAGGTTCACTAGGTTCAATCTGAGCCTAGTTATCCTAATATGTTTGCTGAGCTACATAAAGCGATGGAGTTGAAGCGGCTTTACACAAACGGCAACCCGACCTTTGGCTGGAGTATTTTTCTACCGAACAATGCACAAAATTGTCCTGAAGGGGAATGTCTTGGGAGTATTTTGTAAGCTTGATGAAGGTTTAGGGAAAAATATAAATAATATTAATATTAAATAAATTAAAAATACATTCTCCCGTTAATGATCTTGTGTCAGTCTTGTCTTGTACGCTGAAGACCTCGACTTAAACCTCTCATTACTCCCCTCATTACAAACCTCTCATTACTCCCCTCATTACAAACCTCTCATTACTCCCCTCATTACAAACTACTGCTCCCTCAGTCCATTAATGGGGGTCATTATTCTTAATTCATCCGGCTTTGCTTTATTATGTTGACGTTTTAAGACGTTTCACTCCTTTATTACTTTATTATCTCTCTCTCTCTCTCTCTCTCTCTCTCTCTCTCTCTCTCTCTCTCTCTCTCTCTCTCTCTCTCTCTCTCTCTCTCTCTCTCTCTCTCTCTCTCTCTCTCTCTCTCTCTCTCTCTCTCTCTCTCTCTCTCTCTCTCTCTCTCTCTCTCTCTCTCTCTCTCTCTCTCTCTCATTTGTGTGGGGTGGGGTGAGGTTGGGTGAGTAAGTGGATGGTGTGGGTGGGTGGGGGTGGGGAGGTTCTCGACTTACTCAATTTTCTTGTGCCTGTCTTGTACGATATCAGCATCAGACGACCGGTTTTTCATTTAACTTTTATCTTTCAACACTGTTAACAAAAAAATTGTCTACCAGATTTTAGGTATTGTATTCACATAGTTCTGTCCCTCAGTTAATCCATCGTCCATCAGTTAATCCAGCCGATACCGTTGCAAAAGATCCCAGAAATGTTATCTGGGAAACGTTGACCATTATAAATTGCCGAAAAAGGTCGTGTGTGCTGTCTACTACACTCCCCTCTCAGCAGGAACATAACAGTAGTTCCGGTTAATGAAACACAAGAGAAGGAGGGAAGAGTCGGATTAAGGTATCTTAACGTAATTATATATATACGGTATATATATATATAAAATGAAGATATATAAAATGGCAATAATACCATTGTTATAAATAGGAATGAATGGCAAATGCTTGTGAATAGATAAGTGATAACACGGTCGTTGGGGGAGTGGGTATGGCGCCAGTTGGACTAGATAATAGTCCGTCAGGCACCTGGCCCGGGAGCCAGTGTATATGAAAGGTCATGCCTGGATGTGAGGTGGGCGGGCACTGTGGTGTGCTCCGCTGCGTGTCTGCCTGCTGAGACCGGAACCTCTCCGGGAGGTCTGGGGCCGGGGGAGTGCTGGAGGCCCTTAGTGATCCTTGGTCTCTGGGTCTTCTCCTGGGCGACCTAGATGTGTGTGAATTTATATTTTTTTGTTTTTGTGTTGTGTTGTGTTGTCCCTGTTCGGGCTCTATCTCGAGTCGGCCATCCCCAGCTATGGGGTATGTGCCTGAGTATATACAGTACATACATAAATATCTTCATTAAAAAGAAAGAAAGTGGTTTCGAGACATCAAGAAATATATGGGATACCGGTAATATATACCGGTATACTGTATATAGCCTACTGCAAACAGCATAAGTATATATTTATCTCCATTATTGTTCTGAATCATTACAAATAATTATTTTATTCGGAATTGTGACTCTCATACAATCTATCGCTAAAATAGTTTAGCCACCAACATTACGAAGGATTTCTTTGAGCCACAGGAAACCCAATTTCTATTTCTTTAAGGGGGGGGGTCACCGTTTTTTTTTTTTTTTTATCTTTCTCTCCTTTTCTCTCTTTCCCTGGCTTGTATATATTGGGCCCCATTCAGCCAACAGTTTTAAGACTCTTAACCCCATCCAGGTGTTGATTTCTTCCTGGCGAGCTTTAGCGAGCCAGCATTTTATGGAGAAATCCGGCGTCGCTGGAGACATTTTTCTATCGAAAAATGTACAAATTTAGCTTGCCGTCGAAACAAAATTATATACTGTACATGCTGGCTCGCTAGCGTTCTCCAGGAAAATATTGACACCTGGATGGGGGTAAACGTCTTAAAACAGTAGGCTGAATGGGGCCGAATGGATACAAGCCAAAGAGAGAGGGAGAGAAAGAGAGAAAAAAAAAGCGAGGTGGGCTCCCTTAACACCAAATAGGAAAGCTACTGAAGCCTTACCCCTCCCTCAGGTAAGACATCACCAAGTGCAGTTTCAATAAAGCCGGTATCACACGAGCACCTTTCCCCTCAATAGTTATGCTTAACACTGGTCTGGCAGCTTATGAAGTAAACATTTAGACTATTTTGGTTACCTAAATTCATCTACTTCTAGTTTCCGATACCAAGGCATAATACTCCAAAAATGTTGCCAGAAAAATTTTGATCATCGAATGTTGACTATTAAAGCTCTCGTGTGATACCGGTTTAATTCTTGCAAAAACGAGAACGAGAGACAGGGATCAAACGCCAGAAGATTGTACTATACTCTATTTATTTTCAACTGACGGTAATTTGCAAAGTTGTTCCTATCAAAAATGTCTCAG